>JACEFZ010022655.1:272500-872500 GCA_014155875.1 Cepaea nemoralis | reverse complement strand
AGGCGAACCCACTCTGGCTTCTAAGATACTTGTAATTTGCGTACCAACGTCAAAGACGAGAAGTCAACATTTTACTCCAATTGACCGGCCTATGGGTTGAACCCGCTACCACAGCATAAGCAAACCGGAAGTTTAAGAGCAAGCTCTCTTATCCATTTGGTCATGCTGATTTCTATTGAGGCGGCACTACATGCAACACTATGTGGAAGTTTAGATCCAGAAAACTGTTCACTGCAGTGGTTGTTGTTCTGAAGCGGTCACGGCTTTCAAAGAGAAGTTTCATTTTCGTGCTAGGGCAGGCGGGTGTCCAGGGAAATAAGCAGGCTGATAGGCCTGCAAGTAAGGCTACTGAGGAGGATGGACGAGCCATGGACCAGGCTGACATTCTGAATGCTCTACGAGAAGTAAGTCGTTTGCGAGAACCAAGTGATGACTGTGAATCTACGTCCATGGACAGACTGTTGACTGCAGTGGTTGTTGTCTCTGGAGTGGTCACGGCTGCAAAGTTTCATTTTCGTGTCAGGGCATGCGGGTGTCCAAGGAAATGAGCGGGCTGACAGACTTGAGGTAAGGCTACTGTGGAAGACGGTCGAGCCATGGACCTGGCTGATATACTGAATGCTCTACGAGAAGCAAGACGTTTGCGAGAACAAAGTGATGACTGTGAATTTACACCGTTTACTGCGAGAACAGCAAGTTAAAAGAGATGTAGAAAAACAATAACTCCATGCAGGAAGACAAAGAAGGTTAACAAATCTTCACAGAACTGTTGTCCTTAACCGCTACACGCTGCGGAATTTACAGAGGGGATCTGAGCACGAATGGACTGAATAGTTCGATGTGCAAGGAGGATGATCTTTCGACTAACTAACTAACTAACTGACTGACTGACTGACTGACTGACTGACTAACTAACTAACTAACTAACTAACTAACTAACTAACGAACGAACTAACTAACTAACTAACTAACTAACTAACGAACGAACTAACTAACTAACTAACTAACCAACTAACTAACGAGACCTCGTCTGTCGGTGTTAACTTGAAAGAACGAACGCAAGCAGCCGCAACAGAACGAGAAGAAGAAGCAGCAGCAGCAGAAGACTTGATTATACAAACATGGCCATCTTCTATATCAGATAAACCACAGGTTCCTAAAATCTTAACTGAAGATAAAGAGCCCTAGACATTTAGAGGTAACCTCCATCACGATCACCTCACATAAGACACACAGGATCACCTCACATAAGACACAAATTATCACCTCACATAAGACACACAGGATCACCTCACATAAGACACAAATGATCACCTCACATAAGACACACAGGATCACCTCACATAAGACACAAATGATCACCTCACATAAGACACACAGGATCACCTCACATAAGACACAAATTATCACCTCACATAAGACACACAGGATCACCTCACATAAGACACAAATGATCACCTCACATAAGACACAAAGAAACACCTCACATAAGACACACAGGATCACCTCACATAAGACACACAGGATCACCTCACATAAGACACAAATGATCACCTCACATAAATCACAAAGAAACGCCTCAAGAGTTCCAGAGGGCACAATACGGGGGGGGGGGGGGGGGGGGGGATAGGATAGGCTATATGAAGGTCCTCTAAAAGTACTGGAGAGTTTTGGTCAGAGACCATAACTTTATGAAGGGAAAATCCCAACTGCACCTCCGAGCGGTAGAGGATGGAAACACACTACGGTGTGGCTAACACAGCTCTGGGGACCGAGTATCCACCGGAATAAGTGGACAACTCTGCAGCTGAGCAGAGCAGGGCACTCACTTGTCCTTACAGTCGGAAATGGCTGTCAAAGGCAGAGGTAAAAAAAACCACCATGTGAATGTGGAAGGCAAGGGGAAACCACCACATTATCTTCCCAAGACTTCATGGCAAAACATATATCAGAGTTAGTGAAGGACGTTAATGGCTGTCTTAGGGCATCCTCGTCCGGTAGGGACAGTCATGAGCCACAGGTGACACCAGACCGTCATCCAGCTACTGATGGCAAAATCTTAACTAAAATAAATAAATTTAGAGTAGGAACATGGAATGTTAGGACATTAAATGAGCTAGGAAAGTTGACCAATGTTCTAAGAGAGATGGATAGCATGAAAATGAATATACTAGGCGTTAGTGAGATGAGATGGAAGGGATCGGGCAAAGTTATAGCTGACAATCACACAATAATTTATTCTGGAGGGGATACACATGAAAAAGGTGTAGGAATAATATTAGACGAAAAAACAGCCAAGTCAATTAATGGATACTGGTGTATTTCAGATAGAGTTATTATGGTAAAAATCAAAGGCAAACCAATAGACATAAATATTATACAAGTATATGCACCAACAGCAAACAGTAGTGATGAAGAAATACAACACTTTTACGACGAAATAGAAATGACGATGGCTCAAATTGGATCACAAGAAATAAAGATAATACTTGGTGATTTTAATGCAAAAGTAGGAAAGGGAAAAATGGAGGATGTAGTGGGGAATTAGGGTTTAGGTACAAGAAATGAAAGAGGGGAAAAGCTAATAGAATGGGCAAATATCAATGATATGATAATTGGAAACACATGGTTTAAACACCATAAAAGACGACTGTACACATTGATAAGCCCTGATAAGAAAATACGCAACCAAATTGACTACATACTTATTAATAAAAGATTTAGAAATGCTTTAACTAATGTAAAGACAATGCCTGGTGCTGACTGTAATAGTGATCATGTACCACTATGTGGACAAATAAAAGTAAGATTAAAGAGAGGGGAAAAAATGGTTAAGAACATGAGACTTAATAAAGAGGTTCTGAAAATAGATAAAGAACTGCAAGAACAATACAGAGTGACTGTGAAAAATAGGTACAATGCAATAACTAAACTACAGAGTATAAATGAACAATGGGAAATGTTAAGGGACTCCATTCATCAAACTAGCAAAGAAGTATTACCGGAGAGAGGCAAAATAGCTAAGAAAAAATGGATGAATGAAGATATCTTAAAACTGATGGACAAAAGAAAACAGAGTAAAAATGACAAACAAGAATACGCTAAGATAAATAAAGAAATAAAAGATAAATGTAGGAAGGCTAAAGAAAGTTGATTAAACGAGCAATGCAAAAAAATTGAATTAAATTCCATTAAAGATACAAAAAATATGCACAGACAAATCAGTGAGCTTACAGGAAGAAAAATAAGAATAAATACAGGGTGTTTGAAATCAAAAACAGGAAAGATATTATTAGAGGAAGATGCTATAATGAAGAGGTGGAATGAGTATATAAGAGAATTATATGAAGGAGAAAGGGAAGAATTAACAGAAGATAGTAACTTAGAAGGTCCACCTATTCTGAAAGAAGAAGTCGCTGACGCTATGAAACGTATGAAGAAAGGAAAAACAGCTGGGCCAGATGAAATCACAATAGAAGAATTAGAAGTATTGGGAGAATTTGGAGTAGATATATTACCCAAAATGTTGAATGATATTTACAGCAGTGGATATTTACCCAGTGATATGCTGAAATCTGTATTTATAGCTATACCAAAAAGACCAGGAGCAATTGATTGTGAAGATTTTCGTACAATTAACCTTATAAACCATATCAGTAAGCTTCTACTCAGAATCATAATGAGAAGAACCAAAAAGAAAATAAAAATGGAAATTAGTGAAGAACAGTATGGATTTGTGGAAGGAAAGGGCACAAACAATGCAATTTATACATTACGGACACTAATAGAAAGGTCAAAAGAGAAACAGAGAGACATATATTTGTGCTTCATAGATTATACTAAGGCATTTGATAAAGTAAAACATGATGAACTGATTAAAATGTTGGAAGATATCAACACTGATGGAAAAGATTTAAGAATAATAAAGAATATTTACTGGAACCAAGTAGCAGCAATTAAAATGGGAAATAAAGAGGGTAGTTACGAACAGATAAAGCTAGGAGTACGACAAGGGTGTGTCTTGTCACCAGATCTTTTCTCCCTGTATAGCGAAGTAATAATGAGAGAGATCAAAGAGATGCCAGGAATACTAGTTGGAGGTTATAATATAAATAATATACGCTATGCAGATGACACAGTATTGGTGGCGGATAATTCAACAGACCTACAACAATTATTAGACTTTGTAGTAACAGAGAGTGCAAGGAAAGGACTCTCCTTGAATATCAAGAAAACAGTAACAATGGTAATATCAATGAAAATGGTGACACCAAAATGTGAGATAGAAATAGAAGGGAAAATCCTTAACCAAGTTGATAATTTTAGATACCTAGGGGCATTTATAACATCAGATGGAAGATGTACAACAGAGATTAGGAGCAGAATAGGGCAAGCAAAAACCGCATTTCAGAAAATGAAGAGTATCTTATGCAATAAGTCACTATCACTGAATGTAAGAAAGAGAGTGCTGAAATGCTATGTAGAACCAGTTTTGCTGTATGGCAGTGAATCTTGGAATGTAAATGAACAAATTAAGAAGAAATTAGAAGCAACAGAGATGTAGTTCCTGAGACGAATGTTGCGAATTCCTTGGACTGCCAGAGTAACTAACGACGACTGCCTGAAACAGGCTAACGAAACTAGAACATTATATACAACAATAAGACAGAGACAAACAGCTTTCTTCGGTCATGTGATGAGAAGAGAGGCATTGGAGAACATCGTAACAACTGGAAAGATCGAGGGGAAGAGAGGCAGAGGTAGACCAAGAGAAGTGATGCTGGATGGATTGAGACGGTGGCATGGAGGAATATCAGCAGCAGAGTTGATACAGAAAACCAAAGACCGAGATCTGTGGAGAGCCATGAACGCCTTCGCCAGCCGGCACGGCACTTGATGATGATGATGATATGAAGGACAAAATTTGTAAAGCAGGCATGCACAGATTTGTCAATATATACATACACACGGTTAAAGAGAAGGACAAGATTTGTAAAGCAGGCATGCACAGATTTGTCAATATATACATACACACGGTTAAAGAGAAGGACAAGATTTGTAAAGCAGGCATGCACAGATTTGTCAATATATACATACACACGGTTAAAGAGAAGGACAAGATTTGTAAAGCAGGCATGCACAGATTTGTCAATATATACATACACACGGTTAAAGAGAAGGACAAGTCAGACATGAACAAGGTTAAAATGAAGCACAAGACAGGCATAGACAGGGTGAAAGAGAGCGACAAGACACACAACTATAAATGGAATAACTGGAGGCTTCACGGCCTGCCAGGGGGCTGTCATTCTGAATGGTGATCATGATGATGATGTCTTTCTGCAGACATGCACTGTCCTTGGCTTCTCTTTTTTTCCCCCAGATTGGCTGTTGATTGATAAATAACACAAAACGAGCAGACATTATGGCTATAAAGCGGTTGAATATGTCGTTGTTGTTGTTAGCGATTGCGGCATTGACGCTTGGCTCTGTTATTGCAGCTCCATTGGTTTGTATTGTTACTTAATTTGCTCTTTATTTCCCCGTCATTGTTTTTCATGGCACTTTCAGAAAAATTAGTTGATAGACAACCAGTGGACCTTTACAGGACGTCGCAATCAACTCAAACATTTATTGGCTGTTGGTGATTTCTAGGCAAAAGTATTCACGCACATGAGCGGCTCAATGAACATGCTGGAGAAGGTCCAGAATGTCCTCATAAGACATGAGTGGTCAGACACATTGAGCACATCACAGTTAGTCCAGCTTACTTTGATGTATGTATCGGGGCACTCAATCGTGAAATGTAACGACCGAGCCTATCTGTGATTAAGGTAAGAAGAGCACAGGATGGGCAAGACATCAAAGCCATAAGAGAAGCTAAACTTACAGAGTACAGATGACATTAAGGACACTTGGGAGTCTGTTTCCTTGGTCATGGTAAAGAAACAAAGAATATAGTTCTAGAATAGTAACAGCGACGAATGAAAACTAGAGATTTCATGACAAGCATAAAATTCACTTACTTAAAGTAGTTGTGGATGGGCTGTTCTTCTGTATGCATGCGAATACCAGACAGTCAGTCATGAAATGTTGAATCTTTTGTCAAACACAAGAGAGACGTTGCACACATTATGACATCGTCCCGTATAACAAACATATTGACCATATCATCTTCTTTACTTGCTTTCTAGATGGGATGTTGAAAAGAAAGTGTCATTCGGTTTATTTTGTGTCCTTGAGTCAATAAACTTGACACTCAGTGTGAACACACATTGCAAAATTTCAACACATCAGGCATGATGCTATTGGCTACACTATGAGAACATCCTATTGCAGTTGCAACACTGTTTGTCCTCACCCATCTGTCAGCTCGAATAAATGACTCAACCAACAGCACAATTGATTCCGTCGCTATCTGCACAAGGCGTTGTTCTTCACCAACAATGTGTGAACGTATTTGGGAATACCTACCCACCCAGTTATGTGCCGCTTTTCACGACTAACTCTTTTTGGCCATAGAGAAGCAATATTTCCTTATATCTTTGACAGTTAGTTTTCCAACCCTAATAAAATTCCCCCAACAGCACGTTTTTCGACACAAGAGCAGTCTTCGAATATGGTCACAATTTTCAACATAAATTACCCGCGTAATTTTGCATACGCATGCGCAGGCATGAGGCAATTACAGTTTGTCACACATAAACATCATTCTAGATAGATACGCTACATAATGTCACCTTTATAAACTAAACACAACAATTTCACAACTGTCTGATATCGTTTTCTAACTCACCAACTTATCATTGTATCTCCAGCTGCAGTCGAATTTGCAACGAACACCCAACACCTCCCCTTGTTCGCCCTTATTGAAGAAGCTGGGTATACCATCGTTTACCCACGCCAGAAAAAGGGATGTTGCATTGCTGTTTTTTGCTATCCCGAATACAATATCCCTGAGACTGATGTAAACGTCCAAATATCAGGAGTGGCATAGCTCAAAAGACAGATCTGTCTGGTTATAACTCTCCCCCTCTATGAGGTTTCAGTACCGGTCTCACACACACACCTACTGGTTTCTGAACTTGCAGCGATGAAGGAGAGCTTTGATCACAGTTCCCGTGGAGCTGGTTTTTCAGGAACCAGATCGGTAGGAAAATCGCTTTTTTGAGTGGCGAGCTTCAATTAAACAATTAAAAATAGGGAACATATGTTGGGTCTCTTCCCCGGGACACGCTGGTATCGTGGGAAACGATCAGGCAGACTGGCTGGGTCTGCTCCATTGGGTAGGATATTGGTGCATGACAAACCATACGTGATCAGGGCCCTTTGTGATTATATGTATAGTGTGGCAAAACCTATATACCATCATGGCTTTGAAAGAACAATCTTTATGTACGTCCACTGCGGGGAGATGGATTCATTCTGCACACCGGTCCGTTAAATTTACGCGTTTTGTACTCGTTTAGAAAGCAATGGCTAGCTACTAAACGTAAAATTGATCTCAACACCATGCAAAGGAAACGCACTTTTAGTTTTTTTTAATGAGGAGATACAAACATGAAACATATATTTTTTTTTGACAACCGGAAAAAAATTGATGAGAAATGGGCAAGGGTAAACAAACAGAAAAAAACCTGTATGGTCTAGCCACATTGTATAATGAGACAGCAACGTAGACCTGATCCACGACTTTAGTAAAAAAAACTGTCATTTACTGCCATATAGTACCTTGCGGTGTATGGCAGAGGGGTCTTGAGCCTGGGACATTAAGGCCGCCTGGCTAGTGCAGTCGCCGCGAACTGTGCAGGTTATGGTTTGTTTTTTCCTGCTCCCGACAGAAAAAACTCCACATATTACCGAGGATTCGAACCCGGATCTCCCGAAGGAGAATCTGGCATTCTAGCCACTCGGTCATCCGCTCCTCACCCTCTACGATCGCATGAAATGGCGAACCATGACCGCCCAGAGATCATGTGGGCATTCTTCATCAAGGAAACTGAGTGTAGCTGTTCTGCGTTGTACAGAGGGACGTCCGCTTTCTGGTCCCGTGCATCTGAATCCATCATCTGGTTGCCTTTAATTCCCACAACATTACCCGGTACCAATGTTTCAGACTGGATCGACCTGAGATCCATCCATCCATCATGTGCCATGCCGATAAGTGTGGGCGGTCATGTTTCGCCATCTCACTCGATCACCATAGTCGTGGATTAGCTTCGTGTTTCTGTCTCGACCATGCCACGTGCCAAGCCATCCAGGTATTTACTTCTCGGTCTTCCCCCTGGTCTCTTCCCTCCAATCTTGCCAGTTGTCACCAAGTTCTCCAATTAATTTCTTCTCATAACATGCCCCAAAAATGTTGACTGTCTACATCTAATGTTTCTAATCAGTTTACGATCTTCATTTGTTCCTTGAAGGACTTGTTCATTGTTTTTCTATCTGTCCGTTGTACTCTTTGCATTTCCCTCAGAAACTACATTTCCACAGCCATCAGATGTTTTTCAGCTTGTCTGCTCATTGTCCACGCTTCACATCCATACAAAAGTGCAGGTTCTATGTAGCACTTCAACACTCTTTTTTTCCATTTCAATTGATATTTTTGCATTAGTCAGTATTTTTTTCATCTTGCAAAAAGCTACCTTCGCAATGGCGATTCTTGTTCTAATTTCTTCAAGGCATCTCCCATCAGATTTTATGACTGTTCCGAGATAACTGAGATAAGATAACTGTTCTGAGAGCCTAGGTCAATTAAAAATCAATCCAACTCGTTGAGGATTGAAACAAATTACCGCGGGCTCGGCTGGATGTATGCTAAACACTGCTCTACCGCTGCTCTTACGTGCTATATGATTGATTGATTGATTGATTTAGGAATCGACATCAAAGCATTCGGGACATTCCCATAAGCGCTCCGTCCCCATCCTCAGAAGCCAGCGAAGAGTTCCAACCCCAATAGTACCAGTAGCAATCTGATTATATGTGTGTCTCGCCTTTCCTCTAAGCGTCGAGCATCGGCCAGATCCCCTCGTCACACCACGCTGTCGCATTCTTGCCAGACCATGGTGATCCATTTGCTCCTCCGAGGTGTACACGTGCTCCCACAAGGCCGCAACCACGTCTGTCTTATCATGCATCACTACTCCACCAAATTTTGCAGAGCCAGCCAATCTGTCTGCCTGTTCATTCCCAAAAACACCAGCATGCCCCGGAGAAAAGATCCAGACGATGCTTGCCACCCGTGACTTCCGAAGCGAAGCAAGCCACTCGGCACGAAGCTTGCCAGTCCTCACCCTACTCAGCATGCTTTCTGAGTCAGTTACAATCACGATATATATATATATATATATATATATATATATATATATATATATATATATATATATATATATATATATATATATATATATATATGTGTGTGTGTGTGTGTGTGTGTGTGTGTGTGTGTGTGTGTGTGTGTGTGCGTGTGTGTGTGTCTCTGTGAGTGTGTGTGTGTGTGTGTGTGTCGTATTCTTCGTCCAGCGGAAAACTGCACTGACTGCCTCCATCTCCATTCTTAAGCTAGATGTTGTGGTATCATATGCCAGGCTCTCCTGCACCAAACGTCGACCATTAGCCTTTGCCAAGAACCCCAGGCACTTCAACTACCTCTCAACACCGAACCATCTGTGTAGATAATCACATCACCCGGGCGAGCATTATCCTGAATTAGTTGCTGGATTTCCACTTCCGTGGCCCCTGCTGGCACTGCCTGCACTCCCGGCTCAATGTGATTATAACTCTGCACAAGTCTGACTGCTCCGCTGGCACCCTGACCCACTCCTCTCCTCGTCTAATGTTCTCCAAGGGGCACACCTGTTTGATCGTATCCTCCGCCTGAGCCATCCATGATTTCCCTCTTATCAGTCGCTGGCCCTTAACTGCGTGCAGCGCCTCATGCAACGGGTGATCTGTGTCAGCAGCTACTCTGAGGTATGCCTTCGCCTGCATCACCTTGAGCCTACCAGCAACAGTCGGTAAACCAAGGATGTACCGCATACACACGACTGGGGTGTCTCTGGTGCATCCCAGAATGACCCTCATAGCCTCGTTCTGTATGCGCTCCAATATCACCAGCTGACTCTTTGAGACAGTGAGCAGTCCTAGACCATAATCAATCGCTGAGAGGATCAAGTGCTGGTATAGTCTGAATAGCATTCTCACCAGCTGACTCTTTGAGACAGTGTGCAGTCCTAGTCCATAATCAATCGCTGAGAGGATCAAGTGCTGGTATAGTCTGAAAAGCATTCTCTGCTCTATGTCCATTGCTTACGTGTTATATACTCACAAGTAATCGTATTTATGTCCCCAGGTATACCAAGCGTACACAATGTGTGGGACAACTTTGCCTCCTAATCAGGTGACAATCACATCCAACAATTTGCCAATTATTATCCGAAGTATAAACTACGGCCGCGGTCGGTTTGCTGGTGAGGTATATTGCACTTTTCTTCTGGACACAGGGAAGGAACCACGAGTTGTGTTATTAGAGTTCAAGTAATTGTTATTTTTCTAGCTTTTCTTCTACGTTTCTGCTGCTACTGCTGCTGCTGTTTCTTCTTCTTCTTTTTCTTCTTCTTCTTCTTCTTCTTCTTCTTCTTATTATTATTATTATTATTATTATTATTATTATTATTAATATTATTATTATTATTATTATTATTATTATTATATCATGGTGCAGGAGATGAAAGACGGTTACTTGGTGTGGCTGGTTGTTGGCTGACTTCAATATTAGCTTGGCTAAAAACCGCTGTTAACTTTAGCTCGTTACTGGGATGTCTCCGCCGCTTCCCGCCCCATGATCTCGATTAGCCAGATCAGATGACCGCTGCCGCCTGGTATGATGGTAATGACGGTTAATCTCTTTCTGGTGGTTTGATATATCTGACCTTTCACTGGCCGGAGAAGAATGATTCGAACAACTGACCTAGTTCTTTTAAATGACAACCACTGGACAAATCACAACCTGCCAGCCTTGGGTTCACACTCACTTCAGGACGATCAATTTCCACATCACAGTCAGTTTGAAAGAACTCGACAAGACAAGCTTTTTCTTTCAGGTCACCGACGAAATGTGCCCACTTTATTTCACAGCTCTGTATTTTCACCAAACATGCAATTCTGTATTCTAAAGGCCTAAAGCTTATTTATGCCCTGGCGCTCGTTAGTCACCGTTCCACCTCTGGCTATAAGTGAGTAATGTCTATAACTCACGGTTGTATTTCCCACGTCCCATTTCTACCGCTGTCACTCAAATTCCCTAAAAGCCATGGCCTGACATTGTGAGACTCTCTCCAATTGTGCTGAACGCTGGTGTCGACTATTGTGTGCGCATGTCCTCAATTGCCCCTGGCTGCTAACTGGTTGTTGTAATCGAAAAACCCTAACGGTTTCTCTTGAAGCTTTCATGCAAGTATCAAAGGTTCTTAACATGGCGTGCTGATGTCTTGGTGTTTCTAGCCCAAAGTCTAATTGCTAACCGTGTGTTGTTAGATGACGCGGAGACGACGCGTCCAATCTTAATGTTTTCTGGTGCATATATATTAGAACAAGAATCGCCATGGCGAAAGTAGCCTTTAGCAAGATGAAAAACATACTGACCAATAAAAAGATGTCAATTGAAGAGAGAAAAAGAGTGTTGAGGGGATACATAGAGCCTGTTCTTTTGTATGGATGTGAAAGTTGGACAATGAGCAGTCAAGCTGAATAACATCTGATGGCCGCAAAAATGTGGTTTCTGAGGAAAATGCAAAGATACCATCGAGAGACAGAAAAACCAATGACCAAGTACTCATCTCATCTCATCATGTTCCTCTTGCGGTGTCGAGGTGAAGTATAAACATCGTGAGAGTGCCCGATTATGGACTTCATATATCGATATTCCATGGACTCTGCTATTCCCTCCGTCAAGCGTTTACGTGGTCGGCCTCTTCCTCTGTTTCCATATATTCTTACATCATTGCTTGTTGTGGTATGCTGTTGACTGGTAACCTACTTTCATGGCCAAACCATTTTACCTGCTGCTTTCTAATAAAATCTAGTGCAGCTATAACCCCCACTTTAGTCCTGATTTCTTCATTTCTGATCTTATCTCTTCTTGATACGTTGCGTATTCTTCTCAGGAATCTCATTTCTGTTGTTGTGATTTTTCTTTTCTCTTTTCTGTCATTGTCCAGGTTTGGCATTGGTAGCATAGAGTTAGTAGGAAGATTGTATTGTAAAGTGCTTTCTTAGTAGTTATTGATACATGTTTGTTCTTTAGTATTGGTGCCAATGAGTTGGTTTGCCTTGTTGCATCTATTTTCGATCTCGTCTTCTATTCTTCCATTTGATGATATATTTCCTAGGTACTTGAAACTCTTTACTTGTTTCAATGGATGTTCGTTTAGGTATGACCAAGTACTACAGGAGACAAATGAAAATCGTAAATTGATTAGAGAAATTAGACGTAGACAGTCAAAATTTTTTGGACATGTTGTGAGAAGAAATGGATTGGAGAACATAGTGACAACTGGCAAGATCGAGGGGAACAGACTAAGGGGAAGACCGAGAAGAAAATACCCAGATGGTTTGGCCACATGGCATGGTAGAGACAGGAACACTGAGCTGATCCACGATTCTGGTGATCGAGTGAAATGGCGAGTCATGACCGCCCACGCTTTCCAGCATGGCACATGATTGATATATTTTTTTATTTAGCAATATTCTTATTTTTATGCATGTGCAATTAACTTATCATTTCTATGACATTATTATTATTATTATTATTATTATTATTATTATATTATTATTATTATTATTATTATTATTATTATTATTGCTGTTGTTCCTGCTAGTTGTTTGAATTCTTCACGTCTTTTGTTTCGCGTTCGCTAGCTTAACTCAAGTGTAGTCCATACATACTACTTCTAGTAGTGCTGGACTGAATTTTGAGTGTTGATTAGCTTTCCCTATTAACAGTGTCCCTCGCCATCAGGCGAACCCACTCCGACTTCAGAGATACTTGTAACTAACGTCTCCCAAATCAAGGACGATAGGTCAACACTATAGTCCAACTGTCGGGTGTTGAGGGTTGAACCCCCTTACCTCGGAATCAGCAAACCGGATGTTTAAGAACACGCGTTCTTATCCACTCAGCCATATTGACCTACTCTTCAAGTCTTCTTCTTCTTATTGTTGTTATTATTATTGCTGTTGTTGTTGCTAGTAATTCGAGTTCTTTTCCTCCTCTTTTTTTCCTCCTGCTCCTTCTTCATCCTCTTCCTTCTTCTCCATCTTCTTCTCCTACTTCCTCCTCCTCCCATCCTTCGTTATTATGCTCAATTTTTTTTTCTTCTCCTACCCTCTTTTTTCTTCTTAGGCTTGTGTACCTACCATGTACTACAATATGTTATTACTGACATTTATCCTTCCTTTGTAAATAACAAACCGTATGATATAAAATTATATTTATTCGTTTTCTGTATCGCTATATGATACCTGGAACACTGAGCTGATACCTGGAACATTGAGCTGATCCATGACTCTGGTGATCGAGTGAGATGGCGAAACATGGCCGCCCACGCATATCGGCATGGCACATGATGCTGCTGCTGCTGCTGATGATGATGATGATGATGATGATGGATGATGATGATGATGATGATGATGATGATGATGATGATGGATGATGATGATGATGCCTACCGTTCTCTTCCAGGAAATTTGAGATGGACTATTCCCACGCATGTACTTCTGATTTTCTGTGCATCCACGGGGTCAACTTTTGCGGGAATTGGGCGGAAGGAAAAGAATTTCGATACGTTATTCCGCGTTACGAACGGTCAACAATCGTCTTCCACGCCGATAACACCCGTGACTACGCAGGGATTGAGGTGAGTACTTTATGCCAGCAACGTGTGTTAGAGCATTTTTGTGTGAACGCAAAGGGGTTGATAGATCAGAGGATCTAAGTCATTGCACCGAGTTCTTATCGCATACATGTTTTTTAAGAGACAACTAGATACACGCTTTATTATGTGTTGCAATCGGGTAGCAGCACGTAGAATTGTGTAAATCTCTTCTTCGAGGCGGATGTCTTGACGACCTTCGGCACTTTATATACCCTTCAACAAAAAAAGAAACACAACATTATTGCAGTTTCAATTGCAAACTTGTACCAACACTTTATTTCACGGAATTAATGTTTCAATCCTGGCAGGTTCTGGCGATGCCGGTCCGTAAGAATAGGACCTCTGTAGGGTCTTCTAGCCCAAAGACCAGCGTCGTGCAGCCGGTTCCTGACCGTTTGATCTAAAATTCGGCGAGCTCCTGGCATTTACTGGACTGAGGAGGACGCAGATCAAATCGATTCCTAAGGTGTCGCAGCCTATGAAGCGGTCTTCGGCAGCAGTTGTGATTCTGGGTCTTCCACTGAGCGGCCGGTCTGCCACTGAGCCAGTTTCTTGAAATCGCCTCCAAAGGCGACTAATGGTGTTTCTAACCACATTAAATTCACTGGCTACTACACTTTTGGACTGTCCAGCCTGTAAACGTCCAGTGATGATGAGTCATTGTTCTGTAGTGAAATGACCCATACTTGCGCATTGAATTGTCAACTTAATTTATTCGAGGAGCGTAAATATTTTATAGCCATTTAATAATATGGTCAGAGAGTGTTGTGTTCAGTAAGTTTCGCGGGATTATCATGAACCTGTCACGAGTTATTGTCAAAAATGTTGTTTTGACCTTGACCTCTTTCATGACCTCACGAATCATGAGGTGAGTACAATTCAGGTAACCACGAGAAGTTAATGACCAGATGGACACAGTTGATAGGTTGACTGATGTCCAATCAGCGAATATCTTTTATAAAAGTAACACAAAAAATGTTGCGTGTCTTTTTGTTTGAACAGTATAGTTTACTGTCTTGGAAAGGGGTTTGCATTCTCCAACGGTATCAACATCACCAATCTGAACATCCCTATAACAATGGGACAAGTGGACACTCAAGTTTTTGTGTCTCTTCATCAATCGACAGTGCTTCATAACGTAGTAGTGAAGGTGCTCCCGACGGATGACAACTTGTTCGCATTATCTTCATCTTTACCTCTCGTCGCAGAGCGGCTAACGGCCTGCCTGAACGGTCGCATAGAACGAACGAACGAACAATCTTTATTTTCAAAGGGTTAAGAATTGGGCACGCAAGCCCATCCGACATTCTGCCCTTAGAGTCCCTCAGCATAGAGCCAAACTCGATAGGTCCATGACGACTTGCGGGGCTCAGAAGGAAACTGTACTCTCGAGCCGATTGACAGTCTTAAAACAAACCCACGACCTTCTGAGCACGAGGCTGTGGCTTAACCACTTGGACGGAGATCAGCATGGCCGAATGGGTAATAGCGCTCGCCCTTAAACTTCCAGTATGATTATGACTGGTAGCGGGTACATACCTTACACAGGAATGTTGGACTAAAATGTTGAATTCTCGTCCTTGACTTGGGCACGTAGATTACAAGTAACCCAGAAGTCTCAGCGGGTTGGCCTTTTGGCGAGGGACATTGGTAATAGGGAAAGTCGGCCTACACTCAAACATCAGTCCAGTGTGGACTAAGCTTGAGTTCAAAGCGAGCGAGGGGGGGGGGGGGGGTCCTCTTATCCCCCCTCCAGGGCATAAACCGACCCAATATCACACACATCCCCTCTGACATGTCTCCGCCTTGCCGTGTTAGAGGGGCTTGCGTGTCTCAATGACTCCAAGAGCTATGCAGATGGAAACACAACTACATGTCGGACAGGTCTTGGGATCGAGGCCAGACCAAGAGAGACACAACCTGTTGCCTTGCATGTAGAGGATAGCAGTCAAAGTCCGAATCAGACGCACGATGCCACTAATTCTTGGTCCATTCACATACTCTAAGGCTTTCAGCTGAGGGATATGGCTGAACGCCTCTAAGCCAATATCTCCCGGATGTGAGGGCCGGGCTGATACTCACCCACTGCAAAAAAAGGGGGGGGGGGGGGGGGGGGGGATGAGATGCTGAGCCTGCTAACATGCTCGGATCAGATACGTGTTCTACGGATTTCAGCCGAGGGATATGAGGGATCCCCGGATGAGAAGGCCTGGCCGCTACTCACTCTCTGCTAGCATGGAGGTAAGGTGCTGAGCCTGCAGCACATGTAGCTTACATGTAGGTTACCAGATCGCGGCGATAAAAAAAAGCCAAATCACGAAATAAAAAACCCAAAATAAAGCCAAACATTGCCCAGTAAAAAGATATATTAAAAATATACTTGCATCACATGAAGACCTCTTCTTCAAATAAGTATTCCTCTTCATTGTTGAGAAATTCATTACAGGATTCATTAGAATATACAATTCCAGCTTTGAAATCATTCAACATTTTGGATGAAGGAACAAATTCATTACAGCACTTGTTTGAAGATAATAGTTCTGCTCTAATTCTAATAATTGCTTCTAAGAGAGACAGCTGAAGTCTATTCCTTGCTTTGGTTTTTATGCATGTTAAAAGAGAGAACATCCTTTCCACTGCAGCATTGCTAATAGGTGTTATTAAGCAAGTAAGAGCAAACGAAGCAAGCTCTTTAAATTGGGGATGTTTCATGACTCCTTGCCAGAACTGCTCTGCATTTTTAGGCAGTCCATTTTCTTTAAATTGTTCTACTTTCTTCCAATCTATAAAAGGCAATTTTCTGTATTGTCTTCAATAATAGTGTGGTGGTTTTCTTCAGCCAAATGCAAAAAGGGCAATTTCGAAAATAGTGGTCTAGAAGCGAAGCCTAGTTTAAGATTATTCCAGGGCTAAAATTGGTTAGATCTTTAAATATATTTCTTGCTGAAGGAAGCCGCTTTCTAATTTGATCAAGTGCTTCTTCTAACATGGATAAGCATCTTTCTTTGAGATCTAAGACCTCTTGTTGGCAATTAATTTTTGTATCGGAACTTTTCTGAATGTAGTTATCACACTCTGACAGGAATTTGATGCCAAAATCATCATTAGAAACATCTTTTTTCTTTTTATTGGTATCATAAATCCTATTAAGACTCTTATAATGCAAAAATAGTTCTTCATGTAATTCGTGAGGATTTGCCTTACTTTTCTTAAAAAAAGGCCCAAGGGTGTATAACGAACACACCGCAATTACGTCTGAAAAAACACTCCGGATAAACCAAGAAGAATATCCACACACTACCATCACACTACCATCTATTCTTAGCAAGTTTGTTGGAGAGTAAGAAAAAACAATGTCATTCATTGACTCAATACAAACATATTAAACAATGTCATTCATTGACTCAGTACAAACATATCACCCTCAAAGTTGTCATTTCTGAAAGAATATGACAGCTTATTGTTGTTGTTTTTTCAACATTTTAACAGATGTTGACAGGATGGCATCATCTACAGATCAGTCGACAGAAAAGAAACATGGACAGCCCAGTAGCTTATGATTATATAAACTATACATTGTGTATTAGAATGCTACATAGAATATGTGCTTTTGTATGGATGTGAAGTGTGGACAATGAGCAGTCAAGCTGAAAAACATCTTATAGCAATGGAAATGTGGTTTCTGAGGAGAATGCAAAGAATACCATGGACAGACAGAAAAACCAATGAGCAAGCCCTACAAGAAACAAATGAAAACTGTAAACTGATTAGAGTTGTTTGGTCACGTTATGAGAATAAATAACTTGGAGAACTTTGTGAAAACTGGCAAGATCGAGGGGAAGAGAACAAGGGGAGGACAGAGAAGTAAACACCTGGATGACTTGGCCACGTTGTATGGTCGAGATAAGAACACTGAGCTGATCCACACTTCTGGAGATCGAGTCAGATGGCAAAACATGACCGCTCATGCTTACGGGCATGGCACATGATGATGAATACTACAGCTTATTAGTTCGTTAGTTAGAGCTAGTTTGTTAATCATGTTAATTAGTAAGGCATTCGATTATCATCACTGCACATCCACCCATTCAGTCCATAAATGCTCGGATCCCCTTCTCAGTATCTCCCTCAGCTTCCCTACATTGCGCTCTTGTCTGGCTTCACTCCTTTTGACTTCTTGTAATAAGAAAATATAAGTGATTCTGAGGTAAGCAGTTCAACCCTTATATCGGACAGTTGGACTAAAATGTTGATCGTGTCGTCCTTGACTTGGGAACATAAATTACAAGTACCGTACCTCTGAAGTCTGAAGTTCGCCTGATGGTGAAGGACACTGTTAATATGGAAAGCTAATATATATTATATATATATATATATATATATATATATATATATATATATATATATATATATATATATATATATATATATATATATATAAGTTAAGTCAGGTCAAGTCATGGACCTTTAATGTGTCTTAGGCACAAGGAGCATATGGTGCTAGACCCATACGTATATAGACCAATCGGCTCTCTGTGGGTCATGTGATCAGAAACACATCGACCGCCTTTACTGTCCAAGCCATGTCCAGGTACCTATTGCATGCTGGGTCAACCTCGAAGCCCAGGTCAATTGCAAACATCCACAAAAAGGACTAAGCTGGTGCTCATGCTGCACACTGTTTTAGTTTGAGAATTTGGGAATACTTGCTTGTTGGTTTTAACATCAGAGCACCCCAAGCAAGCCAACGGATGCTCCATCTTCTCAGCAAATGTGCTACGATGTAGGTGCTGATCATTCCAGTAACAAGAGGTTGTAGTCATGTTCTGGAGCCACTCTGAGGTCTCAACTCAAGTATCCTTAAATATGTGGTTAATATGTGATACTGTGTCTTCTAAGGGGGCTGAGTGGTCTCGAGGTATGGTGTCCGCCTCAAGTGCTGGAGGTCCCGGGTTCAAGCAGCGGTGAGGGCTGGGATTTTTTCACGTGGACTTCTAGTTAACAAAATTTCCCCTGGTCTCTGGGTAGTGAGATTGGATACCCATGTGTACTGTTGCGCACGTAAAAAATCCCTTGACAGTTGGAAATCGAAACAGAGTAGCCTAACAGTGCTGCCCAGGCAAAATTTTGAGTTAAAAATCTACCCAAAGTATTTCAGGATCCTCGCCGGTGCTACGGAGTTTGTGCACTGAGCTGAGATTCTCTGGACTCAGGCTTGAGTTAGGAGTCGAACGGAGCACTTATGGGTTACACCCATGTGCCATGATGTTGATCCGTCGACTAAACTAAACCAAACATTCCAGTAACAAGAGGTTGTAACCATTTTCTGGAACCACTTTGAGGTCTTCTCAACTCAAGTATCCTTAAATATGTGGTTAACATGTAATACTCTGTCTTCAAAGGTCAGCAAAGCTTAAACGACATAAGCGCTCACTCTTAACCTTCTTGTGTCCCGATGACGGAGTAGTGGAATCATTCCCTACACCGGTCAGTTGGACTTAATATAGACTTCTTTTACAAAAAGCAATGGCAAGCTACTGAACTTAAAATTGCATGGAAAATCAATTGGGGATTGATTAGAAAGGACATGCAACATTTTGAGTGAGTCTTCAACTAGCAAAACTTGAGATTCTGTGTCCCCATTTAAACATGTTAAATATTGTTTAATGTCTTCACTAGATAATTGTGTCTTCTACTAGCACAGTGGTTCTCAACCGGTGGGGTATTCCCCCCCCCCCCCCCCCCCCCCCCCCCCCGGGGGAATTTTAGGGTTTCCAGGGGGAGAATTAAGATTATTTCAAGATCTCGTTAATACAAGAACCGATTACTTGATATTGTTTTTTCCCTTCATACTGTATGGTTATGTATGTCTCACCCTTATAAAATTCATTTTATAAAGTAAGTAGACCCACAAATCACGTTTTATGTGGACGTCTAGACTTGTCTTAGTATGTGCTATTAAATTTAGCTTCCATTATTACGTATACTGTGTTGGGGCGGGGGCGGGAATTTTAGGTAGGAAATACACGGGGGGGGGGGGGGGGGGGGGGGGAGAATGACGTTCTGAAAATATGGTGAAGGGGGGCACGGGCCACATTTTTAGGTAGGAAATACAAAAGGCGGGAATGACATTCTGAAAATATGGTGAAGGGGGGCACGAGTCAAAAAAGGTTGAGAACCACCTTACTAGCAAACCATAAGAAAGTTGGATTCCCATTTAAACATGTTATTACTCAATGTATCTACTAGATGATTGTGTCTTCTGCAAGCAAAGCATGTGAGATTCTGTTTCATTCTAAACATGTTATTTATTACACATTGTCTCCACTAGATAATCGTGTCAGCAAGGCAGGCCAGTGACAATGAAATTGTTCTGGAACCAGTAGGCATGGGGACCAGTGAGCAGAATGTATCTTACGTAAATGTTACCTATAATTCATTGATGCATTATGAGGACAAATGCTATTTACAACCTTATAGAACCAAAACCTCAGAGGCACCCATGACAATGAGCGAACCACTGACTTCAGCAATTGAACCACAATTAGATGAACCACAATTAAATGCACCACAATTAGATGCACCACAAAATATCACAGTACGGCCCATTTCTGCGACTAAACATGCCAATAAAATGAATTGTACATGCAAATGCCGACTTCCTACCAAATGGCACAACTACTACACAAAACCAAGCGTAGCCAAAGACAATGGTTTCTAGCACAACTTCAAGAGAATAAAGAAAATAACGAGTTCATAAATGAAATCGCCTGTTTTCAATAATTATTACATAAAAAACAATTAAATCATCGCTCTTGCTTTGTTATGTTTGTGTTTCAGTTGTTGCTTTAACTTCAGCAATCCATGTTTGTTCCTTGGCACCTGACACATGAGCAGATACTCAACGATTAAAAAATAAAACATAAGATTTAACTACACAACATACAATTTATTCAGAATTAATTTTTATTTTGTAGAAAAACATTTTGCTTCAATTAATACAAAATTATAACAAAGATTTGTTTAGAATTATGAATAGATATTCAGTGACAATCAAAGGTAAAGAGGAATCTACAGAAAAAGGAAGTGTCATAAGAAAGCATTTGAAATGTTCTGAAAGAAAACTATTCATGTGAAAACAAGAGAAATAAAACAAACTAGAAATGATACAGATGGTACATGAAAAAGTGGCAATAAACACATTCAAGTCTTAAAGTTAATCAACATGACCAGACTATGCATGGAAGATACTTATAATATAGTAACATATAAAGGCAGGAAATCAGACCCTTTCCAAATAACATTTGGCTTGAAACAGGGTGATGCTCTATCACCGCTACTCTTCAATTTGGCTCTAGAGAAAGTTGTAAGGAAGGTAAAGAAGGAATGTGATATTGGAGGAACATCCAAGCTGCTTGGTTATGCAGATGATATAGATATTATAGGGGAAAATGAACAAAAGACATTGGAAATATTGACTCACTTAAAGGAAAAAGCCCAAAAGATGGGGCAGGTTATCAACCAAGATAAGACAGAATATATGGTAATTTCAAGAGACGGAATGGCTAAAAACTCTGGCCACATACAAATAGATAATATGACCATAAAAAGAACGGAAACATACAAATACCTGGGTACAATCTTCAACTGTTCCAACATCATAAGGGAAAAAATACAAACTAGAATCAATTCTGGAAATAAGATATGCACTACAACATCTACTAAAATCAAATGCTCTATCTTGTAACACCAAAATCACAATATACAAAACACTGATCAGACCAGTTGTTCTGTATGGCTCTGAAACCTGGAGTACAACGAAAGGAGATGAAGCCTTGTTACAAACCTTTGAGAACAAAGTTTTAAGACGAATCTTTGGATCCATTAGGGATACACAAAGTGGAAAGTGGAAAAGAAAAAGTATCAAAGACATTTATTATCTGTTTAAGTCCCCGCTAATCACTGGTATCATGAAGGCTAATAGACTACAATGGCTGGGGCATATAGAAAGAATGGAAGATAATAGGGAAACAAAACTCGCTTACACTCAGGAAATAAATGACCGTAGACCTCGAGGTAGACCAAGAAGACGGTGGAGAGATAATATATATACAGACCTACAAGCACTTGGAATCAACGACTGGCAAGAGAAGGTCAACCAGAGAGACAAATGGAGACGGATTGTATCTGCAGCAAAGAACCTCAATGGTTCGGAACGCTGAAGAAGAAGAAGAAGAAGAAGAAGAAGAAGAAGAAGAAGAAGAAGAAGAAGAAGAAGAAGAAGAAGAAGAAGAAGAAGAAGAAGAAGAAGAAGAAGAAGAAGAAGAAGAAGAAGTCTTAAAACAGAGAAGAACTACTCATAAAGCTCAAAGAAGAAATTAATGACAACTATTCTTGTGAAATTTGAAATATTCACAGAATATTTTCAGGAAGAATTCCTAAATGTGAAGAAAAAAATTTGAAAAAGAGGCCTGTACCAGTATTATTTAGGAACAAATGGCAATCTGACTGCTGCTTTTTTTAATCTACTGATGTCTGAAGGTACATAGACAGTTAATATAAGAAAGTGGAAATCACCTCTGAGTGGAAACAATAACACATGAAACAGTTAAAAGTTGATACCACCTTGATGAGATTATGAAATGAAGAAACAAGAAAGGAAATCAGAACAATACTGTGTGTAGAATATATACAAAGAGCCAAGTAAATAGATGTTATCATTACAGACAGACCTGCAATGATATAAAGTGCAGTAATTAACGTTTGAGTTGAGTCAAGAACTGACATCACAGTACTGGGGACAATCCCACATGTGCCCCATCCTCATCTCAACACCCAGCAAAGAGTCCCGATTCTAACAGCACTAGCTGCAGTCTGAGTGTCCGTCCGGTCTTTCCTCTAAGTAATGAGTATTGGCCAGATCTTCTGGTCACTCCCTGCTGGACCAATCTCTCCCAGCCGTGATGATTGATCTGTCCATCCACACTACACACCTGATATCACAGGTCCCTGACCACACCTGCCTTATTGTGCACCAATATCCCACCCAGCCGGGCTGTCCACCTGCTTAATGTTTCAGTAAACAGATACACACAATATAAATAATTATTATACAATTGTCAGCAAGTCTCTCACACAGCTCCTCCCTCTTTCTTATCCTGTTTGTATTTTTACAATATTACCTAGTCTTGCTTATCTGTCTAAAAGCAGCTGTTGCTGCTGTTCTCTGTCTCTCTCTCCCTCTATTCCCCCTCCCACTACTACTACCACAATGTCTATGTACACTCAAATTACACATCAAACAACCCGAGACTAGCACAGTCCACTCTTCATCTGTTACAATGCTGCCCTTGTTTATCTCCACAACTCCACCATATGGAACTGCACTACTGTTTCAACAGTTATTTATCTTTTGTGCACTTTCTTTCTTGTAAAATGCAGTAAAATAATTCAACATTTAGGCTGTGGTTTCTGTTCCATTCACTGTCGCTGCATCTGGGCTGTGTTTCTGCCGTGCATAAATGTAAGAAAAAAAAGAATTCACACATTAAGTGTTCTTATCTACTGGGCCAAGTTATGATATGTTTCAGATTTCATGTTCGTGTGTAAGTGTTACGTTCTGATAAGTTTCAGATTTCAATTCCATGTGTAAGTGTTACATCCTGATATGTTGAAGATTTCATGTTTGTGTGTAAGTGTTTTGTTCTGATATGTTGAAGATTTCATGTTGGTATGTAAGTGTTATGTTCTGATATGTTTCAGATTTCATGTTTGTGTGTAAATGTTATGTTCTGATATGTTTCAGATTTCATGTTCATGTGTATGTGTTATCTGATCAGACCAGTTGTGCTGTATGGCTCGGAAACCTGAAGTACAACTAAAGGAGACGAAGCTTTGTTACAAACCTTTGAGAACAAAGTCTTAAGACGCATCTTTGGGCCCATTAGGGATACACAAAGTGCAGAGTGGAAAAGAAGAAGCAACAAAGACATTTATGATCTGTTTAAGTCCTGCTAATCACTGGTATCATAAAGGCTAATAGACTGCAATGGCTGGGGCATATAGAAAGAATGGAAGATAATAGGGAAACAAAACTTGCTTACTCAGGAAATAAATGACCGTAGTCCCTGAGGCAGACCAAGAAGACAGGTGGAGAGATAATATACATACAGACCTACAAGCATTTGGAATCAGCGACTGGCAAGAGAAGGTCAACCAGAGAGACGAATGGAGACAGCTTGTATCTGCAGCAAAGAACCTCAATGGGTTGGAACGCTGAAGAAGAAGAAGAAGAAGAAGAAGAAGAAGAAGAAGAAGAAGAAGAAGAAGAAGAAGAAGAAGAAGAAGAAGAAGAAGAAGAAGAAGAAGAAGAAGAAGAAGAAGAAGTGTATGTGTTATGCTCTGATATGTTGAAGATTTCATGTTTGTGTGTAAATGTTATGTTCTGATATGTTGAAGATTTCATGTTTGTGTGTATGTGTTATGTTCCGATATGCTTCAGATTTCATGTTTGTGTGTAAGTTTTATGTTCCAATATAGTTCAGATTTAATGTTTGTGTGTAAGTGTTATGTTCTGATATGTTTCAGATTTCATGTTCATGTGTAAGTGTTATGTCCTGAAGAGGAAACTCAAAACATTGCAACATTTATTTACTGGTTTCATTGTGGCTGTACGGGCCAACAGGTTTGCCTTGATGTCGTAACTGGGGCAGTCTTGAAGTACATAAACTGCTGTCTGGGGTGTCAATCCACAAAGCTAAATTGCCAAACTTAAATTTTGTATATTTGTGGTTGTGTAATCAAATGTGTCCTGTTCTGAGATGCAGAATAATTACTAGTTCAGGTCAGTCCATAATATGGCAATTGTCTTGTGCTGGTGTTAATGGCTTTCTTAATGATTTGATGATTTTTTTATTTGGTGGTAGTAACACTTTACTTGCCGGCTCCATGGTTAAGGGGTTACGGACGCAGTCGTAATCCCGCATACTGCATTCAAAACACAGCTGCGATCTGGCAGCAGACTACCTTGCATTGTGTTTTTATAAAAATGATATGGGTGACGGTCGTTCAGAAAGCAATGGCGAACTATTGAATGTAAACTTACTAAGAGAACACAAACAGCAAAAACAAATGCTGGGGTTTACTGCGATATCCTGTAAAGGATTTGCAACTAACTTTTATTTTTAAACACTTTACTTACAAATGAGATGGTTGTTCAGCCTGGGTGGCTAAGGCATGAGTGGCTTACAACTTATTGAGGCCACAAACCTTTCAACACTTGTGAGACTCAGGTCTTACATTTGCATGGAAACAAGGAAGCTGTTACACTAGATTCAAAAGTATCTATCACTGGCACCATGAAATTGGACAGAAAGGACATACAGCTCAGCTGCATGTCCTATACAGGACATTGCAATCAGCAGCAACATTTATTGGCTGTTTGTGATTTACAAGGTAATTGTACGGTTAATAGTCTGCCATGAGGAGCGGCTGACCGAGTGGCTAGAAAGCTGGATTCTCCTTTGGGAGACCCGGGTTTGAATCCTCGGTAAGGTGTGGATTTTTTTTATGTCGGGGACATAAAGAAAACCCTAACCTGCACAGTTCTCTGCGATTGCACTAGCCAGGAGCCTTAATTCCTCAGGCTCAAGACACCCCCCCCCCCCACCATACATACTATCAAAATCGACAAAAGCGATCTGCCAGGGACATAAATAGCACCTAGCTGTCTTGGTAGACGATAGTTTGTAAAACGGAGTTACCTCTCCATGGCACACAGCCTGAGCTGAATTTAGAGACCATGTGTTGTCCATGCAGCGTGATTACTCTCTCGACCTGCCTAGTTTACTCCAAAGGAAATGTAAAACCAATGCATCTAGAACAAGACCAGCTGCAGAAGCTGCCGGATCAGCAAAGCAATACTCTGTCCGCCTGTCAGAGCTTCTTTATGGCCTGGTATGCCCTGCCATTAAATTTAGTCTTTAGGTTGCATTTCCTCACACAAGGGTAAGGCTTGTACCCTCCCAATTGTGCTCCTCTGCCCAAAGCTGTTGGCACAATGTGGGGTGTTGGGTTTGGTGAGAGCCGCCCATAATTCGGTGGTAACAGAAAGCAGGTAGTACCGTCTACTGTCATACGGTAGCTCAGTCATATCTAAGACCTGATTTTCATCGAGGATGTACTGCAAGTAAGAAACGTCACTTGGTGCATAGTGACACATCTAAAGAAGAAATTCAGGGCTTCTGAACATAAATGTTGAACAAAGATGCTTAGAATACTGTGGACCAAGAACAAGAGAAATACTGAGATTCTACGAGATCTGTACATTGAATAAATCTGGCTCAAAACAGCATCAGCATCATGTCTGGGAAACAGAAATACTTTGGACATATTAAATATCACAGTGGTTTGGAAATAAGAATGATGGAAAGCATGGCTCCTGAAAACAGAGGTCACGGTTTGACAAGAAAAAGGATGGACATTGGACTTTACGGGCACCATGGGCCTGACAATGCACGAGACAGGCAAACTGGCATGAGATTGAGAGCCTTTTCAACAGGCCATGAAGAGAGCGACGTTCTGCATGATGATGATGATGATCATGGAAACATTTAAAAGGATTTCTTGGTCAAAACACTTACCTTTTTCTTCTTTTTCTCTTTCTTCTTCTTCTTCTTAGAATCTTTTTGATCATCCTCTTTCTTTGGTCTCTTGGCTTTCTTAGCTTCTGGTTCTCCTGAATTGTTTTCAGCTGTGAATTTAAAACAATAACTGTGGTAAGCATATGAAAACAATATTCTCTTCTAATCCTTCGCTATACCTTACAATGTGTTTTTACAATTATTAATAAATGAATATCTTTATAAAAATTCATGCATGAAAGCTAATAACATAACTGATAGATTCAACATAAGAAACCAAAGCCAAATGTTTCTGTTTCAGTTTTCCAAAAGATATGCTAGCCATTTAAGCCATATGATCACCCCAGATGCAGACACTTGTGTATGGAAATCAGAAAACAAATATTAGGATGAAACTCAAGATCACAGAAAGATGTTTCACTACTAGAATGTAGAAGATATGAAAGTAATCATCATTGTGGGACGTAACATCAATAACATTAGATATGCAAATGATACAGCATTGACTCCAGACAATGAGCAGGACCTGCAAAATTTAGTAGATGCAGTGAACAACTAGGGTTAGAATTAAATTGTAAGAAGATACAGATTATCATCATCACCAGGAAGAAGGAAATACCACAATGTAATATACAAGTAAATGGGAATATTCTTAAACAAGTGAATAGGTACAATTTTCTCGAAACAGTCATAACATTTGATAGGAGATACCTTGAAGAGATCTGAACAAGAATCGCCATAGCAAAGTTAGCCTTTTACAAGATGGAAAACATACTGACCAAAATAAAGATGTCATTTGCAATAAGAAAAAGAGTGTTGAGGTGCTACATAGAACCTGTGCTTTTGTATGGTTGTGAAGCGTGGACAATGAGCAGACAAGCTGAAAAACATATGATGGCTGTGGAAATGTGGTTTCTGAGGAAAATGCAAAGAATATCATGGACAGACAGAAAAAAAACATTGATCAAGTCCTACAGGAAATAAATGAAAACCGTAAACTGATTAGGGAAATTAGACGTAGACAGGCACATTTTTTGGCCACGTTATGAGAAGAAATAAATTGGAGAACTTGGTGACAACTGGCAAGATTGAGGGGAAAAGAACAAGGGGAAGGCAGAGAAGTAAATACCTGTATGGCTTGGCCACGTGGTATGGTTGAGGCAAGAACACAGAGCTGATCCACGACTCTGGTGATCTAGTGAGATGGCGAAACATGACCGCACATGATGATGATGACTAGAATGAAACTCAAGACCACTGAAATGTTGTTCTCTACTAGAATGCATGGAGTCCCTTGCATGGCTAAACACACCTACACTCAAATAATTCTTCTGTCCATTATCCCTCATCAGATCCAGACCCTCAACCAAGCCATCATCTCATTTGCTACCTTAGCTCCCTACATGTCCTCACCATGTCATCTCTGCCTCTAATCCTCTTCTCTGTGGGTTTCTGGGTCTTCCTTTATCTGTCTGTCCTGTGAGCTCTATAGAAAGGACTGACTTTCTGGTTATATTATTAAAAAGCTGCCTCAATGTGTCCTAATAAGTGCTTGTGTCTTTTCCTCACCTCTTGGATGCCTCATTTTCCTCACCTCTTGGCTGCCTCACTTTCCTCATCTCTTGGTTGCCTCATCTCTTGGCTGCCTCACTTTCCTCACCTCTTGGTTGCCTCATCTCTTGGCTGCCTCATTTTCCTCATCTCTTGGTTGCCTCATCTCTTGGCTGCCTCACTTTCCTCATCTCTTGGTTGCCTCATCTCTTGGCTGCCTCACTTTCTTCACCTCTTGGTTGCCTCATCTCTTGGCTGCCTCACTTTCCTCACCTCTTGGTTGCCTCATCTTCCTCACCTCTTAGTTGCCTCAGCTCTTGGCTGCCTCATTTTCCTCATCTCTTGGCTGCCTCACTTTCCTCACCTCTTGGTTGCCTCACTTTCCTCACCTCTTGGTTGCCTCAGCTCTTGGCTGCCTCACTTTCCTCACCTCTTGGTTGCCTCACTTTCCTCACCTCTTGGTTGCCTCAGCTCTTGGTTGCCTCACTTTCCTCACCTCTTAGTTGCCTCAGCTCTTGGCTGCCTCACTTTCCTCACCTCTTGGTTGCCTCACTTTCCTCACCTCTTGGTTGCCTCAGCTCTTGGCTGCCTCACTTTCCTCACCTCTTAGTTGCCTCAGCTCTTGGCTGCCTCATTTTCCTCACCTCTTGGTTGCCTCAGCTCTTGGCTGCCTCATTTTCCTCATCTCTTAGTTGCCTCAGCTCTTGGCTGCCTCACTTTCCTCACCTCTTGGTTGCCTCATCTCTTGGCTGCCTCACTTTCCTCACCTCTTAGTTGCCTCACCTCTTGGCTGCCTCACTTTCCTCACATCTCAGCTACTTCACCTCTCATCTGCCTCATTTTCCTCACCTCTCAGCTGCCTCACTTCCCTCACCTCATGGCTGCCTCACACTGCAGTAACTAAAAGTATGCCAAGGACACTTTTGCACGCCTTAAAGCCTATTTGACACACGGTGCTAGACCCCTATTTTTATAGACAAATGGGCACTCAGTGGGTGATGTGGTCAGTGTCACGCCGGCTGGATTTACTGCCCAAGACATATTTTGGTACCCATTAGAGGCTGGATCGATCTGTGAGCCCAGGTCAGTTTTTAATATCTTCCCCAATTCAGATCGAACCCATAACCACCGGGCCAGGAGGTGAGTGTCTAGCTATCGCAGCTCCCTTCACAGTATAGTTTCAATCATTGTCTTACATAGGGATTTACATGTGTGGTTGATGGCCTGTACTCCACTAGCAGTCTAAAGAGCAGAAGAAGAAGATGGAAGAAGAAGGTTAACTTACTCTGTGCTAGCTGTAAGGCACTTCCTTTCTCAGCATCTTTGACTTTTTTCTTGTGCTTTTTCTTCTTTTGTGTCATCTGATTCATGGTCTGGTACTGTTCCGGCAGCTACAAGGTAGAAATAACCAAAATGCAATGTGAATACATATGATCTGCCCCAGATGCAGAAACCTGTGTATGGAAATCATCAGGTCAATATTTAGCAACCATCTATTTGAATATGATTATAACTTTACACAGCATGCTGAAGTATTTATTGGTTAGGGTGGTACGATGACAATGTTTGATGTCAGCACTTGACATTCGCTAGGGAAGGACAAGACTGGTCATCTATTACCTCTGTGCACCAACGCCTACAAAAATTGATGGTCCTAATACTTTATATACCCACAGCAGCTCATTGCTATGGAGCTTGTTAAAACATAACTTTACATCAAGTCTATATTTGGTAACCCTTTAACTGAAGACAATCATAACTTTACATCAAGTTTATAATCTGTAATGTATTTGGGAAGTAAAGGTGAGCATTGATACAGTTTAACCATCTACTTGAAGACAATTACAACTGTGCAGCAAGTCAATGCTAAATCAGCATCTATTTGGGGAGGGAGGGAGGGAGAGAGAGAGAGAGAGAGAGAGAGAGAGAGAGAGAGAGAGAGAGAGAGAGAGAGAGAGAGAGAGAGAGGAGAGGAGAGAGAGAGAGAGAGAGAGAGAGAGAGAGAGAGAGAGAGAGAGAGAGAGAGAGAGAGAGAGAGAGAGAGAGAGAGAGAGAGAGAGAGAGGTTGAGATTACTGAAGAGATGTTAGGACATGAGTTGAGAGGTAAAGTCTTGATCACCAATACTAGTTTGCATGGAACTTGAATGATAAATGGATACATAACAAACACATACATACAATGTAACAGGACTTGAATGATAACAAGCACATACAATGTCATGAACTTGAATGATAAATGATAACAAACACATACAATGTAACAGAACTTGAATGATAAATGATAACAAGCTGCATACAATGTCATGGAACTTGAATGATAAATGATAATTAACACATACTATGTAACAGAACTTGATGGATAAATAACACATACATACAATGTAATGGGACTTTAATGATAAATGATAACAACCACTTGCATACAATGTAAGAGAACTTGAATGATAAATAATAACAAAAACAATGTAACAGAACTTGAGTGATAAATGATAAACACATACAAAGTAACAGAACTTGAATGATAAATGATAACAAACACATACAACATAACTTACAGGCCCTGGGTGTAATCTGAACCCAGAAAGAGCCGACCCTGAAAGCTGAATCATTTCTTTGCCTGTGAGTGGAATCTTCTCAATGAGGGAGCGCAGAGAGCTGAAATAGTGGATTAACAAATGTTTTACACTATGAGAGAGCTTAGACTGCTAAAAGATTAACAAATGTTTTACACCAAGAGAGAGCTTAGACCAGCTGAAAGATTAACAAATGTTTTACACTAAAAGAGAGCTTAGACCGCTGAAAGATTAACACATGTTTTTACATTAAAAGAGAGCTTAGACTGCTGAAAGATTAACAAATGTTTTACACCAAGAAAGAGCATAGACTGCTGAAATATTAACAAATGTTTTACACTAAAAGAGAGCTTAGACTGCTGAAAGATTAACAAATGTTTTACACCAAGAAGAGCTTAGACTGCTGAAAGATTAACAAATGTTTTTTCACTAAAATAGAGCTTAGACTGCTGAAAGATTAACAAATGTTTTACACCAACAAAGAGCATAGACTGCTGAAAGATTAACAAATGTTTTACACTAAAAGAGAGCTTAGACTGCTGAAAGATTAACAAATGTTTTACACCAAGAAAGAGCATAGACTGCTGAAATATTAACAAATGTTTTACACTAAAAGAGAGCTTAGACTGCTGAAAGATTAACAAATGTTTTACACCAAGAAGAGCTTAGACTGCTGAAAGATTAACAAATGTTTTTTCACTAAAATAGAGCTTAGACTGCTGAAAGATTAACAAATGTTTTACACCAAGAAAGAGCATAGACTGCTGAAAGATTAACAAATGTTTTACACTAAAAGAGAGCTTAGACTGCTGAAAGATTAACAAATGTTTTACACCAAGAGAGAGCTTAGACTGCTGAAAGATTAACAAATGTTTTACACTAAAATAGAGCTTAGACTGCTGAAAGATTAACAAACGTTTTACACCAAGAGAGAGCTTAGACTGCTGAAAGATTAACAAATGTTTTACACCAAGAGAGAGCTTAGACTGCTGAAAAATTAACAAATGTTTTACACTATGAGAGAGCTTAGACTTCTGAAAGATTAGCCAATGTTTTACACCAAGAGAGAGCTTAGACTGCTGAAAGATTAAGAAATATTTTACATTAAGAGAGAGCTTAGACTGCTGAAAGATTAACAAATGTTTTACACTATGAGAGAGCTTAGACTTCTGAAAGATTAGCAAATGTTTTACACCAAGAGAGAGCTTAAACTGCTGAAAGATTAACATATGTGTTACATTAAGAGAGAGCTTAGACTGCTGAAAGATGAACACGTTTTACATTAAGAGAGAGCTTAGACTGCTGAAAGATTAACAAATGTTTCACACTTTGAGAGGGTGCAGAGAGTTAAAATAATAGATGAACTGATTCAGTGCCAAACAAAAAGGTAGGTTTGGACCAAACATGGTACACAATCAAATGAAGAAGTCTTACAATGTAAATTTCCATTCACTGAGCATTAAAATTGTGGAAGATGCCACGAAACAAAACAAATAATACGATGGCCCTTGTATGGCGGGATATATCATCCTTCTGTCCAAATGGGAGGTCATAACTTGGTGATATATTACTATCCTTCAGCAGTGAGACAGTTAAGAAACATTTTACACCATGAGAGAGCATAGAGATCTTAAATAACAGATTAACAAATATGTTAAAATATGAGATAGTGCAGAGTTAGTTAGTTGCATATCCTCTTCTGCAGGACATTGCAGTCAATCCCAGCATTTTTTGGCTCTTTGTGATTGCTTGGCAAGTTTACTTTCAGTAGTCTGCAACTGCTTTCTGAACAACCGGCACTCAAACCACTGAATGAAAACCAGTGCAAAGCATTGTACATCTTCCATCTGATGTTATAAATGCCCCTAGGTATCTAAAATTATCCACTTAATTAAGAATTTTTCCTTCTATTTCTATGTCACATTTTGGTGTCAGCATTTTCTTTGATATCACCATTGTTACCATTTTCTTGATATTCAAGGAGTCCTTTCCTTGCACTCTCTGTTACTACAGTGTCCAACAATTGTAGGTCTGTTGATTTATCCACTACCAATACTGTGTCGTCTGCATAGTGTATATTATTTATATTATAACCTCCAACTAGTATTCCTGGCATCTCTTTGATCTCTCTCATTATTTGTTTAGTATGTCTCATCTTTGCGCAGGAGATACACATACCTAACTGTTTGTATTTCCTATTATTATATCCTGCTGCAGCCATTGCTTTTCATAAAGTAGCTCTCCACCCAAAGCGTCAAGCTATGCAAGCCACTCCACTCTGAGCTAACTAAAGAGAAACATCAAGAACACTCTCGGTACTCACCTGTTATCCTGTATACCTGGAGAGTCAATATTCCCTGGGAGATGAGGCAAGAAAGCACTCAGTTCTTCCTTTAACTTTTTATTCAGAAATCTGTTGTAGGAATGTTCCAGATTGTAGTAGTTAAGCAGGTTGGTGCTGCCTGTGATCTCAGCTTCATCTGCAGACAATTAGCATAGACATACACACAATTAACTCTTTAAGGAAAGACAATTAACACAGACATAACAATTAACACAGACATTTACAGAACTCTTTAATGAAAGACAATTAACGCAGACTTATACACAATTAACTCTTTAAGGAAAGACGATTAATATGGACATATACACAATTAACTCTTTAAGGAAAGATGATTAACATGGACATAAACATAATTAATGCTTTAAGGAAAGACAACATAGACATATACACAATTAACTCTTTAAGGAAAGACAATTAATACAGACATATACACAATTAACTTTTTACTTAAGGAAAGACAATTGAGTTGATCCACAAAATGATTTCATAGAAATTTTGACATTCCTATATACACACAATTTTTATTTTAAGAAATGCCAATTGGCAGAAAACCACAGAGGCCATTGAAATGGCATAAGAAAAACATTTGCAGGTGTTAATCAGAGCTCAAAGATGTAAAGGATAAAAATTACATAATTTTCTCAGCATTACCATCAACTCAACTGTTCAGTTTTATGAAACAATATACTCTACAATTTATTGCCTGGCAAACTTCGCTATATCTCGACAGGCGCATACCACAGGGGGGAAAAGTTCAAATTATGAAGCAGCATAATGAATCCTTTCAATCAAAATAAACAAAATAAAATATATTTTCATACGTTGAACTAGTTTTTTACCTGTAGTAGCAATGTCAGAGTTACCAAACTTTGCCCTTTGGGGAGGGGTTGGCTGGCAAAAATCGTTTTCCCGTGAGATTTTTAGCGACCAACGACTCACTTCCGGTTTTAGACCATGTCTCGTTTGATTCGATTTTTTCGAAACTAGCATGGCACAACATCAGGGGAATCAACTCTGATAATTGCAGTAGAGGTCCTTCTGCTATACTGCAAACGTATGTGGCTGAGAAACTTTTTTCTCTTGAATTTCTTTAAGCTTATTTACGAATAGTAAGCTAATTTGTCTTATAACTCATGTAGTTTAAACAAACCTTAATTTTTTGTTGCATTTTTTAATCCCCCATTCAATTTTACATAAATGTGAAGAGTTTCAACAATGCTAGTTTTTGCTAGCATTCAGGAAAAAATATTAAGCACATGAAAATGAGATATGGCAGTCATAACACAAAATTCAAGATGGCAGCGCCCATACAATAGTACTAAACTATAGCAGACCTGTATTTATTTATAATTAGAACTGGTAATTTAACCACTAAAATTAAGCAGAATACAAGTGTCATTTGTAGCAGTAATTTATCTGTGTACTTGTATAATATTTCAGCATTTGACATGACTGAAAATAATTTTGAAAGCCAGTTTTCAGACCCGTCTGTAAACCTGTAAGTACTTTTTTTCTAAGCAGAGCAGCAGTTCATAATTATTTAAACTTAAATACAGTACTGTAAAATAAGTTATGTTTTTAAAAAAAATTAGTATTTAATTATTAAATGCTCACTTTTAGATACAGAACAGTTTAGTTTAGTTTCTAAACTGAAAATAGTGTAATTATAAAGCAGAAGTAGAAATCAATTATTATTAATATTATTAGCGAAAGTGACTGCTTAATTATGCAGCAAGTTACAAACTTATTTACTTACATTAATGCATGATATTTAATCAACAAAAGAAAGCTGTCACAATGCAAAGGGTACATCAAGACAATGTGAGTACATTTTTATGAACTGTTCTTTCACTAACGATGAACATTTCACTAACGATGACCATTTCACATGACATTTATTTAATATAAAAGGGCAGCTATTTATAACTGTTAATTAGGTCACAGCACATCCTATCGAAAAGTCTTAAAAGTCAAGTGCATTTTTCTCAGAGACTTGGAGACTCTCGTGCTTTGTGCGATGCTTTCGGCAGGCCGCCCTGCGGAAAGAGACCGAGCCATATGGGATAAAACCCAGTGCAATGAAGTCGATCATCTCGATTCTGTCGACATTCTATCGAAAGAGGAATGTGACTTTTACTTTCCTGTTACCAAAATGCACAATAAAGTATACATCTTGTCAGGTTTGTTAGCGATGTGACATACTTTTAATGAATAATAAACAATTGGCGGCCATTTTTAATTGTTAATTAGGTCACGGCACATCCTATCGAAAAATAGATAATACGTCAAGTTAGGCCTCGCCACCCCGGACGCAATGATATATGGTACTATGTTGTCCGTTTAAAAATAAACAAGCCACAGTAATAGAGGGCAGAAGTTCTCAGCACCCAATTTTTTGGGCCGCGATCAGCTGTGTTCAATTTACTAAGATGTCTTTACACTTCCTGGTTGTAGATTACGACACAAAAAATATTAATAACTCCGCTTAGAATTAACGTACAGTCTTCATTGAGATACCGTTGGATTCGTCTTGTCAAGCTGTATCCAACTGTCATTGTTTCATAAGTAAAAACACAACTTTTAAATATTGTCCTGTAGTATGCTGATGCACTTAATGAGATACAGCAAAATATATCAGGCAATAATTAGTGGAATGTATTGTGTGTGTGTGTCTTCATTATTCTAATTCACAACTTGAAAAACATTGTTTTGAATATTTATTTATCATGTAAAATATTTAACTTAGGTTACTAACGGGCCAGATTTCTTATTTGTTTATATGCTTGCTTGCTTGTTCGTTGGCTTGAGCTCCAACGCGAAGTCCTGTATGACGGATGAAGGCATCTTGTTGTCCAACATCAGTGTGATGTCATACAGGAACTGAAGTTTGCGTGAGTATCCGTTGTCCCATGTCTGGCTTATTAGTGTGCAGACTGATGGTTCCTCGCCGTACAGGCAGACACTCTCCGACTTCGGACTAATCAGCAATCCTACTGACTTTAGCCAGGACCCCGAAGGGACCTGTTGCCCAGGACGCTCGACGAGGACGCGTCAATAGGTCTTGGCCAGTATATAACCCAGCCCTGGTGCCTTGGAAACACCTCTGCGTCCCATTTGTTTATATATGATTTTCACACCACCATGGCACATTAATAAATTACATCTGAAAACTTATATGTAACTAAGACGTCAGAATGTTAACAAAACACTCTCACTCATTCACGCATATCATCATTCATAATCATTAAATCATATCACATTCATAGATATGAATATGATATTATATATACTGATCATTGATATGATGAACGAATGAAGAGTAATCAATCAGTGTAATCTGAGTAATCACTAATAATAGTAATGATTAATGAACGAATGATTTAGATTTTTTAATCATTATGAACCCCACCTGGTATGTCTTTGACAAGATAAAATGAACCCGTATGAATTACAGAAGGCGTTTTTCCTGGAACCAGACTTATCGTTGTTTTAAGAGTTCCTGACGAGTCCTGGCGTGGATATGCCGGGGACCTGGAACCTCTATCCCGAGGACTGGATCGAGGAGACGACTGCATCGGCTCTGGTCGGCGTATCAGATCCGCCATTTTGAGTGTTGATATGGCTGATGGTCGGTTCATAAATCGAGTAATTGAAGCTATGGAGTTAGGGAATAGAGTTCTTAAGAGTTATTAATATTATATTGCTATATCGGGCCAATCCACTTTATATTGGATTTGTGGATTCTGAAAAGGCCTTTGATAGTATAGATAGGGAATCCATGTGGAGGCCGATGTGGCTCAATGGGATCCCACATAAAATCTCATCATCTTATCTCATCGCACCATCTTGCTCCTCTTGTACCTTGTGTTGTCGAGATGCCACAGAAAACAAAAGTCAAAAGTAAAGCATTAACTTAAAAAGGTCACCATATGAAGATATGAAATGTAGAGTTCTTTTTTTAGAGAAAACGAACAGAAACATTTGATATAAACACAGGAGTACGGAAGGGATGTTTTTTGTCACCATTATAATTTTTTGCTAACTGTAGACTGAATCATAGTTAGTTAGTCGCAGTTCCAACTTCACAGCAACGGGTCGTCCCCATTATGCTCCGTTCCTATGCCAGTGAATATCACACAAAATGCTCCCCACTGCCCAATGTGAAAAGTGAAAAAGACAGGAGTCTCGACAAACAACAGCCCGCACAGATACACTGTGCATAATGCCGCTGCCAGAATTTCAACACAATAGTCCCCCACAAAACACCCAGTTCATTTCTGATGGAATCGGCAGTCATTTTCCCATCTGGATGTTTCCTAGATGGTCACCCACATAGTCCACGAAATACAGATCATCGTCGATGGTAGTGGCAGTCAACCAGAAGCCCAGCAGCCACGCATTTCTGCATAAGGCAAAAACCGGTCAACTCTGGGACATAGCCATCTGCCATCGCTCCGAACATGCAGTCACGTTCCAAAATACCTCGAGCAGATTCAAAAGCATTTCACACGAAACTCACAGCTCACAGTGTCGCGCCACGCACTCACTCAGTAGCGGGGTGACGGAACCATCAAGCCTCCTTAGTCGCCTCTTACGACATGCGTGGTAGGCTGCAGTGTGCTATTCTTTGCTTCCCTTATGGGCCCCGGCAACACACGGGAGAGACTGAGTCATAACTTAACATCAATAAATACCACCAGAAATGGAATTCAGAGGACTCTACTAACGCAACGTGATGATTATATATGTATATAGAACTTCGCCGACGCCCACAGCACTCCTATCACTGATCACACACATGTAATTAGATGCAGGATAAACTATTCACACGTAATGAGATGTCTCAACAACTCGGTGTAAAAAGGTATAGAAGAAAGACAAAGAAAATGAGGCTAAACCAAGCAAATGTCTCAACAACTCGGTGGAAAAAGGTATAGAGGAAAGACAAAGAGAACGAGACTAAACCAAGCAAATAACAAACCAATTTCCATTGGGGAAACCTCAATACAACTGGCAGAATCATACACCTGCTTGAGAAGCAAACAAAAAGAGGGAATTAGATATGTGGCGATGCAACACTGCGAATAATAAACCTTCTTCGTCGAAGTCTGACTGCTAAAGAAACGGCTTTGTTGAGTTTATTTCAAAGACCACCATGTCTATGTCTTTTATTACGAAATATTGAAAGAAGTAAACTCACGAAGTAGGCTGGTTACTCGCATTAGAAGAAGCAGCAGCTAATTCAGGACAATGCTCACTCGGGTGATGTGATTATCTACACAGATGGTTCGGTGTCAAGAGGTGAGAGAAGTGGCTGGGGGTTCATAGCCAAAGCTAATGGTCGACGTTTGGTGCAGGAGAGCCTGGCATATGATACCATAACATCCAGTTTAAGAATGGAGGTGGAGGCAGTCAGTGCGGCTCTCCGCTGGATGGAGAACACGACACACACACACACACACACACACACACACACACACACATCGTGATTGTAACTGACTCAGAAAGCATGCTGACGAGGGTGAGGACGGGCAGGCTTCGTGCGGAGTGGCTTGCTTCGCTTCGGAGGTCACGGGTGACAAGCATCGCCTGGATCCTTTCTCCAGGGCATGCCGGTGTGCTGGGAAATGAACAGGCGGACAGATTGGCTGGCTCTGCAGAACTTGGTGGAGTATTGATACATGACAAGGCAGACGTGGTTGCGGCCTTGTGGGAGCACATGTACACCTCGGAGGAGCAAATGGATCACCATAGTCTGGCAAGAATGAGACAGCGAGGAGTGACGAGGGGATCTGGCCGACGCTCAACGCTCAGAGGAAAGGCGAGACGGACATATAATCAGATTGCTACTGGTACTATTGGTGTTGGAACTCTTCGCTGGCTGCTGAGGATGGGGACGGAGCGCTTATGGGAATGCCCCGAATGCTGTGATGTCGATTCCTAAATCAATCAATCAATCTTCTCGTGAATACAGAAAAGACAAATAGTCAAAAAAATGGAAAGCTAGAGAGGAAGAGAGGTAGGAGGAGACCAAGATAGAAGACGTTGGGCTGTTTGGCATTATGGCATGGAAAAACATCGGTATCAGAAATTAGTGGCGGTACGTGAGACAGAGAGCAGTGGACATGATCAACAAATCGACAAGGCGTGGACTATACCCAAGTTAGTTGCATGTCCTTTACATGACGTCGCAATCACCCTGGCATATATCACCTGCTTGTGAATTTATATTCATTTTTATGTTAGTAGTTTGCCATTGCTTCATAGACCATAAGAAGAAAAAGAAAACTCTTATGCTTAGATAATTATGGTAACTAATAAACAACACTTAACAGCAGCAAACAAAGCAAAAACCATAATTTTAAATGTATAAAATTAGTAAGTATAGTATGAAACTAAGGCCTATCCACGTCAATATGGAAGCACTATACTCGAGTTTCGCCCTCATTTGAGCTCGTCAGTAGTGCATATCCCTGACCGGATCCGGAAACAGTCCCGGATCACGCGTGTGAAGCGGGTGTGTAACCACGCGGCACACACTGGACACACCAAATTATCACAACAGAACATCACAACGCTACCCATCGTAGGCTATGCTCAAGATTGCCCAATCGCCGCGACCGACGTCCGTCAATCGATGGGACCCGAACGATCAGGACTTCTCACTGGCAAGGAACACCAGGCCTCCTAAATCCAGTGAGCAATAATCAATTGATTATGTGGTTGTTTCGGGATTTAAAATTTAAATATTGAGCACAACCCACTACTGGCAACGCCGATCGCATTCTGGTATGAAACTAAGGCCTATCCACGTCAATATGGAAGCACTATACTCGAGTTTCGCCCTCATTTGAGCTCGTCAGTAGTGCATATCCCTGACCGGATCCGGAAACAGTAGTGGGTTGTGCTCAATATTTAAATTTTAAATCCCGAAACAACCACATAATCAATTGATTATTGCTCACTGGATTTAGGAGGCCTGGTGTTCCTTTCCAGTGAGAAGTCCTGATCGTTCGGGTTCCATCGATTGACGGACGTCGGTCGCGGCGATTGGGCAATCTTGAGCATAGCCTACGATGGGTAGCGTTGTGATGTTCTGTTGTGATAATTTGGTGTGTCCAGTGTGTGCCGCGTGGTTACACACCCGCTTCACACGCGTGATCCGGGACTGTTTCCGGATCCGGTCAGGGATATGCACTACTGACGAGCTCAAATGAGGGCGAAACTCGAGTATAGTGCTTCCATATTGACGTGGATAGGCCTTAGTTTCATACCAGAATGCGATCGGCGTTGCCAGTAGTGGGTTGTGCTCAATATTTAAATTTTAAATCCCGAAACAACCACATAATCAGTAAGTATAGTGTTAAGAACGGAAGGAAGGAAAAAAAAGACTCGTATTCGTATTACCTGTAAGGGTACGATAATGAGAAACATTATTAAACATTGAGAATACGACCTGGTGAGCGGTCGGGTGTTTTCGAATATGAAAAATTGCTTAGACTTAACGACAAAGAAACCACCTAGAGTAGTGATTTTCAACCGGTGGGGAATTCCCCCCCCCCCCCCCCCTTCCCCTGGGGGAAATTTTAGGGTTTTCATGGGTGGGGATTAAGATTATTTCAAGATTGCGTTAATACAAGAACCGATTATTTTATATTGTTTTTCCCTCCATAATTTACAGTTCTGTACTTCTTGCCCTTCTGTGTGTTGCCGGGGCCCATAAGGGAAGCAAAGAATAGCAACACTGCAGCCTACCACGCATGTCGTAAGAGGCGACTAAGGAGGCTTGATGGTTCCGTCGCCCTGCTGCTGAGTGAGTGCGTGGCGCGACACTGTGAGCTGTGAGTTTCGTGTGAAATGCTTTTGAATCTGCCGCCCGAGGTTTTTTGGAATGTGACTGCATGTTCGGAGCGATGGCGGAAGGCTATGTCCCAGAGTTGACCGGTTTTTGCCTTATGCAGAAATGCGTGGCTGCTGGGCTTCTGGTTGACTGCCACTACCGTCGACGATGAACTGTATTTCGTGGACTGTGTGGGTGAACATCTAGGAAAAATCCAGATGTGAAAATGACTGCCGATTCCATCAGAAATGAACTGGATGTTTTGTGGGGGACTATTGTGTTAACATTCTGGCGGCGGCATTATGCACAGAGATTGTGCGGGCTGTTGTTTGTCGAAACTCCTGTCTTTTCCACTTTCCACATTGGGCAGTGGGGAGCATTTTGTGATATTCACTGGCACAGGAACGGAGCATAATGGGGACGACCCGTTGCTGTGAAGTTGGAACTGCGACTAACTAACTAACTTGCCCTTCTGAAATTTGTTTTATAACGTAAGTAGAGCCGCAAATCACGTTTTATGTAGATGTCTAGACTTATTCTACTATGTGCTATTTAACTTAGCTTCCATTTCTATGTATGCTCGTGTGTGTGTGTGTGTGTGTGTGTATGTTTGTGTGGGTGTGTGTGTATGTGGGGAGGGGGGAGTTAAATGGAGGAAATATGAAAGGGAGGAATGACATTCTGAGCATATGGATGGTGAAGGGGTGCATGGGCCAAAAAAGGCCGAGAACCACTGACCTAGAGGATTCTAGTTCAGTGAATTAAGAGGATAACAAATTAAGAAGTGTTGGATAGGACACCCCTTGAGAACATCTCATAATAGTTTAACTGTAAAGTTCTTTCTCTGTAACCCGCTGGGCAAGCGAAATAGAGACAGGTTTTAAACCTCGAAAATGAGTATTAGAGACAGAAATTAATAATATGGGGGGGGGGGGGGGGGGGGGGGGGGAACAAGGAATATGCTGCAGGAAACAATGAAAGATAGAACGACTTGGCGTTAGTTGGTTGGGGTATGTGCCCTAACAGAGGATGCAGGGCAGAAGAATACGGTGGTGCTGAAGTGTCAGGATGTCAGGTTTAGCGATATTTTATTTAAGAGGGAAACAACGTTAACTATTACTACACAGAACGCTTGGCGGTAAAAGTAGAAAATATAAATAATAACGATGTTGATTTGTCTCACTTAAATTGGCAGCTTTTTATGAGCGAGTATTTTCCCCACACTATAATTTACAATAATCTTATTTTTATTATTTACTAGCAGACCCGGCCCGGCTTCGCCCAGTCCCTGGTGGGGAGCATCTCATTTAATTAATATAAGTAGTCATATAAGCTCCCGTTCCCGTCTGTCTGTCTATCTGTCTGACCCTGCCAGGCATCGCCTGGCTCCTGGTGTGGAGCATCTCATTTAATTCATATAAGTAGTCATATAAGCTCCCGTTCCCGACTATCTATCTGTCTGTCCCTCCCTCTCTGTCTGTCTGTCTAATCATTTATTGGTTGCGGTTAGAACAACCTTAGATAAACGGACAAAAAGCATTAGAAAGAGCACTTGAAAGATCTTTACATATTCCCCCAACAATTAACTTGGGTAAATGGAGTGGCGGCAGCAGCAGCAGAAGAAGAAGAAAAAGGAGGAGTAGGAGGAAGAGGGTGGAGTAGGGAGGAGGAGGAGGGAGGAAGAGATAGGCAGAGAGAGTAGGAGGAGGGAGGAGGAGGAGTAGGGAGGAATAGGAGGGAGGAGGAGGGATTAGGAGGAAGAGGGGGAAAAGAGGAGAAGGAGGAGGGAGGAGGTGGAGGGAGAAGGAGGAGGAAGGAAGAGGTAGAAGGAGGAGGGAGGAGGTAGGAGGGGGGAAGGAGGAGGAGGAAGAATGATGAGGAGGGAGGAGGAGGGATGTGGAGGAAGGAGGAGGGATGTGGAGGAAGGAGGAGGTAGAGGGAGGAGGAGGAGGGAGGAAAAGGGAGGAGAGAGGAGGAGGAGGTAGGAGGAATAGAGGTGGAGAGAGGAGGAGGAGAACGCAGGAGGAGGAGAGAGGAGGAGGAGGGAAGAGGTGGAGGGAGAAGGAGGGAGAGAAGGAGGAAGAATGATGAGGAGGGAGGAGGAGGGATGTGGAGGAAGGAGGTAGAGGGAGGAACAGGGAGGAGAGAGGAGGAGGAGGTAGGAGGAAGAGAGGTGGAGAGAGGAGGAGGGAGGAGGAGTAGGGTGGAATAGGAGGGAGGAGGAGGGATTAGGAGGAGGAGGGGGAAATAGGAGGAGGGAGGAGGAGGAAGAGGGAGGAGGAGGAGGGAGAGAGGAGGAGGTATTAGGAGGAGGGAGAAGGAGGATGGAGAGGGAGGATGAGGGAGGAGGAGAACGCAGGAGGAGGAGGAGAGAGGAGTGAGAGGGAGAGGGAGGAGGAGGAGAGAGGAGGAGGAGGAGGGAGAAGGAGGAGGAATGATGAGGAGGGAGGAAGAGGGAGGTGGAGGGAGGAGATAGAGGGAGGGGGAGGAAAAGGGAGGAGAGAGGAGGAGGGGGGAGGTAGGAGGAGGAAAAGGAAGGAGGAGGGAGGAGGAGAAAGAGGGAGAAGGAGGGGGAAGAGGGAGGAGGAGGATGGAGGAGGGAGAGGGGGAGGGCAAGAGGAAGAGGGTAGGAGGAGGGGAGAGGAGGAGGAGGAGGGATGTGGAGGAAGGAGGAGGATTAGGTAGAGGGAGGAGGAGGGAGGAAAAGGGATGAGGGAGGAGGAGAGAGGAGGAGGAGGAAGGGGGGAGGAAGGGGGAGGAGGAGAGGAGAGGAGAGGAGGAAGGAGGGAGGGAGAGGAGGAGGAGGAGGAGGAGGAGAGGAGAGGAGAGGGGAGAGGAGGAGGGAGGAGGAGAAGGAGGAGGGGAGGAGGAGGAGGAGGAGGGAGGAGAGGAGGAGAGAGGAGGAGGAAGAGAAGGAGGAGGGAGGAGGGAAGAGAGGGAGGAGGAGGGAGGAGGAGAAGGGAAGGGAGGAGGAGGAGGAGAGGAGAGGAGAGAGGAGAAGGGAGGAGGAGAGAGGAGGGAGGAGGAGGAGGAGTAGAGGGAGGAGGAGGGAGTAGGAGAGGAGGGAGGAGGGGAGGGAGGAGAGGAGAGGGAGGAGAGGAGGAGGAGGAAGGAGAGGAGAGGGAGAGGGAGGAGAGGGAGGAGGAGGAGGAGGAGGGGAGGAGGGAGGAGGTCAGAGGGAAGGAGGAGAAGAGAGGAGGAGGGAGTTCGCCATTCCGAATTCATACTCGTCTAGGTTCTGTGATTTCGGTCCTTCCATTGATTGTTCTTCCCTTCTACATGACTGTAGATAACTTCCTTACACATAAAAAGATGAATTGTTATTGATATTGCCGTGGCATGGAGGCATATATATCAGCAGCAGAGTTGATCCAGAAAACCAAAGACTGAGATCTATGGAGAACCATGAACGCCTACGCCAGCCAGCACGGCACTTGATGATGATGATGATTGCCGTGTGAGTCGATTCTGTGTAGTCACGTCATTTTCTTCGCTTGTCCTAGCGTTTTGGTTCGGGGATTCTTTCATCATCATCATCATATATTTACGTACGTATTTAGGGAGGGGGAGGAGGGAGGAGGAGGAAGAAGAAACAAAAATATGACAGTTGGCAGCGCTGGAATGAGAGGAAGGCGTGTAGAAAATTTCATCTCAATCGGATGGGCCGTTCGCGAACGCATAAAGGACATACATACAGACATATCCACACACATTGCCTTTTATATATAAGACTAGTTGACCCGGCCCTGCTTCGCCCAGGCCCTGGCGGGGATCTATCTATCTGTCTGACCCGGCCCGGCTTCGCCCAGCTCCTGGTGGAGAGCATCTCATTTAATTCATATAAGTAGTCATATAAGCTCCCGTTCCCGACTATCTGACCCGTCCCGGCTTCACCCAGTCCCTGGTGGGGAGCATCTCATTTAATTCATATAAGTAGTCATATAAGCTCCCGTTCCCGACTTATCTGTCTGTCTGACCAGGCCCGGCTTCGCCCAGCCCCTGATGGGGTGCATCTCATTTAATTCATATAAGTAGTCATATAAGTTCCCGTTCCCGACTGTCTGACGACCCGGCCCTGCTGTCTGTCTATCTATCTAACTATCAATCCGACCAACCGACCTATCTATAGCCATGGGACTTAACCTAAGATATAGCAATGCTACTAAAAGTTATGTCCCTTTATATATTTTGTCTTATGTTAAGTCATGTAATTTAATTATTAAATGTTAATAAGTAAATAGTTGATGCTACACTAAAAAAACTATGACAGTTGGTTGCACGGGAATGAAAGGAAGACGTGTAGAAATTTTCATCTCAATCGGATGGACCGTTATCGAACGCATCCAATACATCCCTAACCACAAACCCACACATTATGTTTTATAGATATAGATAATTTACCGAGCTCTGTGGCTAAGGGCTTGCGAATGCGGTTTGTGAGCCCGTATACCGCTGGGTTCGAAACACAGCGGTGCTGGTTTTTTTCGAAAAAAGTACAGGAGCCGGTCGTCCAGAAAACAATGGCAAACTATTGAACATAAAATTTACCCAGGAATCACGAACAGCGAAAATGCTGGGGTTGACTGCTACGTCTTGTGAAGGACGTGCAACTTAAATAATTTACAAGTAAATGGGAATATTCACAAGTGTATCGGTACAATTATCTCGGAACAGTCATAACATCTGAAGGGAGATGCCTTGAAGAGATTAGAACACGAATTGCTATGGTAAAGGTAGCCTTTTACAAGACGAAAAACCATACTGACCAATAACAAGATGTCAGTTGCTACGAGAAAAAGAGTGTTGAGGTGCTACATAGAACCTGTACTTTTGTATGGATGTGAAGCGTGAACAATGAGCAGTCAAACTGAAAAACATCTGATAGCTGTGGAAATGTGGTTTCTGAGGAAAATGCAAAGAATACAATGGACAGACAGAAAAATCAATGACCAAGTCTTATAAGAAACATATGAAAATCGTAAATTAATTATGAGAAATTAGACGTAGACAGTCAAAATCTTTTGGGCATGTTATGAGAAGAAATAAATTGGAGAACTTGGTGACAACTGGCAAGATCGAGGGGAAGATAGAGAAGTAAATACCTGGATGGCTTGACCATGTGGCATGGTCAAGACAAGAACAATAAGCTGATTCACGACTCTGGTGACCGAGTGAAATGGCAAATCATGACTGTCCACGCTTATCGGTATGGCACATGATGGACGGATTTTTCCCATCTGGCAAAAGGATACTTTTGCCATGGCAATTCTTGCTCAGAATCTCCACAAGGTATCTTCATCTGTATGATTCAATCTCATCTCATCTTGTTCCTCTTGTACCTTGCGGTGACGAGGTGAAGTATAAACAGCGGGAAAGTGCCTGCTTATGGGCTTTATGTATCAACATTCTCATGGTTTCTGCTATTCCCTCTGCCCATCGTTTACGTGGTCGGCCTCTTCTTCTACTTCCATTTGGTCTGTACATCATTGCTTGTTGTGGCATACTGTTAGTTGGTAACCTAGCTACATAGCCAAACCATTTGACATGCTGCTTTCTAATAAAATCTACGAAATTAGACGTAGACAGTCAAAATCTTTTGGGCATGTTATGAGAAGAAATAAATTGGAGAACTTGGTGACAACTGGCAAGATCGAGGGGAAGATAGAGAAGTAAATACCTGGATGGCTTGACCATGTGGCATGGTCAAGACAAGAACAATAAGCTGATTCACGACTCTGGTGACCGAGTGAAATGGCAAATCATGACTGTCCACGCTTATCGGTATGGCATTATGATGGACGGATTTTTCCCATCTGGCAAAAGGATACTTTTGCCATGGCAATTCTTGCTCAGAATCTCCACAAGGTATCTTCATCTGTATGATTCAATCTCATCTCATCCCTCTTGTACCTTGCGGTGACGAGGTGAAGTATAAACAGCGGGAAAGTGCCTGCTTATGGGCTTTATGTATCAAGATTCTCATGGTTTCTGCTATTCCCTCTGCCCATCGTTTACGTGGTCGGCCTCTTCTTCTACTTCCATTTGGTCTGTACATCATTGCTTGTTGTGGCATACTGTTAGCTGGTAACCTAGCTACATAGCCAAACCATTTGACATGCTGCTTTCTAATAAAATCTAGTGCTGCTATAGCCCCCCCCCCCCCCCCACTTTAGTTCTGATTTCATTTCTCTCTCCTTGATACATTGAGTATTCTCCTCAGGAATCTCATTTCTGTTGTGATTTTTCTTTTCTCTTTTCCTGTCATTGTCCAGGTTTGGTATTGGTAGCATAGAGTTGGTAAAAAGTGAGTGCTCTTAGATAGAAACTATCACCCATACTGAAATCTTCAAATATATTGTGTTCGCAAAACGACAGATAATAAATAGCATATTCACACTAAGCCTACACTACCAATGTCAAACTGGGACATTAAATAAATCACACTTACGCAAAACACCTGAGGGTTGAGATGCTTGAGAGGAGCTGCGAGCTTAACTATCTGAGACTGAATAAGACATTATGTTATAAGACAGATAGTGAGATCAACACCTTGTGCCATATATACTGAAAGGCAGAATGGTTCAGCTATCTTGTTAGAACACAATACTACCTGTACTGACGCTACATTAAATAAGATCTCGTATGAGAGCAAGAGAACAACCGAGAAGAAAATGGATTGACATCAAAGACATTGTACAATCACACGAAATGACACTATCCAGTGCCACCCATCGGGCGCTGGAACGCCAACTATACGTCCCCACAACAAAAATGGAAAATGATGATAATCAACATAACATTACACAATAACAGTAACAAGTTGATAGTTTTTTTACAATATATAATTCACAACTCCGATTCATTTGGGTACAGGTAGTAGGAGATCCATATATATAGGTAGTCGTAGATCTGTATATACATTGGAGAATTAATACAAAGTGGAAGTCATGCCTCCGAATACTTACCTATGTCTAATGATTATATGGAAAATACATGTTTTTAATATTATATGGTTCTTTTTGCTTTGAATTATTCTAATATATTAACGTTATCTCATGATGAATATTGGTGAAGGAAGGTTAACTGTTATGCCTTCATATATACTGGAAACCACAGTTATGCCTTCATATATACTGGAAACCATAGTTATGCTTTCATATATACTGGAAACAAGTTATACCTTAATATATACTGGAAACCATAGTTATGCCTTCATATATACTGGAAACCATAGTCATGCCTTCATATATACTGGAAACCACAGCTTTCATACAAGGGTAAGTTAATAAGTAAGTCACAAATGGCTGTAGAAAAATAACTAAATATGATAACAACTTGAAACCAGTTTATTTTTATACATTGTCCCTTTATTTTTTCAACATAATTCCCACTAACATTGATGCACTTATCCCATCATTTTATCAGTCCTCCCAACCGGCTGCATAGAACTGTGCGCTCTGTTTTCTAAAACCACGTTTTTCACTTCACATTCACTTCGGCGTCATTCGGGATGTGCTTCCCACCAAGGTGGATTGTAAGTGTTTATGCTGACAATGTTTATCCTGTAAAGCGGTGCATAGCTGAGGTAGAAAAAGTTATGAGGGTGAGTCAATAAATAGTTACAGTTCTGTGGAATGGTCAGTAAGTGAAAACAAAGCACGTAATTCTATGTAGCTGGTTTGGGAGGACCGATAAAATGATGGGATAAGTGCATCAATGTTGGTGGAAATTATGTTGATTGATTGATTTAGGAACTGACATCACAGCATTCAGGGCATTCCCATAAGCGCTCCGTCCTCATCCTCAGCAGCTAGCGAAGAGTTCCAACACCAATAGTACCAGTAGCAATCCAATTATATGTCCGTCTCGCCTTTCCTCTGAGCATCGAGCGTCGGCCAGATCCCCTCGTCACTCCTCACTGTCTCATTCTTGCCAGACCATGGTGATCCATTTGCTCCTCCGAGGTGTACACGTGCTCCCACAAGGCCGCAAACACGTCTGCCTTGTCAAGCATCAATACTCCACCAAGTTTGCAGAGCCAGCCAATCTGTCTACCTGTTCATTCCCCAGCACACCGGCATGTCCCGGAGAAAAGATCCAGGCGATGTTTGCCACGCGTGACCTCCGAAGCGAAGCAAGCCACTCTCCCCGAAGCTTGCGTGTCGCCACCTTTCTCAGCATGCTTTCTGAGTCAGTTACAATCACTATGTGTGTGTGTATCGTATTCTCCATCCAGCCGAAAGCTGCACTGACCGCCTCCACTCTTAAGCTAGATGTTGTGGTATCACATGCCAGGCTCTCCTGCACCACACGTCGACCATTAGCTTTTGCTAAGAACCCCCAGGCACTTCTCCTGCCTCTCAACACCGAACCATCTGTGTAGATAATCACATCACCCGAGCGAGCATTATCTGAATTAATTGCTGGATTCCACTTCCATGATCCTGCTGGCCACTTCCCTGAACTTACGGCTCAATGTGATTAGAACTCTGCACAAGTTTGACTGCTTGACCCACTCCTCTCCTCGCCTAATATTCTCCAAGATGCACACGTCTGATCGTATCCTCCACCTGTGCCATCCATGATTTCCCTCTTATCAGTCGCTAACCCTTAACTGCATCCAGCGCCTCATGCAACGGGTGATTTGTGTCTGCAGCTACTCCGAGGTATGCCTTCACCTGCATCACATTATGTTGAGAAATAAAGGGACAATGTATGTATAAACATAAACTGGTTTCAAGTTGTTATAATATTAAGTTATTTTTCTATGACTTACTTATTAACTTTCCCTCATATATACTGGAAACCAGTTATGCATTCATATATACTGGAAACCATAGTTATGCCTTCATATATACTGGAAACCAGTTATGCATTCATATATACTGGAAACCATAGTTATGCCTTCATATATACTGGAAACCATAGTTATGCCTTCATATATACTGGAAACCATAGTTATGCCTTCATATATACTGGAAACCATAGTTATGCATTCATATATACTGGAAACCAATTATACCTTCAACACATGGTCTCTACAATTCAGCTCAGGTTGTGTGCTAATGAGAGGTATAACTCCATCCCTGGTCTTGACAACATTTAAGTAACACATTATAGATCTTTCACATAATTTGGGCTATGTTATTTATGTTTAAGAATCAACAGCATTGCACTCGGGACATTCCAACACCAGCTCTGCCCCCATCTTCAATAGCCAGTGAAGAGTTCCCATACTGATGGTTAGAATGTTGCAATCAAACCCAGGTTAGAGGTCAGCATGGCTGAATGGATAAGATCACTCATTCTTAAACATCCGGTGTGCTGATGCTGCTGAGGTAAGGGGTTCAACCCCTACACTAGTCAGCTGGACTAAATGTTAACTTCTCATCCTTGACTTTGAGACGTAAATTACAATTACCTCTGAAGTTGGAGTGGGTTCGCCTGATGGTGAGGGACACTGGTAATAGGGAAAGCTAGTCCACATGCAAAAATCAGTCCAGTGCTATTAGAAGTAGTGTGTATTGACTAAGCTTGAGTTCAAAACGAGCAAATAAAATTTAAAAAAAATTTAAAAAAACCACCAAGGCGCCAAACTCGATGAGGAGAATAACCAAAATTCAATTCCCTGAGGCGGAGGTAGGCAAACAGACCATAATGTGGCAAACGGAGCTCTGGATACCTCTGGGATTCTCTCTATTGTTAGAAATAGTACCACAGAGCAGGATACTCACTAATCATGGTAAAAGTTTGCTGAAGTCTAAAGACGTAGTCCACAGCCAAGTGAATGTGGAATGCAGGGGGAAACTATCACATTTATGCATCCCAAGAAATTCAACATGGAAGCAGATAAAAAAAAAAAAACACACACACACACAAAATACTCTAGGTTGATTTTCTATATATTCATTGCTTTCTGAATGTGAAGTCAGCATTAAAGTCCAACTAACTGGTGTGTGGAATGAACCCGCTGCCCCGTCACCAGCACACAGGAAGTTTAAGCATGATAAACTTCTGTAACTAGCATAATATAGAAACTATGCTTGTGTTATACAGCAACAATATTAGTTTGAAGCAATTTTCATAGAATCTCATCTATGTTAGTTATGCCATTCAATGCTAATATTTAACTAACATACCCTAGACAGAAGAATCGGTCATATAATCTGAGCTATGTTAGTTATGTTATGCGATAACATTATAGTTAGAAACATCAATCATACATTGTAGATAGAAGCAGTTTCAACATCCTCGGTGCTGTATACATCATGTTGTGCAGATGCATCTTTCACATCTTCTGAGCTGTGTAAGTTATATAGTGCAATAACAACACTTCACTAAAACTGTACAGAGAATCATCTTTCACACCATCTTACCTATGCAGGTTACGGGGTTCACTGGCACTTTGTATGGATAAATGTAGCTCGACATATCAATAATCAGTGTTTTAAGAAAATATTTGAATTTTATATACGAGGAAGCCAATAGTAAGTCACAAATGGTGTAGAACAATAACTAAATATGATAACAACGTGAAACCAGTTTATTTTTATACATACATTGTACCTTTATGTCTCAACATAATTTCCACCAACATTGATGCACTTGCCATCGGTTTAAAAATTAAAAAAATATAAAAAAAAAAAAAAATTAAAAAAAAATAAAAAAAAAAAATAAAAATAAAAAAAAAAAAAAAAAAAAAAAAAAAAAAAAAAAAAAATAATTTAAAAAAAAAAAAAAAAAAAAAAAAAAAAAAAAAAAAAAAAAAATATAAAAATAAAAAAAAAAATTTAAAAAAAAAGAAAAAAAATAATCATACCTCCCAACCGGCTGCACAGAACTGCTGCTCTGCTGTTTTCTAAACCACATTTTCCAACTTCGGCGTCATTTACGAATGTCTCCCGCCAAGGTGGGTTTCAGTGGACCACAAAAAGGTGAAATCGCTGAGGGCCTAGTCAGGCTGTAAGTGGATGTTCAGAACTTCTGGTGGATGTTCAGAACATTAGTGAGGAATTTCTCCGGAGTTTATCGAGCCGTATGTGTCTGCATTATCATGAAGAGCAACACTCCTCTAGTCAGCATTCCTGACATTTTCTTTGAATTACACCATGAAGCATCGATAGAACTTCCACAGTACGATTCAGAATTCACATTGACCCACCTTCTTCTTGAAATTGGTTAAAGTATCTCCTCCACCCGCTGCATGGATGCTTCTGTTGCAATCTCAAGAGGATGACCAGATCGTATTTCATCAACAGTTTTGGAGCGTCCTTGAGAAAATTTTTCTACCAGCTATGCACCGCTTTGCGGGACAACATTTATCAGCATAACAGAGCATTTCCTTATGATGTCTTTTGCCCCAAAACATTGCACTAACAGCACGTTGCTCTTTGGTTGTACACTCTGTAGTACAGTCACCATTTTGTTTATGCGCTGTGGCATGGAATGAGACACCTAGCACCCATGATGAACGGGAATATAAATTCGATGTAGCTGTCTCCTAATGACACCTGTAGAAAACACCAACTACATTTACCTGCCATCCATAGATCTATGTGACTTACTTATTGACTCGAACCTCTACGAAACATATTTGTAGTATGTATAAGTTATATGCGATACATTCTACAGATCTGTGCATCAAAGACCACTGGCTCATAAATAGCGTCATGTCCCGGAAACTTGTATCTAGAAATATCGTTCATGTAATCTATAACCAGTGTTAAAGAAACATGTTTAATATCTTGTGTATTTTACAAACCTATTTGTAGTATGTATAAGTATATATGTGATACATTCTACAAGATCTGAGCATCAAAGACATCCGGCTCATAAATAGCGTCATGTCCCGGAAACTTTGTATCTAGAAATATCGTTCATGTAATCTATAACCAGTGTAAAAGAAACATATTTAATATCTTTTGTATTTTATATACAAACATATTTGTAGTATGTATAAATATTTATGTGATACATATCTCTGAGCATCAAAGACAACTGGCTCATAAATAGCGTCATCTCTCGGAAACTAAAACACTTTGGCTACACTAAATATCAAGGTATCTTCCGTGTCTTGTGCCCTTCTTCACACTGGTCAGCCCCAGCTTCTTCTGAGACATGCACAGTGAGAAATTGTTGGCTTGGAATGTACAACAAAATAACAACATGTATATACAGTAAGATGCTGGCCTAGAGTCTCACACACACAACAAATATCGTTGTTATATTTATTCCTTTCGGCATATGTGCTGTTGAAAATAACCTGTGACATTTGCACATATAAGTTTAGATTGTGAACAGTAATGATGATGACATGACTGGTGTAGTGTTGCAATGGTAACACTGATATTTTCCTACATTGTAATGTGGAAGCTAGATGAAGAGACTGGTTAAGCTTCAAGGTTTGGAGGAGGTCACAGAGACAAACCTGTACGCTGTAAAGTGTTGTCTGGCTTTGTAATCTTTGGTCTGGCTGTGTTGTCTTTGGAAGCAAAGGCTTGTGTAGCAAATCTCTGTTATAAAAGATAATTAATCATCAGCTTTTAATTATTTTGTGTCTCAAAAAGTATTATTTCCCAGGAAGCAGGCCTAAGGCTTAATTTAATTTCACATGGAGTGACATTTGCAAGTTATGGATTACAGGCAATCCTGTAAAACATTACTACATGTTTAATAAACTAATGATTGAAAATACTATCGAGCTGGTAAAATGACAATTAAACATCAGTTGCAGGCGTGTCTGACATATGTTGAACAGAAAATTATTTTGGCCTAAACCTACTTTACATTTGAAGACAAACTATCAGAGATGTCAAAGAGCTCAAGTTGGCTGCTGCTTTCCTTGAATATATTTATACTGATATCTGAAGAACTACTAAACGTAAACTTGCCAAGACATCAGCAACAGCAGTAAAATGCTGGTGTATATAGCGTAGTCCTGTAAATAGGATATGAAAAGAAAACACAATCTGAAAGTATACAAATAAGGATTACTGTCTATGAGAATATTTTATTATGCAGTAATAAATAAAAGTTAAGTCCAATATGCCCAGTATCGGGTACAGTCAACAGCCTTAAGATAATAGGACCAGTTCATCTCATTGGTCATAAGAAAGACCTTTGGAATCCACAGGACAAAAGAAACGGAGGAAGACCTGAAAACACACAGAGAAGAGAAGTAGAAACAGAAATGAATACGGGGAAAACATGGACAGAGCTGCCCGGGATAGCTAAGGATAGGATTGCTTGGAGTGAGTTCATTGAGGCACTATTCTTCACTAAAGAATAAGGAGTAAAGGAAGAAAGAAGATTGTACGATAAATTAAAGACTGGACACCATTTCCCCGTCTTTATAACGGTTGCGTTACACCAAGTTTTGTCACCCCCCCCCCCCCAATTCTGATATGTATGAATGTAAACTATAATGATACTTTATAGCCTCAAGTCTGTCAAGAGTATTGCTGAGTAACTGAAAATTTTTCCTACTCAAATATTTACCCAAAAGTTCCATTATTTTCACTTTCATCACATTCTGTAGAATACTGAAGTTCACTAACCCCTCATAAAATTTCATCACATCAACTTAGGCCTGCACTGCACAATATTTGTTGTAATGGAACGATAATTGAGCTTTCGTAAACAAGAATAATTACACTTAGTAAGCAATGATGTTTTCATTTAATTATGAATAATATGACTGTTTTGCAGGCACAGTGACAAACTGTCTTTCCCCTGTTGTGCTAATTATGATCCTGTGAGACTCAAACCATACACACATCCAGTGTCCAGCCCTGTAGCATAAGGCAGATCCTGCAGACCTCTTCGAGCATCATGGCCATAATAAACATGCTGGAGGGCCTCTCCACATGGAGGCCCAAGCTACACCTTCATTCACCTTACTGTTACCTATAAGCACTGGGGCCCAAAAGTTATCGCTGTAACAACATTTCTCATATGGCACAAATCAATTAGACACTGGTGCATTAGGGGAACTCCTGGTACCAGACCTGCATGAACAACTATTGAATTTATCTTGGAATAGTCACGAGTATGGCAAAATTCTGAAGGTACTTGAAATCATCTGCAGAGAATGTCTTCAAATACTGGTATTTTTTGGAAAGTTTGTAATCTTGATACTGGCACATACTGCGATATTCTCTAAGCAAGGACTCTTCATGGTTGCCTTTCACTGCAGCCGCCATTCCCTTGCTAGTGAGACTCCGAACTAAAGTCAAAACTTCTAAATTTTTGGGGCCTTTGTTTACCATATCCCCAACAAATATGAAATAGATGTCGGTAGTGTTGACTATGTTCTGAGCTTTGCTGATGAGGGTTTCAAGTTCATCATAGCATCCGTGTATGTCTCCAATAATCATGATAGGGCGGTTTCCAATTTCCTCATCTGAGATTACAATATGGCATTCTGGAGGAAGTGGAAGTCCATACTTATTCTTAGTTGGGTATGGTTTTAACAAACCAAACAAACTACGGAGCAGAGACAAGGAGTTGAAAACCACAGCTGCCATTTCCACCTGTAAAATAATGAGTAGAATTAAAATAACAGCGGAATCATAACTATTCTTTAACATTAGAGTGTATTAAATTGCTGGACTCGTGTTTTAATTTAAATCCAGATTATGGATTGGCTGAGATTGGAAATTTAACACCAGATTATGGGCTGGCTGAGATTGGAAATGTAAACCAGATTATGGATTGGCTGAGACTGGAAATTTAAAACCAGATTATGGATTGGCTCAGATTGGAAATGTAAAACCAGATTATGGACTGGCTGAGATGGAAATGTAAAACCAGATTATGGATTGGCTGAGATTGGAAATTTAAAACCAGATTATGGAATTCACCATGGTCTGAAATCAAAACCAGATTTGGGAACTCACACAAAGCAGTGTGGTTGGTACATTTGTTACAAACACAGCTTACTAATATTGTTGCTCAACACACGAGAAGCTCATGTGCTTTAACGGCTCAAGTCAGAGGGAGAACTGTGTGCAGGGAGACTGTAGTGCCTTCACCTTGACAGTTTGTCTGGCCAATGAAGATCATGTCAGTAACTCAAGCAACAGCCTGACTGGAGACAGACTTTCACACGGGTCTGCTTTATCAGTGAGTCAGTGAGTATACTCAGGAAGATCGAGATGGGCTGGGCTCAAAGAGTCTCTAAAGTTACAAACAGGGGCCTAAAAGAGGATTTACTTCATTGCACCAGGTTTCACGCAATCTAGCTGAGTCTTTCTTCACAGATCAGTTAACATCCTGTTGAAAGCATCACACATAGCCCAAGCAATGACCTGCAGGGGTCTCTGAAAATGTTGTACAAGTGAACCAAATGACAGATTCTGAAAATGAAATTGATCATTTTCTGAAGTGCAAAGTTTGCTTGAAAATTCTGCTCTTAATTTCATTCACACATTAAATGGCCCTACCAAGTGAAAAATCAAGAAACAGTTCACATCTTTCATTTGACAGGAAATAAAAAACCGGGACGAATGGGCATCCAGAAAGCATTTTGGGGACTGAATTACAATGATTAGCAATGACAGTTGTTAGCTTTTTTTTCAAAATGGGGTGGGCAAGGTGGAAGGGTTTTTCGTGGAATTTTTCCATCGACCTTCCGTTTAAGGTGTACGTACCCACACAAATTTTTTTTTTTTTTTTTGCATATCCTTTACAGGACATCGCTGTCAACACCAGCATCTTTCAGCTGTATGTTGATTTCTTGGCAAGATTACTCTCAGTAGTTTGCCATTGCTTTCTGAGCGGCCGGCTCACATACCCTGTAAGTTACCGATGCGATTCGAACCACTGCTGATTCTCACCGTCATCACGTTACCGACGAGAGTATACGAGATTACGGAGAAAAGTCATAACCTCTAAGCCACGAAGCCGGCACCCACACACACATGCTTCTGTTTTAATTTATTCAAAAACAGGTCACAGATTGGGGGAAACAACTCTAATAAATGCTACTATGGTCTGTCTGCTAGGCTAGGCTGCATTTTTCGTTTAGAAGTTTCGTCTCTTGGAAGTTAATTAACTTTTTTTTTTGGCATACGATAAGCTAAATTTAAATAAAATACTGTGAAACAAGTTATGTTCTTTTAAAAATTTAGTATTTGATTATGAATTGCTCACTTTTAGTATAATAGTGTAATTAGAGCAGAAGTAGAAATCAATTATTAGCAAAAGTGATTGCTTAATGTATGCAGCAGTTACAAATTTATTTACTTACATTATTGCAAGATATTTAATCAACAAAAGAAAGCTGTCACAATGCAGATTACACAGTGGGTACATCAAGATATGTGAATACATTTTCATGAATATTTCTTTGACGTACGACAAACATTTCACATGACATTTAATTACTATAACTGGGCGGCTATTTTTAATTGTTAATTAGGTCACAGCACATCCTATCGAAACAGGCATGCGGCAGTGACTTTCTTTTTACTAGTCTGCATAATAAAATATACATCTTGCCAGGTCTGTTTGCCAATAATTAGCAATGCACATGATATTTAATTAATATGAATCAATTGCTGCTATGTTTAATTATTAATTAAATCACAGCACATTCTATAGAAAAATAGATAGCATGTCAAGTTAGGCCTTGCCGCCCGGGAATCAAACAATATATGGTTGCTATGTGGTTCGTTTAAAAATAAACAAGCCACAGTAATAGAAAGCAAAATGTAGTGTTCTTAGCTCCCCATTTACTGGGCCATGAGCAGAACTGCTCATCTGCTCCGATTCCTTTGCACTTTCTGGTTGTAGATCACAAAATATTAATAACTCCGCTTAGAATTGACGTACAGTCTTAACTGAGATTACCGTTGAATTCATCTTGTCAGGCTGTATCCAACCGTGATGGTTTTTTTTCTTGTACTTGCTCGCTTTCAACTCAAGCATAGTCCATACATGCTATTTATAGTAATGATGGATTGAATTTTCAACTAATTTTGCGCATGGATCAGCTTTCCCTATTACCATCAGGCACCCCACACTGACTTCAGAGGTACTTGTAACTTACGTCCCCAAGTCAAGGATGACAGGCCAGCATTTTAGTCAAACTATCCGGTGTAGGGGTTGAACCGCTTACCTTGGAATCAGCACAACGAATGTTTAAGAACATGCGCTCTTACCCATTCGGCCATGCTGACCTCACTGTGATAGTTAAGTTAAAACGCAATTTTTTCAATATTGTCTAAAAATGCTACAATTATTTCATGCAAAAAATCGGGGCTGTCCGGAAAACCTGGACTTTTGGCAATAAGATCTTAGGCAATAAATAAAAAATAATTTGTTTTCTTTATAATTTGTTTTTTCTCTACCAGACAATAAAATAAAGTAATAAATATGCGGTAGTTACTATATAAAAGTATGAAAACAACATTATATTATTTTTTTAAATCACCTTAGTAATTTGGTGGTGGTATGAGATGAGATGCTTTTCTACTCAGACAATCACCATGGAGTGAAAGTGTCAGCGACTGTCGTCAAAGAACAAAATGCACAACTTTCTGTGACGAAGCCTTCCCTGTTTTACAGTGGAACTATCCGTCTACAGTCTAATTATCACTAAAATAAAACAGAACCATTGCAACACCTCTTAAAAGATAATATTACCTGATTAACAACAATAAAAATGCACTTCACTCATGTCTAAACAATGAATGAAACAAGTGCGGGGCGGCAGCACCGACACACCACTTGTGTTAACAATGGACATCAATGCTTGCGGGCAGACGATCACCAAGCACTTGGAGTAGTTTCCCCTGATCAGAGCAGACATGGCCACGAGAATGGCTGGAACCAACTCCAGTTCCAGTGAATTAAATGACCTCGGTATCCCCAAAAACTTCACACAAGATGACGTGTCCAATTTTAACTTAATAATCGATCATGTTATTGGCAATAAGAAGCTGCCAAAAGAAAATGCTGTTACTCCTATGGGAGGTATTCCGCAGATGCCCTTGACGCGTGAAGAAATCTTCATTCGAAGCATTTTCGACAGCTGTGGTTTCAAGGCGACGGCAAGTGGAGTTGTAGGTAAGAAATTGTGGACATGTAGTAAGAAAGTATTTAGTCTTTGTTGGTTAATATGCAAAGAGATGTATCTCTAGCGATTTGCTATTGAGTCATTGGTTCATAAATCTCGCGCAGCTGTGTTTCATACGCGAACGACGTGTATCAGTATACCGGATGATTACGAACAACGTCCTTAACGGACGCCTTCACCAGGGAGATCGGTGGTAGGAACATAAACTGACGAAATCGTCTTGAAGTATTACTTAGCACTTCTATTCACTATTTATCAGTCCTCAAAATGCAAACCACAATTAGGGACCTATCACTATCAGAGTCCAGTTCCAGAGTTACAAACATTGTTGTAAAAATTACTAGTCTTATAAAGTCTCCCTGGCTAAGAAGTAAGAGCCAGACGCGTTTCATGAGCTAGCTTACCTGCGTTCAAAGCACAGCTGCACATGATTTGGCGGCAGGCTACGTTGCTCTGGGTTTTAACATGTTGGTATGGGAACTGGTCGTCCAGAAAGCAATGGCAAACTTGCCAAAACATCAACCGCAGCTGTAAAATGCTGGTGTTGACAGCGATACCCTGTAAATTGGATATGGAAAAAAAAATGTCTTATCAAGATCAAACCAGTGAATAATTTAAGAGTTTGAAACAGAATTGCATAAACCTTTCACAAATGTCACGCTTAATGTTTGACATCCAAATAAATCAAATTAAAACTAATAGAAACCATTATTCAGAAAAAGTGCTGTAATAAATTAGTCTTCATCATCACCTTCCACTTTTGATGTTAAGAGTCGTGGGGAGGAATAATTGGCTTTCAAGCTCCCAATTGGTGGCACTGGATAGTGTCATTCCGTGTGTTGTACAATGTCTTTGATGTTGTCAATCCATTTTCTTCTCGGGCATCCTCTTGCTCTCGCCGCAGATGATCTTTGATGTAGCGCCAATGCTAGTAGTTGCTGATGTTGCATTCTAATGAGATGGCCAAACCATTTGATCTTCTTTCTTTCAATAAATGTGGCACAAGGTGTTGATCCCACCGTCTGTCTGATAACATTTCTTATTCGGCCTTGAATTGTCCTGTTGTGCAATGTCTTTGATGTCATCAATGCATTTTTTTTCTCGGGCGTCCTCTTGCTCTTGTCGCAGATGAATTTTTTTTTGTAGCGCCATTGCTGGTAGTTGATGATGTTGCATTCTAATGAGATGGCCAAACCATTTGATCTTCTGTCTTTCGATAAATGTGGCACAAGGTGTTGATCCCACCGTCTGTCTGATAACAACATTTTTTATTCAGCCTTGGATTGTTAAGTTGGCAGCTCTCCTCAGGCATCTCATCTCACAGGTGTTGATTTTGCGTAAGTAATTGGGATAATGTACAAGTTTGAGAGTGGTAGCATAGGGTTGGTGTGAATAAATTAGCAGAGGTCTGAAACTTCTGCTGACCACACACATCAGTCAGTAAAGGATCCTTTTACACACTTTACGATGCTTCAGGATTATGTTGCTAGATCCATGTTTGTGTACGTCATTCGGCCCTTGGTGGGTGATATGGTCAGTGCCTTGGTCCTCAGTTTAGGCTGGGTAGACCTGCGAGCCCAAGTCCATTTGTTGTTTTTTGCTGTTTTTTAACTTGAAACTGCCCCAATGCAGATTGAACCCATGACATCCAGGAAGGTTAACCCACAGTTGGATGTGTCGGACAAAAGGCAGCTTTGCTGTAAACTGGCATGAAGCAATTACGTCTAAAACAACATTCCGGACAAACGCAGAAGAAGAAGAAGAAGAAGAAGAGGAAGAAGAAGAAGAAGAAGAAGTAGAGGAAGAAGAAGAAGACGAACCCATGACCATTGCAGTGACAATGAACGTCCATCAAGGGGAGTAAAGTATTCAGGACAGTTGTGTGCTTTGACAGCTGTCTGAGTATTCAGTTTGGATCAATACAACTGTCCAACAATTCTGGCATATTGATGCAGATTTTATAGTCCAAATAAACTTTAGGGGTCATCAATCAATCAGGTGCCATCTCCACAGTGAAAGTTGACTGCAATGGATCTCCAACACTGTCTCTCGCTCTGAGTGTACATTCTGTCAGACTGCTGTTTGTCCATTTCTTGATGTTATGTTCCCACTTGTATCGTCTTCTTCTTGCTCACTTGCCTTCAACCTTGCCCTCAAATATGGTTTTTATAAGAGTGTTATGTCTTTTAATGTGGCCGAAAGTGGAGATGTGGTTTCTGAGATGAATGTTGCACATACCATGAACTGCCAGTGTCCTATTAAGAGACTAAAGGCTAATGAAAGTAAAACATCATAAAAAGCAATAAGAAAGAGACAAACAGCATACTTAAGTCATATAATGAGAAGATGAGACATTGGGGAACATTGTGACAACCGAAAGAACAGCCATAGAAGAGGCAGACCAAGAGAAATGATGCTTGGTGGTTCTAAGATGGAGGAATGTTATCAACAGAATGGAGAGACATGAATGCTCTTGCCTCATTTTGGTAGGCCACATGATGATGATGTGCTGCTTGGTATAAGATGAATTAAATAAAATATATTTTTGTTTTAAGGATTTGGTCTTGGTGTGGCCTTTGGTCTGTTTACTGCGGGAGTGGACCCCATGTCCACCATGAGTGCAGAGACACCAACAACCCGCATGGTCCTCAGGGAGATGAAAGCTAGGTCACTGTCCTATGGCAAAAATTTTGGATTGGTTGGTCTGATGTTTGCAGGCACAGAGTGTATGGTGGAATCTGTAAGTTGATTCATTTATTGTCTTTACTCTTCTTTTCTAAAGACATGGTACTTTTCATGAGCTGTTTTTCTGTTCAGATCTCATAAAATATCAGTATTTCCTTCTTCTAGGTCTACAGTTTTCTAAGAATTTTTCTGTAACATTTAAGTTTAAAAAAAACGTCAGTCTTCTTCTTTAATGATTGTCATATTGTAAGAATATTGTCTCCGCAGGAATGATGCATTGTTACTTTATTTGTTTGCTAGTGTTTTATATGCTCTCACTGTTCTCTTACCGGTGGATTTCTAAGTTTTGTGTGTTTATTTCTCTTCATAACATGCCAAACGCAGGTTCCATGGTGAAGAGGTTACGGACGCAGTTTGTAATCTAGTATGCCCACGTTCGAAACACAGCTGTGGGCGATTTGGCAGCTGATCACCTTGCATTGGTTTTTTATGAAATGGTATGGGTGCCGGTCGTTCAGAAAGCAATGGCAAACTACTGAATGTAAACTTGCTAAGAGATCACAACAGCAAAATATGCTGGTATTGACTATGACATCCTGTAGAGCAGGGGTGGGCAAACTACGGCCCGCGAGGGCATTTAGAAATAAAAATGTTTAATTCGTTTTTAAGTTATTTTGTTGAATTTTACCAAATTTCATGTACTGTTATGATGAGTGTCAATAGCAAACGTAAGATTTAAGATGAGTGCCGTGTTTTTAATGATGAATGGACAACTAAGTACTGTTTTATAAAAGTTGGTAGCAAATCAGTTTGCTTGTTGTGTCGCGAGACAGTGGCTGTCTTCAAGGAGTACAATATAAAAAGACATTATCAAACAAAACATTCCGATTTCGGATACAATTTAACGACCGAAGAGAAGGAAAGGAAATGCCTTGAGTTGGTGAAAAATTTGGAGAAACAGCAAACTGTTTTCACTAAACAGTCTTCAATTCAAGATGCTGCAACTGAAGCTAGTCTTGTGCTGTCACACAGAATTGTAAAACAGAACAAGCCATTTTCTGATGGCGAGTTCATCAAGGAATGTTTGCTAGATGCAGCAAACATTATGTGGCCAGAACAAAAAACCAGATTTGACAACATTACTTACAAGGAGAACTGTGGTCAGACGTGTTGACAAGATCAGTGACAATTTGATGCATAAACTTCAAGATGCAAGTAAACAATTTTTGTGGTACTCTCTCGCATTGGATGAGAGTACCGATGTACATGATACTGCCCAATTATTGACATTTATACGTGGAATAAACACTTCGTTCAAACTCAATGAAGAGTTATTGAGTGTTGAGTCACTCAAAGACACAACCACAGGCCATGATATATTCTGTGCTGTTACTAACTGTATTGAAAGTACTGGGTTGGTTTGGAACAAGATGGCAAGTGTTACAACTGACGGAGCTCGTGCTTTGACTGGAAAAAATGTAGGTCTGGTAAAGTTGATAAGTGATAAGATTACAGCAGAATATCCAGACCACACATTATTACCACTTCACTGTGTGATTCATCAAGAAAGTCTGGTGTAAAACTGTTTTGAATATCAAGCATGTTATTGACCCAGTTGTCAGTGTCATCATCCTCATCAGATCAAGAGGACTTAATCACAGACAGTTCAAGTCATTACTTGACGATTTGGAAACTGAACATTCCGATGTCCTGAACCACACCAGTGTTCGATGGCTGAGTCTCGGCAAGGTGTTGAGGCGAGTGTGGGAACTCAGAGAAGAAATAGTGATGTTCCTAGAGATGAAGGGCATTGCATGTGACTTTAATACTAACATTGCCAATAAAGAGTGGCAGTTAGACTTTATGTTTGCCATTGAAATTATGGAAAAGTTAAATGAACTGAATGTCAAACTTCAGGGCAATGGTGTGTTTGCACATGAATTGTATGTATATGTAAAATCATTTCAGGCAAAACTCTCACTGTTCTCCAGACAAGCAAGTGAAAAAAGATGTTATCACTTCTCTTTGCTGAAACAAGAAACCAGTTCTGGTGAAATGACTGAAAAATACAAAGCCCAATTAGATGCATTGATTGAAGAATTTGGATGGAGATTCCAAGATTTCAAGAAATTAGAGCCACAGTTCAATATTCTCAGTTCACCTTTTAGTCCAGAAGCTGATATAGCCACAGAGGACATACAGTTGGAGCTGCTTGACTTACAAGCAGATCATGACCTGAAAGAGAAATTCAATACAGATGGTTTGCTGGATTTCTATGGATCTTTATCACAAGAATCATTTTATCATTATTTGGATTAACATACATTTTTGAACAAGCATTCTCTTGCTTGAAGAGCACCAAATCTAAGAATAGGTCTTTATTGTCGGACTGCAACTTGCATGCTGTCATGCGAATTTCAACAAGTAAACTTGCTCCAGATTTCAAGAATATTGTAAACAATTGCAAACAGTTACATACATCTCATTAGAAATCAACAACTGTAGTGAAAATGTAGTCGCTGTGTGTCTAAATTAAAGCCATTGATAGATAATAAAGAATATTTGTTGTAATAACAAGTTGTAAAATGGTGTTAACAAATTAGTAAAAGTTTTTGTCCATATCGTCAAATATAATGTTTAAGTGTATAAGTAAAATAAAATTGCAATAATTAGTTATTTATACTGCTTAATAACCTATAAATAATTAATAATTACTTATTGTGATAGGTTGCTGTAAACAAAATGGATATATGCGGCCCGCCAATAGCTTTACATTTGTCAATGCGGCCCTCCGCACAAAAAGTTTGCCCACCCCTGCTGTAGAGGATATGCAACTAACTAACATGCCAAACAATTTTTGTAATAATGTTTAAAGTTTTTATCCGGTTCTTGAATTACTGCCTCAATCATTGTCTTCTCATTCATGGTTTCCTTTGCAATTTCCTCATAACCAACATTTCTTCTGCCATAAGATTTGTTTGTTTTGTTTTTGTACTCAAGCATAGTCCATTCACACTACTTTTAGTAGTGCTGGGCTGAATTCTACATGTGGATTAGCTTTCTCTATTACCAGTGTCCCTCGCCATCGGGCAAACCAACTCCAACTTCAGAGGTGTTTGTAATTTACATCCCCAAGGCAAAGACGAGAAATCATCATTTTAGTCCAACTATCCAGTGTAGGGGTTGAACCCTTTACCTCAGCATCTGCACACCGGATGTTTAAGAACATGTGTTCTTATCCATTCGGCCATGCTTCCCTCCTGCCATTAGATGTTTCTCAAATGGTCTGCCTGTTGTCCCCCTTTCACATGCATACAATTGTTTAGATTCTACAGAGCACTTTGACAATGCTTTCCTCGCTGCAATTGACATCTTTTTAGCTGCCATGGTGATTCTTGTTTTAATCTCTGCAAGGCATTTTCAATCTGATATTATGAGTATTCTATATTAATTGAAACAATCCACCATTTAAAGATTTTAGAGACTTATTTTAAAAATAAAATATGTTGACCATTAAACAAATGTTGAATTTCTTTACAGTATCGTGGCAAAACTGAACTCATCAATGGAACACTGTCAGGGGGAATTGTTGGTGGAGTTATAGGTCTTAGAGGTCAGTTTTGTGTTTTATATTTTATACAGTTTCTGTTTTATTTTATGAAAAATGTGCTTCTTCTGCCTTTAACTCTCCACATAACTATCATCATCAAGAGACTTGCCTCCTGATGTGGGTGGTTAAGCTGCTCCACATCTCGTGACCTCAATCAGGATATATCAATCCATGTGCTGATATTGTTCCATGCCCTGGTGAAAGATTTTCAAGAATCTTCAATTTAATGTCTTCCTCCAACACTTTTTTCCAAAACATCTTTCCAGTTTGTTTATCATCATCATCAAGTCAGTGAAGTTCATACAAAAGACAACATTGCAGATATAGACAGTTTAAAGCAAAGAAGAATCATTAAATGCATTGCTGACTGGCATGGGAGATCATGCTTCTCTACATCTTGTGATGTCCAACGGCATGCATCAATTCATGTATGACTCCCTTCTGTAGCATGGCAGAAGACTATCAAGATCTCTCTCTCTCTCTCTCTCTCTCTCTCTCTCTCTCTCTCTCTCTCTCTCTCTCTCTCTCTCTCTCTCTCTGTCTGTCTCTCTGTCTCTCTCTCTCTCTCTCTCTCTCTTTTCTCTCTCTCTCTCTTTCTCTCCCTCTCTCTCCAGGATATCTTTTCAGCTGCTAAAACATCATCATGATCATCATCAAGTGCCATACCAGCTGACATTGGTGTTCTGGATCAACTCTACTGCTAATATTCCCCCATGCCACCATCTCAATCCATCCAGCATCATTTCTTTTGGTCGGCCTCTGCCTCTCTTCCCCTCAATCTTTCCAGTCGTCACGATGTTCTCCAATGCCTCTTTTCTCATCACATGACCAAAGAAATCTTTTTGTCTCTTTCTTATTGTTGTGTATAACGTTCTGGTTTCATTAACCACAACATATGAATGTAAAATATAACTTGAAGCTCAACAAAAGAAGTATACACGCAGACAAAGGAACATTTCAGTCAATCATTTTCAACAAACAATCAATGGAAAACAAGAATACTTAGCTGAAAATCTGAACATCATATTACAATAAACATAGTTGTATCTAATTTCATTGTGACAGACCAGCCTTCCATACTATTCATATTTCATGTTTTCTGTTCTCAGCTGGACTTAAACCTGGTGTGTTTGGTGCTGTTGGCTTTGCATTATTTTCCACTGCTATTGACTACTACATGAGGCACTGATGACCAGGGACAACCACCACATCCTAGGGACATTTTAACACCTGCAGTTTTGTTGCGTACAATTCAAGAAATGGAAATGTGAGACTATAAGGATTTGATAAATCAAAACTTGACCATTTTGTGCTGCAGAATGGGAATTTGATTGTTTTGGCTGGTGCACAAGGCTCTGGTAATCATAACCAGCGACTAATGGTTTAATCAGCAGTGTTTAAGTTGTAGATCTAATTTGCTCTAGGAACTGCAGTATACAAATGGGTAGGTCATTGATGATTCTGCAAATTAACAGCATCACTCACTGATGAATCTGCAACTTAAGACCATGAGCTATTGATGAACCTGCAGCTTATCAGAATGAACTATTGATAAATCTGCAACTTACCATAATGAGCCATTGATGAATCTGCAGCTTCAGCTTGAGTCACTGATGAATCTGCAACTTCACAGCTTTAGTCATTGATGAATCTGCAACTTAGCAGAATGAACCATTGACAAATCTACAACTTATCAACCATTGGTGACAAATCTGCATCTTAGCAGAATGAGCTATCATTGAATGGTTAACTTGTCACAATAACATATTGATTTATCTGCTACATACCAGCAACAGTCATTTGTGAATCTGTACCTTAATTGGTTTGTGATGAGCCCGGAAAATTTGATAATTGTGTTAACTGCATCATTGGACACTGGTCATCTTGGACAGTGATGTTCTTAGTCTTGATATTTCAGGGTTTAGGCACTTGCAGTTCTATAAGCGACAAAATCTGTAATTGGTACAAGATGCAGCAGTATGGACATTATTCAATGCATACAAATAAGTTATTTTGTTCTGGACCAAGATAGTCTGTTGTAATATTGAATATACAAGGAATTGGTCATTCTGTACCAAGTTCTTTCACTGACAGGACACAATTCGCTCTATAAGTGGAACATATTCAGGTTGTTATATATCTAGAACTTGATTTTTGTATTTATAAGAAAGAGAAGTTGATTGTTGTCTTGATGGCTGCATGATACATTTGTGATCTTCACCAGCCACATTCTTTATCACAAAGGTTCTTTCTCTAAGATGCTAGTGATTTCATTAACTGGGCTGAGATCATTCTAGGTATTGTGAGGTTTAAAGGAGATGATTAGAGCACTAATGGATTGGTTGACAGTGTAATAAAGATGCTGCATAAATCCAGTCAATGAATCGCTGAGTTGTGCAACTGTCTAGTTCAAGAAATGATACCCACATGAGACAGTAAACATTTTTGAAAGTTGAGTTGAGTTAAGAACACATCACTGCACTCAGGACATTCCTATATGTGCTTCGTCCCCTCATTCAACAGCCAGCGAAGAGTCATACTACTAATCGTTCCCACCGCTATCTGATTTAAAGTTCTCCTGGTCTTCCCTCTCAATTTTGAGATTCTTCCAGAACCCTTATCAATCCCCCGCAATCTCATTCTTTGCACATACGGGTGCAATTTTAAATTTGTGCTGCGTCTAGAAAATATTGCTGGTTAGGTGGTCATGTTTTCAAATCGGCATCACGGCAGATTTTTACAAAATTACTTGGGCTCCCAGGTCTCCCTAGCCTAAAATGGGTACCAGGAAACTTTCTGGGGAGTAAAAGCAGCTGGCATGATATTTACCACATCACCCTTTGAGTGCCTATTGGTCTAAAATTATGAGTCTGTCATCATATAACCAATATGTCTGATGATGTAGATAGGGGCCATTTACTTGTTAAATGTTACTGTAAAATATGATTTTTGTGTGCTGTTTAGTTTGTACCTTGTAGCAGTAAAATGTGCTTGTGTATCATTTGATTGACAATTTTAAGAACTGCTAATAAAAGCCGGCTCTGTGGCGAAGGGGTGACTAATGCAATTTGTAATCCTGCATACCACTGTCGAAACACAGCTGTGGGTGATTTTATAGCAGGCTATCTTGCGTTGGTTTCGGTTTCCATACAGCGGTATGAGTGCTGGTCATTCAGAAAGCACTGGCAAACTACTGAATGTAAACTTGCCCAGGAATCACAAACAGCCAAAATATGCTGGAGTTGACTGCCACGTCCTGTAAATGATATACAACTAACTTAACCAAAATTTAAGGCTGCTGCTCAGGTTAAATTTCAAAATTGGAACACTAACATAGAAAATAATATTTATACTATGTGTCATTTCAGTATATAGATATTTGGATCCTGCCCGGTATTATAAAGTGTGTGTACTGTGCTGTGATTCTCCTTATGTCATCTATGGGGAAAGACTGTAGCACTTATGGTGATATTCTTGTGCAGTGAAAGTGACCCTTGACAAATAATACCCTGAGCTGTCCACATGTACTTGCCAGGGAAGCACTCAGTTATGGCTTACTCTTTACATTTTCCAACATTTCATGACATCTGTGAATGTGTGCAGCCAGCACAAGGAACACATGGTTTTTGAACCCAGAAAATCGGGGGTAACTTCATCTGATTTCTTTTATAAAAATTTTCCACAACTTTTTATTGCCCGGCAAGAATCTTTCAAATGGTGTTATTGTAAAAATAATACATTCTTCATTGTCTTTGCGTGCTTTCGGATGTTTTTTATTTTCTTGTCTGCTGCAACATGTCTTGGTACTGTACTGCTTCAGCAAATTAGGAATAATGGTGTAGTAGTTTGTGACATCAACATTTCTCGCTGCACTGCAGTTTTAAGATATGTCCATGTTTCTTGTCACCTTTAAATTGTCACTGATGTTTCTGGTTGCAGTAAAATTGGCAACCAATGTGTCTGCACACAAATTAATAACAGGTTCCCCTTGGCTTGACAGTGATGTGGGTGTGATTGGCTTATACTGGATGCCCTCACCTTGAAACCTTATGCTTGTACTCAACGGCGGGGACTGGGCAGCTGGCCGAGATTGGATGAGACTTCGTTTCTTCTCCTCTGGATTCGTTCTCGGTTGGTGAACGGGCGTTGAAAATTTTGACAAAAACTGCCAGGGCCCTTGCCATTGTGTAATATAAGTATATTGTTATAACGAATATTCAGTTGTTTGAGATTATACAACGTTTAATTAATATGCCACTGGAGCTCTCATACGTGTCTCATTGTGTCAAATAAATAATGTCGATTGACCGTAATTCATGAGTGAACCTGCTGATGGTCTGGAGTCACCTGGTGCACATGACTACCCCTACCGGGCGAGGCTGCTCCTATGGAGCACCCATTTACGCCGTTTCGCTGATTATCAATGAATTTGCAATAAATAACTTAACTGAAAGTTAAGGCCGCTGCTCAGGTTAAATTTCAAAATAGGAACACCAACACAGAAATAAAATTTTCACTATGTGTCATTTCAGTATATATAGATATTTGGATCCTGCCCAGTATTATAAAGTGTGTGTACTGTGCTGTGATTCTCCTTATGTCATCTATGGGGAAAGACTGTAGCACTTATGGTGGTATTCTTGTGCAGTGAAAGTGACCCCTGACAAATTATACCCTGAGCTGTCCACATGCACTTGCCAGGGAAGCATTCAGTTATGGCCTACTCTTTACATTTTCCAACATTTCATGACATGTGTAAATGTGTGCAGCCAGCACATGGAACACATGGTTTTTGAACCCAGAAAATCGGGGGTAACTTCATCTGATTTCTTTTATAAAACTTTTCCACAACTTTTTATTGCCCGGCAAGAATCTTTCAAATGGTGTTATTGTAAAAATAATACATTCTTCATTGTCTTTGCGTGCTTTCGGATGTTTTTTATTTCCTTGTCTGCTGCAACATGTCTTGGTACTGTACTGCTTCAGCAAATTAGGAATAATGGTGTAGTAGTTTGTGACATCAACATTTCTCGCTGCACTGCAGTTTTAAGATATGTCCATGTTTCTTGTCGCCTTTAAATTGTCACTAATGTTTCTGGTTGCAGTAAAATTGGCAACCAATGTGTCTGCACACAAATTAATAACAGGTTTCCCTTGGCTTGAAAGTGATGTGGGTGTGATTGGCTTATACTGGATGCCCTCACCTTGAAACCTTATGCTTGTACTCAATGGCGGGGACTGGGCAGCTGGCCGAGCTTGCATGAGACTTCATTTCTCCTCTGGATTCACATAATTCTTGGTTGGTGAACGGGCGTTGAAAATTTTGACAAAAGCTGCCAGGTCCCTTGCCATTGTTGTAATATAAGTATTATGTTATGACGAATACTCAGTTATTTGAGATTATACGTTTAATTAATACGCCACTGGAGCTCTCATACGTGTCTCCATGTGTCAAATAAATAATGTCGATTGACCGTAATTCATGAGTGAACCTGCTGACGGTCTGGAGTCACCTGGTGCACATGACTACCCCTACCGGGCGAGGCTGCTCCTATGGAGCACCCATTTACGCCGTTTCGCTGATTACCGATGAGTTTGCAATACATGATATTCTTGGCATCTGTAAAGAAGGTAGTTTGCCATTGCTTTCCTTTTTAGCAGTGACCATACTGGTTGATGACCGTAGCCATTGTCTCCCAAAAAAAGAGATCCTCTTCCTACCGTCGTGAAGCTGGAGAACATAATCTACAACTATCTGTTGGCTGCTCTTCAACTTCATCCACCCATGGCTTCACGTAACCCTGAGGGGGGGGGGGGGGGGGGGGGGGGGGGTGGGGGCTAAACTGGTACTCCACCTTGCCCAAGGATGTCCCGTAGACTAGCGGGGGGAAGGAGGTACCTTACCTCTCCTTTGATAGGGAATACTCCTACCCCACCACCCCAGATCACAAACTACTAGATGTTAAATGCAGAATAGATCACAAACTACTAAATGTTAAAATTTCCTAGTAGATCACAAACTACTAAGTGTTAAAATTCCGAGTAGATCACAAACTTGATTGGGTTGATTGTGATATTCTGTAAATGGCATGCAACTAATTGTAGTGTAATATTGGCTTTAGAAAGAACAGTAATGGAAAGCTTGGTTCCTGAATGATAAAACAATGCACAACACGAGCATGACATATCAGTGATGCTACTTTTAGTTTTCCTACTTCAGTGGTGATGATGGTAGACTATCATCACGCACATCTTGCACTCACACTTGGACACCTCATATGTGTAATGGAAACAAGGAATGCTGCTTTCCTACGGACAAAAAAACTAAGTCATCACTACTCCCCAAATTCTTCATGTAATGAAAATATGTTCAGGTACAGTTTCCACAATTAGAATTTTTGTCACCAAGATGTGATTTTTACCTTTTAGCATTGAAATGTCGGGAGATTCTTCTTATTTTGTTCACTTGAAATATGTCTAAAACTGCAATGTTGTCTCTTGTATATATTTGATTGTCTTTTTTAGTTCACCCAGCTGTCCATAGAGTTGATCCTCCACTGTTGTCTCTCTAGGCCAGAAGGTTTGCCTGGATATGTTGTATTTTGGGCAGTCTTGGAGTATGTGCTCTGCTGTCTGCGACGCCAATCCACATGTGCACATGGCTGATTCAGCAATCTTGAATTTTGTATACATCTGGTTGTGTAATCTATTGTGCCCTGTTCTGAGGCGCGGAATAATGACTTGTTCTGGTCTGTCCATAATGTGGTAGTCATCTTGAGCAGGTTTTGGTGGCTTTCTGACTGATTTGATCATTCTTTTCTTTTGGTGGTATGTAACGGGCTCATCAGGCTGTTCTTCTTTTGCTCCTTCCTTAGCCAATTGATCAGCTCTGTCGTTTCTGGGTACTCCACAGTGGGATGGTATCCACTGTAAGGTGACCTTATGCTGACTGCTAAGTTGAGAAAGTAGTGTCTTTAGTACTGGCAATTTCCCAGACAGGTGCGCCCCGAGTACTGATTTTGCATCTATCAAGTAAGTAAGTAAATCTTTATTTTCAAAGTATTAAAAATTGGGCACACAGGCCCTTCTGCCCTTCTTCTCTATTTCCTCTCATACATTCTTCCATTAAACATCTCTTATGAAGCAGTTCTATGACAACAAAAGAACAATAAGCATTAAAACGCATGAAAAATAATCAATAATACTTGACTCATTGAGGCAATGTTTAACATGGGCATCATGAATACCCAAGGTGGTGTAACGTGCCATACATAGGGGAATGTTTTTTTTTAAAATTTTGGCTAGTTGTCATTCGAGATAATTTACCATTATTATTGTCTTTGTTGCTGTTTTGTTTTTTTAAGGGGGCATGTAGTCTGTCCTGAGGTAGTGTTCAAACAGGTTGCGACTGTATGTATAATGATTGGTGGTGTCTTTGATTTTTTGTGGAAAATTGTTCCACAACAATAATTATAACAACAATAATAATAAAATATCAATAGCACCACAGGTTGTGTACCATGACTGGTACACAGGTTGTGTACCATGACTGGTATTTAGTAATTTCTCTGTTGCTATCTTGATTGCCTCAATTTCAGCATCAAAGTTATGGCAGTACTTTCCTGTTGGAACTCTGGCCGTGTCCCTAGTATTATTTGGGTATTCTATGTACACTCTCACTCCTCCATTTTGAACAGAATTTTGTGCTGACCCATCTGTGTAGACTCGGATCCAGAGATCCTGTGGGTATTCGTCATCAAGGAAGCTGAGAGTCTGCGCTGTACACTGTTCTGTTCTTCCTTGTGAAATATTCCTCTCACTTTTGTCTGGATTTGTAGCGATAGTCTATGCTCATCTTTCCATGGGGTTCGCTCTGGAATAGTTGTCAGGGGGATACCAACTGTGGGAAGATCTGTGGTTTATCTGCAGAGTCGTTTGGCCAGGTGGATAAAACTACTTCTTTTCAGCTGCCCCATAGCTAAGTTTTCAAATCGGTTCTTCATAGGTTGGCCTGGCAAGCTGAAGAACTTTTCTGCTTGTATTAGTGTTTTTGTGTCTCTGCATTCTCTCAGTGCTTGTGTCCTTCCCATTTTCTCCATTGCTACTATAGGGGTTGATCTCATCCCTCTTGTGATGACTCTAAGAGCTTGATTTTGCACCTTGTCCAGCTCTTGTAGTGTGGTTTTTTATGCTGAACACCACACAGTTTACCCATATTACAGGTGTGGTCGTATGCTCTGTTGATAAACTTTGCTAAGTATTTTCCCACTGGCTCCCCATGTGGTTCCACTTAGCTTTCTCAGGATGGCTATTTTCCTTGTGGCTTTTGCTACCTTACAAGCTCACTTTCTACAGTTAGAAAGACTGGCCGGTGGTCACTGCCACCAAGTTGTTTCCCAACAATTTGTGTAATGTTCCACTCCAGGTCTGGTGAATGAAAAGCCAGGTCAGGTGTAGTTGTAGTGTGCCATGATCTCGAATAGAAAGTATGTGGGTTGGACGGCTTGTTAATCAAGATGACTCTATTCTCATCCTGCCAGTCTTCCAGTCTCTCTCCTCTCTTGTCCATGTGATCATAGCCCCAGCTCTGTGAGTGGCTGTTGAAGTCGCCACACACAATCATATTTTTCTTTTAATGGTAGCGTCTCCAGTGCCTGTGGGCAGTCACTTGGGCAGTGGTAATTGATCAGATGAAGGTCTGTATTGCCTGTCTTAAGTTGAGTGTCTGATACTCCCTTCCATGTAAACTTCAATTTTGGAAGCTGCCAGGGTGCGAAATGCTGGGTCTTAGGTGAATTAATAGATGCCTAGGGGTATTAGTTATTACTTCTCGCCTCCCGTCCCATTCGCCACCATGGTTACTTCTCTCTCGGCTTCGTCATCCACACCAAGAGACAGGCTCTGTTCCTTGAGTATTCATCTTCGCTTTGCTGCTAATTATTCAACACCTTATCTTGCTAATTGTAAACTCTGCCATTCTCTACCAACTGTATCAGCTTACGATTGAATACAACTCTGCACTCAGATACAGATGTGACTCGGACACAAGTGTAGGTTTCCATCTATAATCAACACTCTAGCATAGACATTATCACAGTCACATATGCTACACTACACAATATATAACACTGCTACACAATCTATTAAAATGGTAGGCACAATCTTTGGCCATAACCATCTTCTGCCTCGTGGTGCGTCCGCACAGGACCACCCCCACAGCTCGACTGCCCTTGTCACCTTCGCGATCACGTGGATTCGCTCCGGTGACAATCTTGCCCGCCACGCAGGTCACGATCACTGATCGTCCTGTCCTTTTGGGTGACGCTTCGTCACTATGCCATGGAGTACAATTCACTCTATGGCAGAAGCAGTGATGTTATTTTTTACAAGGGTCAGTATCCCACCCTTTTACCTGTCCTTTTGGCGAGATCGGTAACTCTGGTAGCCTCTGATTTTGAAGGCTATATTTTCGTTGAGGTGAGTTTCTTGCAAGCAACATACGCTTACTTTTTCTTGTGCCAAGATGTTTTCTAGTTGTTGTTTTTTTTGGTTTTTTTGCTGAATCCCTCCGCATTCCAGTGCATTATTTTTAGTCTTTGTTTGGTATGGCCAGATACCCTATTCTCAGGCCCCCTGGCTCCACAGAACATTGAGAAGGACCTCCAGTAGTTGTGGTTGGACCTTTTCTAGGCATAGGGTCCGGCACTGCACCTGCCTGGGGTTCCAAAGCAGGGCAAGCACCATAACATTTGGCAGTAGTCGACATATTTCATGGCGTGATTGCGTGGCATCCTGATTTCTGTGGTGCACCTCCTGGCTGGTTGCCTCCGCCTTCAGCACCTTTCCTTTGCTAGAGCAGACTGTGATCTTAGTTTAGTTTAGTCGATGGATCAACATCACGGCACACGGGCGTAACCCATAAGTGCTCCATTCTACTCCTAACTCAAGCCTGAGTCCGGAGAATCTCAGCTCAGTGCACGAGCTCCATAGCACCGGCGATGATCCTGAGACTGGTCTTACTCGAGTTTAAGTTTGTAGGCACGCATACAGGTGTCTGCGCATGCATGTACGTGCATACACATCTAGAGCGTTCTGGTTATTTCTCGGCGCCAGTGACTCGCCGCCGCCCCTTCTCCTGTTAGTTAAAACAGGTCCGCCACGAGAAGGCCAGGAGTTGGACTTTTGTGCTGCATAGGTGATGAATGCACGAGCCATTGGGGTATTTATGCAAGGTTGGGCGTTCACCCCAACCCCGGCTACATAACAGCAACATTTGGAACCCATGTCAGGAGATGAAAAGTATCTTATGTAATAAGTCACTCTCATTAAAAGTGAGAGAGTACTGAAATATTATATAGGACCTTTTCTGTTGTATCTCAGTGAGTCTTGAAATGTCAACGAACAAATTAAGAGAGCTCAGATGAAATGATGTGGTTTTTGAGATGAATGCCTGTCAAGCCTGTGAATGCAAGACTCGGATGCTGATTGTTTAACAACATGGAAAATAAATGTGACTGCAGTCTTTTGTAAAGCCAAGGTTTAATCCTCAAAGGGCTTCATTGCGGAGGAGATAATGATCTACCATGGCTTTGTTAGAGACTAGTGTCAACCCCCGTTAAGGGAAGCAAAAAGTAGTAACGGTGTAATCTGTCATGCATGTCATAAGAGGCAAATAAGGAGGGTTAGCATGAGTCTGACTACCTCAACCTGTGGACAACGAACTAAATTCCAGCCAGTCATGAACATGTCCACAAAGGGTTTGGCGTGAGTTGGTTGTAGGCTTATGCTGCATTAGGGGTTTATAGGCAGAAGTATCTACCTAGGATTCCCCCACGTGGAGTGAAGAGAGGACTTGGTCAGTATAAACTCTGATGCTGGTTCGCCAGCCCTTGTAGATTTCAGATATCAAGGGATGAGGTATTAGAAATTAATGGTCCATACTTGCCACGGTGCGCAGGCTGTTTAGGCGCGATTATAGCTGTGTTTGCTTTAAAGAATCCTCGCCCGTGTTGCCGTGTTGCTATCTTTGGGTCTATGATTTTTATGGTAATAGATATGGCCTGACTCTACTTAGCCAAGTTGGTTCTTAGTAGGCGAACTGTGTTCGTGTCACCACCTGGTTTGACATGAAGTCCTCATGGTGGAATGGCTCAGTAGAATTACTGCTGTGGCTCGATCCCCAGACTGAACGCTTATAACATGATGCTTCAACACTGACACAAAAGACGAACAAAGTGACTACACAGATAAATGTTGCAAACAAACTCCGGTGTGGTTTTCGATCATATTTATATTGTCTTAATCTATCGGCTCGTTCACTTCACATATCAGGTAATCACACGATTGTTTCTCACTAAAATAATGACAATCTAAAACACGGGTAAGCCACATTTGTACGTCTATCACCCGCAACATGGCCGTATACACTGGCCATTGCCAAAGCAAGTCTGACCTCAGGTCCGCTCTCGACCACGGGCAAACGCAGTTTGTTTCCTACTTGGCGTGTTCCACGCTGTGTGATAAGCGCTCACAACCAAGTCACCTTTCACGTGACTAGACTTAAAATCTTTAACTGTGTTATGACTACTAAATTGAGTCACGGCATGTGCAAACAACTTCTGAGTCAGGTGTTAGACATTAAAGATTTCTTGGAAGAAGTTAACTCACAAAGAGAACGGGTTCTCACATCAGAAGAAATCTCACATTCTTTTGTGCATACCATGAGAAGGAGAAAGCTGGAGTATGTCGCGATAGCGGGAAAGTTCGAGGGGAAGAGAAGCAGAGGCAGACCATAAAAGAAGATGCTGAGAAATTTGGCATTAAATCATGTAGGAACATCAGTATCAGAAATGATTTGCAGCACATGAGACAAGGTTGGGGTGAGACATTATCACCAACGCCACATGGCATAAACTCTTTAGACTATAAGCAGAGGTAAGTTAGTAAGGAACCGTGTGTATGTTGACTGTATGAGACAGTGCAGAACTGAGGTCTTATGCTTTCCTACACGGAAGGGACTCCTTGGATAGGTTAAAATGTACAGTAATCTATGGTACCCAATCTTTCAGTATTAACCCCGACCTCTGTAAATAGACCTGGATGTAGTATTTATCTAAGACGAAAGCTTGATAATAGTGTTAGAACCCAGCAAGCTGCAGAAAAGACGGATAAATTCGAGAGGCAGCTGTAGTATTTCACCTTCAGTATACTCTGTCATCATAAATTTAAACGAAGTTAGTTTCCATCATCACAGTCATGTGCCGTGGCGATCTGCGCATGCAGTTATAGTTTGCTATCTCACGCGAATACCAGTCTCGGATCCGATTTTTATTTTTGTCATGATTCTACCACATCACAGAGCTACACAGGTATTATCTCTTTGTCTGGCCTGTGTGTTGTTCTTAAGGTGAATTTTGTTGTAAATAGTATCATATTTGTACAATTTTGGTATGTTATTTTACAGTGAATGATATATTAAAATCCCTGAAACTCCTATTCCAGTTATCAGTTGGGGCATCTTCATTGCATTCCGGACAGGTCCATAGGTGCTCAGATCTTCCCCCCCCCCCCCCCCCCCCCCAGCATATGCATCAGCGTCCGGTGGCTAATAGTGCCAGTTCTGTGTTGGTTGACGAGGCACCTCGTTTTCCCGATGTCCTATTCCAATTTTTTTCCCTACTCCAATTCGTCTCTTTTTGTGTGTCCTATTCCAATTTTTGAAAAAGATCTCTCAGCTCCGTTCAATTTCGAATTTCTCCGATTCGTTATAATTGGGGGCCCTTATTGTGTAACTGATGGCGTCCCTTGTCTAGAGGTTACACGACTTTCTCCGTAATTTCGAATACTCTCGTAAGTAACGCGACGTTGCTCGAGAATCGGTAGCGGTTCTCTCCGCGTCGGTACCTTACGGGGTATGTGCGCCGGTCGCTCAGAAAGCAATAGCAAACTACTGAGCGTAATCTTGCCAAGAAATCAACAATCAGCTGAAAGATGCTGATGTTGACAGTGATGTCCTGTTACGGATATGCGAACAAACAAACAAATAAATTGTGTAACTATTTATGCTTGCGAAGATGGGGCTGCGTATTTTTGCTTCCTGGATACTGATTGGTTGTCTTTGTGTTCATTTCATCCTTGTAATTTTACGTGCCTGGTCAGAGTTGCACGCTTGTGAGGCCAGGTGTTGCTGGGTTTCCGCCCCGTCTCATAGTGTGTTTTTCTTCTTTGAGTGTTTTACCAGTTGTCATCCCTCCTGAGATTTAATATATTACCTCGTCTTCTTATCTTTATGGTATTCTCTGGTATCTTGTGTCGTGGATAGCTTGATCTTGGAGGAGAGCAATCTTGTGTCGTGGATAGCTTGATCTTGGTGGAGAACAATCTTGTGTCGTGGATAGCTTGATCTTGGTGGAGAGCAATCTTGTGTCGTGGATAGCTTGATCTTGGTGGAGAGCAATCTTGTGTCGTGGATAGCTTGATCTTGTTGGAGAGCAATCTTGTTTCGTGGATAGCTTGATCTTGGTGGAGAGCAATCTTGTGTCGTGGATAGCTTGATCTTGGTGGAGAGCAATCTTGTTTCGTGGATAGCTTGATCTTGGTGGAGAGCAATCTTGTGTCGTGGATAGCTTGATCTTGGTGGAGAGCAATCTTGTGTCGTGAATAGTGTCACATAATACTGAAGGATTTCGATCCAGATTGATGAAAGGCCTGAAAACCGCCGTATCGCTAGGCGCCACAACTATTTGATGTCGGGAAATATGTTCCCTAGTTTCAAACACGACCGGGATTCCCTGAGAAGTCCCCCAATCAAAGACAATTGGTGGCAGGTTAATTTGCCCGGCATCAAAGGAAATCGGCACTCTGTTTGCCCAGATCTCAGGAGAATGGAGAAGGGGGGCGGTGCTTTCTTGATTGAAGTCCGGTCACGTGAGTGACGTCACTCGTGCAACATTTTGGTTGGGGGGAGTTGACGGAATCTGTGTTCAGTCTGTTTACGAATTACAGATAACGGGAGTGTTTGTGTGTTCCAATTCGAATGGAGAATGGATTCACAGTGTCCCCATGTTGTCTGGAAACAAGGGACATTGTTTTTCATGTTGTGAATTGTGAATTCAAACTCGGAACACTAGCATAAGGTAGTTAATTTATAAATAGAGTTATGACTGGAACTTAGTGATAGTGTGTTGGGAGAACGTAATCTAGGAGCGTCGGCCGCAGCTGGCTGATGCCTAGCTTAAAAGAGGTAGAGTTATATATCATTTCACTCGGCAGGGTAAGACCAGTGTAATGGGATGATATTCGTTGAGATTGAGATGGGGGGGATAAGGAAATGTACATGGTGGGATATTCCGGTAGTGAGGCCTACTGGGGCTCCTGTGTTTTTCTGTTTGGTCTTTGTTTTCCCTTACCACCAAATGTGACAAACGACTCTGTATTAAGCCAGAGGGTAGTTCCAGGTTGACCAGGATAAATATCTGATTATGGCCATTGACTTATAATCACATATAATAGGTCGGAATAGGGTTTTTCTCTCACAAAGTCTTATATTTTCTCCAGGTTCAACGGAGTAAATGAAAGGAAGTATTATTACGAGGTGGACAAAGCCAGTCACACTGAGTGATATTTTACTGTACCCGAGAAATTAAGGACAGCTGGGAGAGGAGAAAAATAGCAGTCACACTGAGTGCAGTTATACGAAATGGCCTCGGAAATGGGATATCGTTCCAAAAATTATAAACTCATAGAAATCAGGAGTGTTATCCTGAAAGGTCCAGTGTAGCAGTGATTGAGTGCTCAGGGCAGTTGTTTTGATGAAACTATTAGCACCTCCAAGGATAATGACAATATTAGGTAGAGAGGTGAAATAACAGGTGATTTTAAAGTAACTGTGACTATGTCTAGTGACCATCACTATAGGTTGTAGAGAGGTTGCAGAGTAAAGACATTCATTCAGCAACATTTTGCAATAGGACAGAAAGTTTTCTTTAAACTTGTGCGAGATATAGGGAGATCTTGGTCGGTATCAGGAATTTACGGAACATAATAGGTACATAGTGTGTTCCTGATTCATGGACAGTAATAGGCCATATTCAGTGGCGGATAACAGTCACCCAGGATATACATATGATTAACTCCAGAAGGTCAACCATCATCCGGAGCAATTCGTCATTCGGTGAGACCTGTTCTGAACTTACTGTGGTGTGATGTGGCATGGCCTAACATGATGAAGAACGAGTCTGAGCTCACTAATCTATTCTCGCATACACCATAGAATATACTACATATTTCCACACGCAAACAGTCCACACATACACACGTGACAATTTCTGTATTAAATGTTTTATTTTATCATTTGTTAAAATACAGTCTTGTGTGGGTATGTTCTGAAACAATATGAAGGGTATTGTTTAGTGGTAAGAAGAAGAAGAAGAGGAAAGAGAGGGATAGGGTACCTAAGATTTACAGGGGGTATGTAGACAAAGGTCCGGCAGAGGCCCACAATAAGGAAAAGGATTTTAAACAGTGTGCCTGTTGACTCCACTTTCCCCCTAGGGACAACTGGCTACATTTATGGGGGCTCGCGCGGGATGGTGATATCACATTAAGGATAGCGACATTTACATGGGCACGTCACACAGGAAGGTGACATTACCTTAATGTTGGTGATATTACATTATTGTGGGTGACATTACCGTGATAGAGGTAGGGCCGGACAGTTAAAGATCAAGTTATAGTGAATGTGGATAGGTGTTAAGGCACATAACTTTCCTGTTCACACTTTACAAGTCTACATAGGTCTTGGTCCTAGTCTACTCTTGTCGTTGAGAGATTGTGTTGTGGTGTACTGTGTGGTGTCTTATATATAGATTAATTTTAGATATTAATTATCTATATTGCTTGGGGGTTTTAGACTCAACCTGCTGACTTACCTCTTTGAAATATGGCCACCCCTAAATTAACCACTGTAGAACTAAGGGAAAAGGGGGAAGGAATGGGTTTGTCTGGTTCAGCTTTAACGGATTACATACAGGAAGTGGAGAGAGAGTATCGTCAAGCAGAAAGAGACGATCGGAAGGCTGAATTGGAATTGAGGAAGATGGAGTTAGAAACTAAGAGGATAGAAGCGGAGCAAGCCACTAGAAGGATGGAACTTGAAGCTGAGCAAGCTGCTAGGAAACGGGAAGCAGAGCAGGAGGCTCAGAAAAGGGAGCACGAGTACAGGATGAGGGAACTTGAGTTGAAGAGACAATCTAATGGGGAAACTGAGGGTGCAGTTGGAGGTTCCTCAGTCCCAGGCTCAACTTCAGCAGGTGGACATAGTTACCATGCTATGAAGTTTCCTCTAGCGGTCTATGATCAGGGCAAAGAGAAGATTGACCAGTACCTTCAACGCTTCGAGGCCATGTCCGTTGCTATGGGTCTGGACCGAGACAAATGGAATCTTAAGCTATCCCAGGGATTGCTTGGAACCGGTTACGAGGTCTATTCTCGCCTGCCGCCAGGACACGAGAACAATTACGACGAATTGAAAGCCGCTTTGCTGAAACATTACGAGATCACATCAAGTACATATAGGAAGAAGTTTCGAGCAGCGAAACGAGAGCCAGGAGAGCTATTCACCGCCTACAGTTTGCGCCTGAAATCCTACCTCCAAAAATGGATGGATTTGGCAGGGTTCAAGCATGACTATGAGAGTCTGGAAGAGCTCATGATTGTCGACCAGATGCGACAGCAAATGTCAGAACCTCTGAAGACATTCTTGGGAGAACAAGGGGCGGAACGGCTTGATGTGGTGAATAAGCTGGCGGAAAGATTCGTTGAAGTCCATGGGGAGACGGAAGAAACCTGTACACCAACCACCAAAGGTCAGGAGAAACATGACCGAAAGAAATTCAAAGGCTCAGAAACAAAGAAAGTGGAACCTTATGCAGAACACTCAGAGAAGAGTCCAGAGAAGACAAAGGATGGGAGACAGAGCCCACCCAACTCTCAACCGAAACGACAGTGGTCTGAGAAGTGGTGTTCGATCTGCAAGTCACCCTCTCACAACACAAAAGACTGCAAATCGAAATCGAAAAGCTCTCACTTCGCAGCCTGCCGCGTGGCTCCAAAGGTGGTTGCCACCTGAAAAGGTCGAGGTTGTTGAAGGAACTCTGGACCAAGAGAGGCCACCTGTGGTCGAACGGATTGAAGTCAACGGCCAGCAGGTTACCTGTCTCTATGATTCTGGTTTGGACGGGGAAGCTGTGATTGATGCCAGCTTGGTACGCCCAGACCAACTCACAGGGGAGACTATTGAGATACAGCCTGCAATGAGGAGTGCTGTTGCCATGACGCTGCCAATCGCCAAGGTGGAGATTAAATCCAGGTACGTCACAGGCTATCATTCCAGCAGCTGTGTTATCGGATTCCCTATTTCCCGTGATCCTTGGTACGAAATACGTGTTCTTGGGGATGCCCAAACAACCTGCCCACCGGGGAACATCAGCCACTGGATCTCAAGGGAAGGAAAAGAGGGCAGACACGCTATGCCACAACCCAGTGCCTGGGGAATTGCATACTGCCCAGAGGAAGGACACAACGTTGCGTCCTTGTTACAAGAAGCTGCAAAAAAGTGCTGACCCATCAGAACGGGGGCAGTACTTTCTGAGGAATCGACTACTCTATCGGAGAGCTGGAAGGGGAGACAAACTGCATGAGCAGTTGGTGGTCCCAGAAGCCCACCGTCCTCACATTCTTCAGAGCGGGCATACCATATCCGGTAGTCAGATATCCGGAACTCGACATATGGGTGTCAGAGAGACGTTGCAGCAGATTTCCGGCCATTATTGCTGGCCAGGAATGACTGGTGATGTACGCCGGTTGGTTAAGTCTTGTCCAGAGTGCCAGAAGGCACCACCCAAAAATCGGACGAAGAGTAAAGGAGCTCTTAAGGTGGGAGAGAAAGTAGTAGTGTGGGGACCAGCAGAGACCAACATGATGCAAGCAGGATGGCATGGACCTTATCCTGTGGTAAAGGTTGTGTCCCGGAACACCTACGAAATTCGGATCGGGGGAGAACTGAACAGTCTTCCTAGGCATCTCCTGCAGAAGTATGAGGAGAGATCCGATATCAAATCCCCTCACCTTATGGTAATGGCAGCCATTGGGAAAAAGGTTACAGGTCCAGACGGAGACCAGAGATCCCAAGTACTACATAGGAAGGCCTATGGGAACGTACGAGGTAGGTCAGATTTTCCAGCCGAAGAGAGGAGGGAAATCACACGTCAGGAAGAGGCCAATAGTGAACCATTCGCTAGTAACCCAGTTCAGAAGGGGTGGGTAACGTCGGGAACGGCGCGAAATACCCGAGACTCCAACCAAGGATTGGCTGACCGGATCCAACATCGACCGAGATGGTCTTGGAAGCAAAAATCCAGGAGCTTTGGGGAAGACGATTCTGTCCAACGAGGACGATACCGCAAATTCCAGGATACAAAACTTGAGGAAACCAGGCGGATATGGAGACAATGCCACAGTCAGGATGGAACGATCCGTCTGTATTGTGAGCCATCGCTTACGCAAGTCGGAAGTTGGCCGACTGAACGTACAGGAGCGATACGCCAACACTAATGCATAGGCATTATGAGGATATAGGCTATCAGTGAGATCGCCTAATTGCTGGGGAGGCAATACCTTTGAGGATACAGGCAGACTATCAACAATTGATGTGCTGAGCCATCTCCCAGAAACTGAACATGCGTTTGATGAGTAGATTGTTGTGGATCATCTGGATCGAACCTCCAGTGAGTAAGAGTTGATGCGGTCAACTCTCTTAAGAGGGGGCCTATGTCACATAATACTGAAGGAATTTCGATCCAGATTGATGAAAGGCCTGAAAGCCGCCGTATCGCTAGGCGCCACAACTATTTGATGTCGGGAAATATGTTCCCAGTTTCAAACACGACCGGGATTCCCTGAGAAGTCCCCCAATCAAAGACAATTGGCGGCAGGTTAATTTGCCCGGCATCAAAGGAATTCGGCACTCTGTTTGCCCAGATCTCAGGAGAATGGAGAAGGGGGGCGGTGCTTTCTTGATTGAAGTCCGGTCACGTGAGTGACGTCACTCGTGCAACATTTTGGTTGGGGGGAGTTGACGGAATCTGTGTTCAGTCTGTTTACGAATTACAGATAACGGGAGTGTTTGTGTGTTCCAATTCGAATGGAGAATGGATTCACAGTGTCCCCATGTTGTCTGGAAACAAGGGACATTGTTTTTCATGTTGTGAATTGTGAATTCAAACTCGGAACACTAGCATAAGGTAGTTAATTTATAAATAGAGTTATGACTGGAACTTAGTGATAGTGTGTTGTGAGAAAGTAATCTAGGAGCGTCGGCCGCAGCTGGCTGATGCCTAGCTTAAAAGAGGTAGAGTTATATATCATTTCACTCGGCAGGGTAAGACCAGTGTAATGGGATGGCTGGGGGAATAGGGGAAATGTAAATGGTGGGATATTCCGGTAGTGAGGCCTACTGGGGCTCCTGTGTTTTTCTGTTTGGTCTTTCCTTTCCCTTACCACCAAAATGTGACAAACGACTCTGTATTAAGCCAGAGGGTAGTTCCAGGTTGACCAGGATAAATATCTGATTATGGCCATTGACTTATAATCACATATAATGGGTCGGAATAGGGTTTTTCTCTCACCGAATGTTCTATTCTCTACAGGTTCAACGGTAGTAAATGAAAGGAAGTATTACTACGAGGTGTGACAAAGCCAGTCACACTGAGTGATATTTTACTGTACCCGAGAAATTAAGGACAGCTGAGAGAGGAGAAAAATAGCAGTCACACTGAGTGCAGTTATACGAAATGGCCTCGGAAATGGGATATCGTTCCAAAAATTATAAACTCATAGAAATCAGGAGTGTTATCCTGAAAGGTCCAGTGTAGCAGTGATTGAGTGCTCAGGGCAGTTGTTTTGATGAAACTATTAGCACCTCCAAGGATAATGACAATATTAGGTAGAGAGGTGAAATAACGGTGATTTTAAAGTAACTGTGACTATGTCAAGTGACCATCACTATAGGTTGTAGAGAGGTTGCAGAGTAAAGACATTCATTCAGCAACATTTTGCAATAGGACAGAAAGTTTTCTTTAAACTTGTGCGAGATATAGGGAGATCTTGGTCGGTATCAGGAATTTACGGAACATAATAGGTACATAGTGTGTTCCTGATTCATGGACAGTAATAGGCCATATTCAGTGGCGGATAACAGTCACCCAGGATATACATATGATTAACTCCAGAAGGTCAACCATCATCCGGAGCAATTCGTCATTCGGTGAGACCTGTTCTGAACTTACTGTGGTGTGATGTGGCATGGCCTAACATGATGAAGAACGAGCCTGAGCTCACTAATCTATTCTCGCATACACCATAGAAAATACTACATATTTCCACACGCAAACAGTCCACACATACACACGTGACAATTTCTGTATTAAATGTTTTATTTTATCATTTGTTAAAATACAGTCTTGTGTGGGTATGTTCTGAAACAATATGAAGGGTATTGTTTAGTGGTAAGAAGAAGAAGAGGAAAGAGAGGGATAGGGTACCTAAGATTTACAGGGGGTATGTAGACAAAGGTCTGGCCGAGGCCCACAATAAGGAAAAGGATTTTAAACAGTGTGCCTGTTGACTCCACTTTCCCCATAGGGACAACTGGCTACAGATAGCTTGATCTTGGTGGAGAGCAATCTTTTATCGTGGCCACGGTCCATTCTTGGTCGCTTTCGTTTTGATTTTCTTCCTCCTCTTCTGTTACTACCGCTTCTGCCTGGGACTAACTATTGATGTCATCTGTTTCAGATATTTCTTTCTTTGTCTTGAGCCGTTCTATCTGTTCTCTTCTTGATTCTTTGTCAGAGTTTCCTCCGTCTCTGCCCTGATTGCAGCCATTCGAGCAACATCATGATAAATATTCTGCTGCACTATCTTCAGTTCGTCCGGGATGCGTTGAACGGCTGTTATATGCGTCTCTTGTGTCTGGTCTCTTTTCTCCTCCATGCTAGTAACTTTAGATCTCAGGTCCTTCAGTTGGCCTTCCAATTGTTAGTTAGCCTTTCCTCTTTAGCCTAAGGCGGCGCATAGGGCAGAAGTCCTGACTCTCCATGCTTTGGCGGTTCGCTGCTACCTGTTGTAGATCTTGGATATTTACTTGGCCATTGAATGAGCCTTCTCTAATGATGGTTCTACGCAGGGTCTCTCTTGGTCATCCCCGTTTTCTTTTCCCTACCGGTGACCATATGAGGGCTTGGTAGGGGAGTCTTGTTTTGTCCATTCTGAGTACATGGCCGATGTAGTTCCAACGACGTCTTCTTATGAAATTGGATACTGTATCTTGCTTAGTCTCTTGTCTTATTTGCGTGTTGGTTCTGAAGTCTGTCCAGTGGATGTTTAGAAGTCTTCTAAGACATTTGTTCTCAAAATTTCCAATTGTGCTTTGTCAAATTTTGTTAGCCGGGTGGTCGCCTTGTACTGCCTCCAAGCCTCTTTATATGGTAAAGTTGACTGCAGTTTTCATTTGTTTCCTTGGTGGCAGAAGCAGCAGAGATATCTCGCGCCGCCGTTGCCAAGGCAGTTGACGCACTTTCTGGTGGTGTTCGGCCTCCTGAAGTCCGTGTCAATCATTGCATGAGGGAACTGGTTGTATGAGTATGGTCCAGAGCAGTATCTACAGACGTCCACCTCACTTTTATATGTGGCACGGTTGTGCCAAAACTTCTGGCACCTGGAGCACTGCAGCAGTCTAGGAATGTCGTGTGCTCTGGAGCCTGCTCTCTCTTGTCCCATCTGATGGTTTGCGGAATCATTCGTTCTCCGCTGAGATGATAACGACTGTGGAGACGGTGCTGTTGTTTTTTTTTTTTCGACCATCCTTTTAGCACCGATGATCTTCAGTGTCGAGTTTTCTGTCGGCAGCCTCTTCCTGATAAGATCGTTTGTGAGATGGGTATTGACTCTTGATGACCCATCGTTTGATCAAAGCGGTATTGAGTGGCTTCCACTCGTATGCCGTTGGGTAGCTTGAAGTCAGCTTTCTCTTGCTGTGCGATTGTAACAGTGCGGCGGTCTTTGTAGTCTTTTTGATGGAGACCACTACTCCATCCGGTATCTTGCGCAGCTGGACGACGCCGTGTCTTCCCAGCTCATTCTCCAACACACTGATAATCTTGTCTGTTGTTAGCGCAGACAGTTCAGCCTCCCCAAAGCTGGTTTGTCTCAGCAGGATTCTGGTGGCGAGGTCCTCCGTTGTGCTTCCCTCCTGTACTGAGGTCCTTGGTGAGCTTCTTGGCTTCTCCTTGGTGTGGTTGCTGTGAGCTTCGCCGCTGCTACTGGCTTCAGCTGTTGTCTCTGGCGAAGGTTGTCTGGTGTGTCGGGAACAGCTTCAGCTGGTGTAGCAGTGGGACTGCTGTGTGTTGCCACAGGAACAGCAGTCCTACCAGTCTTCCTCGCCTCTGCTTTTTTTCTTCCTGGCTGCACACATCTCATTTCTTTTAGCGACGGTTGTAGCGCGAGACACCCTCTGCACTGTTCTTTTGAGATCTTCTTTTTGATAGAGCACCGAGTCGGAAGGATGTAAGATCCCCGGAAACTCAGAGACGTATGCCTATCACTGTTGTCACCAACCGTGTAAAGTAACTTCCCGAGACCGAGGAGAACACGTCACAACAATACAACACTACGCAATTTTCTTTCGGAATGTATTTACTACTAAGGTCAGCGTGGCTGAATGGATCAGCGCGCTCGTTCTTAAAATCAACTGTTGTTATGATTCCGGGGTAGCGGGTTCAATCCCTATTACAAGTGTTCTCCTCCATGAGGTGAACTCATTCCGACTTCTGAAGTACTTGCAGTTTACGTCCCCAAGTCAAGAAGAAGAAGTCAATAATTAGTCCAACTGACCAGTGTGTGGTTTCAACCCACCACCCCTTCATCAGCCCACCGGAAGTTTAAGCGCGAGCTTTTAATCGTTTTGGCCACGTCGACCACAACATCATTATTTTCCAGCTGTGTAAGCTTTTTACATACACGTTTCTCTACTTTCTTTTTTTCGATTGTCTGGGATTTGTCAGGATAATCTTTTTTTTTTTTTTTTCAATTCCACCTCTTTTGTTAAATAATTAAGTGCCACGGGCTGAATAAATCGTCTTATTCAAACTTCCCGTAACTGTCGTGGGCTTATAAATGAAACCATAGTTAAAATATCTACTATAACCCCTACCTAGTTTAACATCAAAGAGAAGTTATATTTAGTATCCATCCCTTGCTAGGATTAATAATCATGTGATCGAGTCAGCCACAAATAGGATATTAATTTGAAGGTGATTGTTGTCCAAAGAGGGTAATGGCGCTCAACTTTACCCTGCATTATGGTTTTTATACGAGTGTTATGTCCTTTAACGTGGCCGAAATATTTCACTTGACTTTCTTTTCTATTTAAAAAAAAAAATTTAAACCACTATTGGACATCGTGTTTGCTTCTTGTTGTGTTCTAAATGCTGTTAGAAAGTCTTGAGTGAATATTTGAACACATGGGTGATTTGCATCCCTTATCGTTGCTGTTCACATGTCTGGCTGGCTGTTTGGTCGCTGTTTGTGCAGCTTGTTTGTAGTTACGTTGCGTGTGAAGATGATGTGTCCATGTTACCTTGGCAGTCGGACAAGGAAGTGCGAGGCGGTCAGCAATCATTCGGATCAGCGCTTGGTAAGAGTGTGCAGTTAGTGAAACTTATGGCAGGGTAAGATGTATGGGTTGTGATGGATTTCTGTGGAGGGGTGAAACAAGTACAAGAAGTAAGCAATTACAGTGGCCTGGAGAGCGAAAGAACGAACGACGGAGATGGATTTGGCACATTGTCTTCTTGCAGGAAAATTCGATGCGAGGGAGGGGGGGGGGGAAGAAATATTTAGAGGGGAGAGAAAGAAAGTGACAAAACGAAAGAAGGAAATAGAGAGAGAGGCAAAAACGAGAGAGGAACGAGAAAAAAATAGTGTGGGAGAGGAAGCGACAACGAAGAAAGAGAAATAAATAGAGAGGGGGGGGGGGGGGAGAAAAGAGAGAGGAGAGAGACAGTAATAATAGAGGGGGAAAGAAAGAGAGTGACAAATAGAGAAGAGAAAAGAGAGAGAGAGAGAGAGAGGAGAAAAAGAAAAGATAAACAAAGAGAAAGAAAGAACCTTTATCACGTCACCAGTAAACAAATATAAATATCACGTTAGAACGTACATGTCTACTGTGGCTGCCCTCGGGCGTGGACCGTAGATAATTTTCAGTTTCACAAACACTAAAGAAGAAAATGGAGACGTTTGAACTGTACATTTTACACATACATTCTTAAAATGCCACGGATCAAAGAGGATAAGTAACACAGACATTCTACCAGATTTGAACATGAAAGAAAACCAGCTCATAAGTAGTATCGTATATCAGAGAGAGAGAACAGAGATATCGTATATCAGAGACATCTGGCCGCTCAGAGGAAAGGCGAGACGGACATATAATCAGGTTGCTACTGGTACTATTGGTGTTGGAACTCTTCGCTGGCTGTTGAGGATGGGGACGGAGAGCCTATGGGAATGCCCCGAATGCTGTGGTGACGGTTCCTAGATCAATCAATCAATCAATCAGAGACATGCCCGGAAACATAGCAAACAGGGTGCACCTGCGCAACAGGAGTCAGGTACCCGGAAGTGAAGTCCCGTACAGGAGCGCTCCAAGGAGCGTCAAAAAGGTTCTTTCAGTTCATGCCGTGTGACACATGTGTTCATGTCTGTCCACAGCCTTCTGTCTCTTGTACAGATAGTCATTTCCGATAATGATGTTCCTCCAAGTCATAATATTATTCTGTCCAGCATCTTTTCTCTTGGTCTTCCCCTGCCTCTCTTCACCTCCAACTTTCCCGTTGTACTAACATCCTCCAGTTTTCCCCTTCTCGTGACTCAACTTCTGGGGGATGTCACGAGAAAGATATTCTACAAAGGCCTTGTTACGTGAATATATGACGCAGGTGAAATCCTCAAACTGTTTAGGGAAATTAAGTGTCAGTAGTCTTGGATATGTCGACTTGAGTTTAGAAAAGAATCGACATGACAGCTGACTGTTCCCAGAGGGAGTTGGTTATGGTATCACATCTCTTGGCTTCGACGGCGGCATTGACCTTCTTCACCAGGCTTCACTCCGCAATCATGTAATCGAGTTAGCTTCGGAGTCGCGTCAATTTCCGCCAGTCGACTTCGTACTACGCTGATTACACAGTGTTAACTGCTTAAGGAGATCTCGGAAATGGCGAATTTCTGTTGTGAAGAACAATATTGTATTATACGTCGTAAATTCATTACTATAGGCTTGAACTCTTACAAGATGAATTTCTGATAAGAAGAGCTGTTTCTTGGGTCCCAGGCGAGTTCGCATTATCAGGTTTGCACTGTATGCGTCCGGTCCCTGCTTCTTCCCATTTGTATTGGTGCACTATTTGCTCGTTGGTTTGCGTGTTCATTACCTTTAACTCCGACATGTCCCGGTGCTTACACCCAGATGAGTGTTGTTAAGAGCGAATTTCCAATGCTGTCTATCTGTTAGGAATGGAGATTTTCAGTAGCTGTTAATTGCATCTGATATAGTTATGACATGTGCGACTTCCTGTTCTGCTGTCCTTGAGAGTCCCATGAAGGCAGCGGGAATCTCCACAGTAATCAGTTCTCACCATGTGTGCCCAAGCTCCGTAGCTCAGGCGAAGCACATATGGCCATGACCCAAGCGCTATGACAATTTCAAAACTCACACACAACAACTGGTACAGAACATAACTGTCATGGTGAATGTTTCAAAAGTTATGCTATTCGATGAGTTGAGTTGAGTCAAGAACCGACATCACAGCACTAGAGACATTCCTATACGTGCTCCGTCCTAGTTTTCTACATCCAGCGAGGAGTCCCAATTGCTATTAAAAGAAACTTCCAAACTCGCTTTTACCCAGAACCAGCCTTTAAAGCATGTTGATCTCTACTTGTTTCATTTACTTCTATGAGTGCTAGTCAGTCAGCTGTCATCTACTGTATATAGTACCTTGCAGTATGGGAGTGACAGGGGTGGGGAGGGGGGGGGGATCTTGAGTCTGAGCAATTGAGGCCGCCTGGCTAGTATAGGTGCCGCTAACTGTGCAGGCTAACATTTTCTTTCTTCCCCCGACAGAAAAAAAAATTCACACCTTACCGAGGATTCGAACCCGCATCTCCTGAAGGGAACCTAGCGTTCTAGCCATTCGGTCAGCCGCTCCTCAGTGATAATTAATATGTGTTAATTTGTTAATTATACCAATGTGTACATTCTTCTTCTTCTGTCTTTCATCTCTAACTAGAGCATAAGCCATCTATCAGCTCAAGATAAAATCCATTGTAATTATCGGGAAGGTTAACCCGGTCTACAAATGCTCGCAGAAGTCGGATGTGTCGGCCTAATGGCGCAAGAACACAGCTCTGCTGTAAACAGGCACAACGCTATCACGTCCGAAAAAATCTCTCCGGATGAACACAGAAGAAGAAGAAGAAGAAGAAGAAGAAGAAGAAGAAGAAGAAGAAGAAGAAGAAGAAAACCCTGTGTAGACTTGTTCATGCCTGGTTGAACTGTCCAGCGAATGTGTTCTACTGGACAAGGTAGCCAACCCTCAACAGCCCTCTCTTACCACAATCATGGTAGATTAAACTGTTATTCTTCTTCTTCGTTTGTCTGACATTTTTGTTATGAACGTTATTGCGTTGTAGCTGTTTACAGCAGGTCTGCAATATTTTTGCCTTCCCGACTTCTTCGATCGTTTGCTGACCGGGTTAACCTCTCTGAATGTTTCATTGGAAGTTCCATGCCTCATAATGTGCTTCTACATTAGATGCTTCAACAGTTCCGTCTAGAACAGTGGTTCTCAACCGGTGGGGAATTCCTCCCCAGGGGGGAATTTTAGGGTTTCCGGGGGGGGGGGGGGGGGGGGGGGGGAGAATAAAGACTATTTCAAGATCGCGTTAATACAAGAACCGATTACTTGATATTGTTTTTCCCTTCATACTTTACAGTTAGTACGTCTCATCCTTCTAAAATTCATTTTATAAAGTCAGAAGACCCACAAATCATGTTTTATGTGAATGTCTAGACTTGTTTTAGTATGTGCTATTAAATTTACCTTACATTTTTACGTATACTGTATGGGGGGGGGGGGGGGAGATTTTTAGATAGGAAATATGAAAGGGGGGGGGGGGAATGACGTTCTGAAAATACGGTGAAAGGGGGGGGGCACGGGCCACACTTTTGATAGGAAGGGGGGGGGGGATGACGTTCTGAAAATATGGTGAAGGGGGGCCCGGGCCAAAAAAGGTTGAGAACCACTGATCTAGAACATCTACCTCATGCCGGTCGTTATCAGTTTTTTTTTTCTTTTCTTCGATTCGATTACCTCTACCCCTTTCAACCTCAAAGAGAAGTTATATTAGGGTCAATTAGCAGCTTAGATTAATAATCCCGTTAACAGGATGTTAATGTGAAGATGGTTGTTGTCCAAAGGAGGTAATGAAGTGAAGGCACGAACTTGTCTGTCAACTCCAGGTTGATTTTCTAGTCAATGTTACATTCATTAGTTTGCCATTGTCAATGTGTAAGATCAGTTAATAACGGTGTAGGGGATGAACCTTGCTAGCCAAGCAATATTCCGCTATTCTTAACTTTCGTTATAATCACCGGTAACAGACGGACGACTGTACTCGATAATACAGATAAATATTATTTGGCTTTCAGGTCATCATCATCATCTCATCTTGTTCCCCGCGATGACGAGGTGAAGCATAAACAGCGGGAGAGATTATCATCAATCAGTCAATCAATCAATCAATCAATCAATCAATCAATCAATCATGTGAGTCTCTACATTGAAGGTTGGCTGCAATTACTGGAAGGCCCCTCTATACATTGCTTCGGTTTACGTCGTTTCGCTCCAATGTCGTTGTCACAATGTGACATAACTTCACTTTACATCGCTACGTACCGCCATAACGTCGTCACCTGTATTGTGTTTCGCTATACGTCGTTTCACTTAAAGTCGCGTTTTCCAAAAACGTAACCCCGACGTTAATCGGGGCCTTCCAGTAATTTCCAACACTATATGTCTTTCGTCCTGACTGTACATTCTGTTAGACTGCTGTTCGTCCTTCTCTTTATGTTATCGGCCCACTTGTATTGCTGTCTACCTCTTGCTCGCTTGCCTTCATCCTTACCCCTCAGTATGTTTTTTTTTTTAAATACGACACTTATGTCTTTTAACGTGGCCAAAATATTTCACTTGCCTCTTTTTTTTTTTCTGTCATCAACTCTCTTTTCATTCCTTTTTTTCCCTAGAACACCTATTTGATTGTTTTTGTTTCCATAAAATACGACATAATATTCTGTATATCCATATCTCCAGGGCCTCTATTCGACTTTCTAATTGTTTGCTCATTGTTCAGGCTTCCACGCCATATAGTTTTTGTTTTCTTACCCGCATATCCTATTACAGGACATCGCTGTCAACACCAGCATTTTACGGCTGTTGTTGATTTTTTGGCAAGATTACTCTCAGTAGTTTGCCATTGTTTTATGAGCGGCCGGCTCAGATATCCCGTAAGTAACGGGCACTGCGAGAATCGCTACCGATTCTCGCGCAGCTGCTGCGTTTGCTCATGTAGATACACGGGATTACGGAGAAAGTCGCTAACACCTTGGCCAGGGAGACCGGCCGCCATATCGTAGTAGTGTTGAATATATGAAACATTTAACAATTCTCATTTTCAATGCGTTGTCTCTCTCTCTCTCTCTCTCTCTCTCTCTCTCTCTCTCTCTCTCTCTCCTCTCTCTCTCTCTCTCTCTCTCTCTCTCTCTCTCTCTCTCTCTCTCTCTCTCTCTCTCTCTCTCTCTCGCTCTCTCTCTCAATGTTAATATTGATTTCATGTTGTTGAAAGCATTTTTGACCATTTATATTCTCTCTTTTTAGAATTTCTGTTTCACTTCTGCCATCATCTGTTATTACATGTCCAAGATAGGAGAAACTTGCTACATGTTCTAGAATTTCCTCATTTACTGTGATATTCATTGATGACCTCTCCACTGCTAATTATCATAGTTTTCGTGCTTTGGATGTTAATTTCTAAACCTCATTCTGCACTATGCCAGTTTACTTGCTCCACTAGGTTTTGTAACTCTTGCTAGCTTTCTGCTAATAAAACTGTATCGACAGCATCCCTAAGATTGTTTATGTTTCTTCCATTTATGTTAAGTCCAATCAATTCGACTTGTTTAAAACTGCATTCTGTGAAGAAGATGAAGATGCTTGGGGACAACACGCATATGGTCGGCCTATTCTTCTGGTTCTATTTGATCTGCACACCATTGCTTGTTTTCAGATCGTCCATATACACAATATCTGCACGCGCAAGAAGAATTGCGATTCCAGTATTTGATGATGGCTGTTATCGACCCCGATTATGTACATATTCGAGATGGTTTCCATTAATCGATCAGTGCAATGACTTTGATTGTCAAGTAGCCCATTGTGATCAGAAAGTACGCAATACACAGAGATATCAACAGTGGCGATGTGTAGATGTCTGTGACAGTATTGCAACATGTGTGGTGTGGCACCATGCCGTCTTTACAGCCGAAAGTGTGAGGAGTGGAACTTGAGCTAGAATGCCATCGCACAATGGGCTTGGATTCAGAGAACATGTGTTGCCCATGCAGCATGATCCCTCTCTCGGCCTTGACTTGTTGTCACCAGAAGGAAGGGTGACTAGTACGTGTGGAACAAGGTAGGCTGCAGATGCTGCCGGCTCAGCATCACACCTTCCATGCATCAGTAGGTGAGTAGCGGCCCTCACATTCGGGGAATTTGACTTAGAAGCGTTCAGCCATATCCCTCAGCTGACTGCCTCCCACCATGTGTCTGGACCTGTATGAGCGTGTACTTCTGTCAAACTCCCGGCCTGAACAAGTGTCTGGACCTGTATGGGCGTGTACATGTGTCAATCGTAAGTGTCTGGACCTATATAAGCATGTACTACTGTCAAACTCCCAGCCTGACACCGTATTCTGAGTGGATCGCGGCCGACGACGAGCGCAAGTTGCCGTTTAACTCCAGAAGCGAGGGGGCATGCGCCCCGCTCTCCGCTTGACTGAATAAGTAAAGAAACGATAAAAGTAGTGGTATTTCAATTGTGCTTGCGCTCCCACCTAAGCTACACCATTCATGTGTCTTCACAAAGTCGGACTATAGTCAAGCTCAACAGGGTCTTCTTTCCCCGCTAATTCTACCAAGCCCGTTCCCTTGGCTGTGGTTTCGCTAGATAGTAAATAGAGACAGGGGGAATCTCGTTAATCCATTCATGCGCGTCACCAATTAGATGACGAGGCAATTGGCTACCTTAAGAGAGTCATAATTACTCCCGCCGTTTACCCGCGCTTGGTTGAATTTCTTCACTTTGACATTCAGAGCACTGGACAGAAATCACATTGCGTTAACACCGGGTAGGAACGGGTCAGTTTGAGTAATGGTTATGACGTTACACTGAGAATGGTCGGACGAAACCCTCGGTGGCAGCTCCTGGTCGTTCATTACTGAAGGAAAGATGCCATCTTTTTCTGCGTGCATTCAGGCACACAAAGTGTGATGGTTCTGACACTGCACATATCCACTATGGGACTTTTTTTGATTTGTTTTTAGCACTATAGGTATACTGTAGTATTCCAGGCAAAGTGGTGAAGCCGTCTGCCTCGCGCTCTGAAGTCGCGAGTTCGTTGTCCGGATTGTGTCGTTCAGAACACGAGTGCGCTGTTTTCGGAGATACGAGGGAGGAGCGCTTGAGCTGCCGAGTCCGCGCCCGGTGCGATCTCTGGGCAGGCGGCTTGCCGCTTTGGGAAGCGAGACCGAGCCAGAAAGTGCAAATTCCCGGTGCTATGAAGACCACCCTCTCGACTTGAGTACTTTAGATACACAGAGATATGAACATGTTACCTCCAGATAACGGCTGTGCCGCGCCGAAGGAACAGGTATGCGTGTAGATTCCCCAACCAACATCCCTATAGTTTTCAATTGTGATATTAAAAGAACAAAATAGAGCAACAAAACCTGCATTTATGAAAATGAAACGTATCTTATGCAATGAGTACTATCATTGAGTGTAGGGAAACTCCCCCCCCCCCCCCCAATGTGTCTCCACCTTGTCGCAGTGGGGGGGGGGGGGGGGGGGCTTGCGTGTCCCAGTGACCCCAAGTGTTATGCCGACGGAAGCACAACTACATGTCGGACAGCTCTTGGGGTAGGGGCCAGACTAAGAGAGACACAACCTGCTGCTCTGCAGGTAGACTCTAAATAACAAAGTCTACATCAGGCGCACGACGCCGCTAATTCTTGGTCCAGACACATACTCTAAGGCCCCCAACCGAGGGATATGGCTGAATGCCTCTAAGCCAAAAACCCATGGATGTGAGAGCTGGGCCGATACCCACTTACCGAAAAATGGAGGTGTGATGCTGAGCACACTACATGCTTAGTTCAGATACTTGTTCGAAGGCTGTCAGCTGGGGGATATGAGGGATCCCCGGATGAGAGGGCCTGACCGTTTCTCGTTCACTGTTGCACGGAGGTAAGGTGCTGAGCTGGCAGCACATGTAGCCTACCTCGTGAGCGAGTACTAAAGGTAGAAAACGTGCCCCAGTCGCACGAAATGGTTACGAAAAATGTCTGTATCTATACTCATAGAGAATGTAGTCAAAGGTGGACAAACGTCTCATTAACACGAAATGGAACGCTTGGCTAGCGAATCCATTGCGTGGTCCGAAGTCCGAAGCGAAAGCTTACCTAGTGGATGTCGTCCGCACACTGACCGTTCCTGGTTTGTGCTTGAGCGACCAGTGGTAAGCGAAAAGCCCAATACATGGAAGTGAGGAATTAAAGCAGCCATGAGCAGGACGTGGCAACTCCTCGGGTGAGCCCAGTCTCAGAGCAATTTGTGCCGGCTCTGCAATTATGGAAACCTCCTTGGATAGCTGGGAATGCCCATAGTCTGCCCCTGCCTTCTCTTGAGGGTTGATCTTGATGACTTTGACCGTTCTACCTTGACCAGCTGAGATGTGGGCGAAACCACAACAATAAGAGTCTAACGTGCCTCAAACCCAAGGAAGGCTAACCTCATTAAAAAAGCCCGACGAAGTCGGAAGTACCGGCCTACGGGTGGCAAAATAAAAACTGGCACTACGCAATTACGTCCGAGTGAAATGTCTTTCGTGGTCGGAAAAGCTCTGACTAATTAGTCTTCCGAATGTCCTTAACGTTCGGAACAGCTCTGACTAGCTAGTTTCCGATTGTCCCTCGTGCTAGGAACAGCTCTGACTACCTAGTTTTCCGAATGCCCCTCGTGTCCGGAACAACTCTGACTAGCTAGTCTTCCAAATGTCCGTCGTGCCCGGAACAACTCTGACTATATTGTCCCCGGGCACAACGGCAAGCACATGTCCGAATCGAAAACTCGCTGAGTGGATACCGTCTGCAGACCGGCGTGATTTGTGCGGAAACGGCCCGGGGCGAATGAAATTCCCAATATATTGAAGTGAGGAATTAAAGCAGCAATGAGCAGAACGTGATGATTCCCTCGGTGAGCCCAGCACCAGGGCGTTATGTGTCGGCTCTGCAACTATGGAAGCCGCCCTGGATGACGGAAAATGCCATGGACTGTCTCAGTCTTCTCTTGAGAGATGACCGTGACGTTTTCAACTGTCCCAACTTGACCAGCTGGTATGTGGACGGCACCACAAAAGTGAGAGTCCCACAGGAATGCTAACCTGTCAAAAATGCACGCTAAAAGTCGGATGTGTTGGCCTATAAGGGTTTCGGCCCAAGGGTGCAATCACAACTAAAAAAACACTCCGGATGAACGCAAAGAAGAAAAATGTAGGAAAGAGAGTGCTGAAGTGTTATATAGAACCTGTTTTGCTGTAAGGCAGTTAATCTTCGAATGTAAATGAACAAATTAGGAAGAACTTGGAATCAACAGAGATGTGGTTCCTGAGACGAATGTTGCGAATTCCATTGACTGCCAGAGTAACTAACGACGATTGCCTGAAAGAGGCTAATGAAACTAGAACATTATGTACAACAATTAGAAAGAGACAAACAGCTTTCTTTTGTCATGTGATGAGAAGAGAGGCATTGGAGAACATCATGGCGACTGGAAAAATCAAAGGAAAGAGAGACAGAGATCGACCAAGAGAAATGATGCCGGATTGATTGAGACGACAGCAGTAGAGTTGATCCAGAACACCAAAGATCGCGATCCGCGGAGAAACATGAACGCCTACTCCAGCTGGCAGGGCACTTGATGCTGATATTGCATATTATCTTCTCACATCTCTACTCGTTTCATTTACTTCAACGAGTGTGAATCAATACCTGTGAATTTATTCCCCATGCTATTTCGATGACTTCGACGGCTCTCGTGAGCCGCGGTGGCCTAGTGGCTTAACGCTCTCCTACCTGCCTGCCTTCACGGTGTTTCGAATACGCATTGGTTTGGATTTTTAAACATCGGCTCCCAGGTCGACCAGACCAAAATTGCTACCAGGAAATGTGGTAGGAAATAAAGGCGACAGGTGTGATACTGAGCATCTATTCGTATATAAAAATATGGGCCGAGCATTATATAACTATTGCGCCGCGAGGCCTGCAAAAGGACCCTTACCTTTCTAATGAAGGTTCCCTATGAACTGATATGTCTGTGTATAACGACATAATGCCGTTGGCCGTTGAGTTGGGTTGAGTCAAGAACTATCTCACAGCACTCGGGACAATCCCATGCGTGCTCTGTCCTCATTTTCAACAGCCAGCGACGAGTCCCAATACTAACGGTGTTAGTTAGTTGCATATCCTTTACAGGACTTCGTAGTCAACTAGAGCAAGTTTTGGCGGTTTGTGATCTCCTGGCAAGTTTACATTCAGTAGTTTGCCATTGCTTTCTGAACCACCGGCACCCACGTCATTTTATTTTAAAAAAAACACACAAACGCAAGGCGGTCTATGGTACCAGTAGCCTTCTGAGTATGTGCCTATTTGGCCTTTCCTCTGAATCCGGAGTGTCGGCCAGATCCTCCGGTCATTCCTTGGAGCACCATTCTCTCCAGACCATGCTGATCTATCTATTCTTCCGCACTATGCACACGATCCCAAAGGTTACGACCACGTCTGCCTTATTACGCACCAAATTTGGCTGTTGACATAACATTAGAAATAAATGAGCAGGTATTAAACCAAATACCGGGAGTCGCCGTGGGGCAGTGACTAGGACGTTTGTTGCCGGTACATTGGTCATGTGTCCGAATCTCCATCGAGGCAGTCTGTTTAATCTGATCTGGATCCCCAGGCCCATCCAGCCAAAAATAGTTTACCAAAAATGTCACAGGAAGTAGAGAGAGCTGGCGTGATACTTACCACGTGACCCGTCGAGCGTCCATTGGTCTATACAAATATAGTGCTGGCACAATGTGCCCACAACGCTTCAAGGAGTATAAATGAGTCCTTTACTTTCTTATAGAGGCATGCGACGATTTAGAAGGCGAGACTTATGTAGAGGTGAAGAGATGTGTATGTGAAACAGGGGACTGTGTGGAAGACAATGTTAGACAGCTTCAACACCAGCTTTCAAATTGATTAACCTACTGATGTTTATGATGATGATAAAGATGATGATGACAATGTAAATAGTTTGGACAGCTGAGTAGCTTCGGAGCTTCTGCTTCCATGTGTGAAATGACTGAGCCCACACACATCACATCAACTCACCGATTCACAACATTGATGACTGGCGTATTCGGAATTCCAGGAGAGAGGCTGGACGAACGAACAAACGAAATGTATTTCTACAATGGTTAAGAAATGGACACGCAAGCCTGTCTGACATCTGCCCTATTTTCTCTCATTCCATCATGATTTCATTCGTACATGGATTATTAGATTCATCTTTAACAACAACACTGGCATAATAACGCATGGGGGTTCGTGACACGGCTGGGCGCTTGTTAAAGTAAGGCAAAGGTTGGCCACCTGTTTCCTCTTTGCTTTCAGGCCTACAAGATGTCATGGCGCTATCACCTCACAGACTCATAAACTGCTTCGGGACAAATAAAAAAAAAACGGCATGGGAATAAACAAAACTCATAAATCATCTATACAGTACTAAGAGAGCTGGTTAGCTCATCTCATAAACTCCTGACCTAACACGTGACACTTGAGACGTTTCTCAAGCCTCCAGCGATATCTAGTGTCGTATAGCCTTCACCTGTATGCTAAGACATCGGTTCTCAAACAGTGGTACATTGGTGTCGCGGATGTGGCGGGAGAACTACGGGGCAATTACGGTTTGAGAGAATTTGTAAAGTATTTTAGGCCAAACAAAAACTAAAGCAATTAAAATCTTTCAATATTGGAACAAACAGAACAAAACAAGGCAGAATACTAAAATCGTGAATTTTTCCTATGTCAACATATGGAGTCGGCTCCGCCGTGAAAGAGTTTCGGGCGCAATTCATAATCCTGCATTGTAAAGGGTATGCAACCAACTTTTTTTTTTACAACATATGGGTACAAAACGCGTCTATTAAATAAAGACACATATGCGCCTTTCAAATGTAAATAAAGAAGAGTATGTACAATTCATTGGATATAAAGGAGTATGTACAATTCATTGAATGGAAAGGAGTATGTACAGTTCATTGAATGGAAAGGAGTATGTACAGTTCATTGAATGGAAAGGAGTATGTACAGTTCATTGAATGGACAGGAGTATGTACAGTTCATTGAATGGACAGGAGTATGTACAGTTCATTGAATGGACAGGAGTATGTACAGTTCATTGAATGGAAAAGAGTATTTACAATTCATTGAATGGAAAGGAATATGCACAATTCATTGAATGGAAAGGAGGATGTACAATTCATTTGATGGAAAGGAGTATTTACAATTCATTGAATGGACAGGAGTATGTACAGTTCATTGAATGGACAGGAGTATGTACAATTCATTGAATGGACAGGAGTATGTACAGTTCATTGAATGGAAAGGAGTATGTACAGTTCATTGAATGGACAGGAGTATGTACAGTTCATTGAATGGACAGGAGTATGTACAGTTCATTGAATGGACAGGAGTATGTACAGTTCATTGAATGGAAAAGAGTATTTACAATTCATTGAATGGAAAGGAATATGCACAATTCATTGAATGGAAAGGAGGATGTACAATTCATTTGATGGAAAGGAGTATTTACAATTCATTGAATGGAAAGGAGTATTTACAATTCATTGAATGGAAAGGAGTATGTACAGTTCATTGAATGGACAGGAGTATGTACAATTCATTGAATGGACAGGAGTATGTACAGTTCATTGAATGGAAAGGAGTATGTACAGTTCATTGAATGGACAGGAGTATGTACAGTTCATTGAATGGACAGGAGTATGTACAGTTCATTGAATGGACAGGAGTATGTACAGTTCATTGAATGGAAAAGAGTATTTACAATTCATTGAATGGAAAGGAATATGCACCAATTCATTGAATGGAAAGGAGGATGTACAATTCATTTGATGGAAAGGAGTATTTACAATTCATTGAATGGAAAGGAGTATTTACAATTCATTGAATGGAAAGGAGTATGTACAGTTCATTGAATGGACAGGAGTATGTACAATTCATTGAATGGAAAAGAGTATTTACAATTCATTGGATGGAAAGGAATATGCACAATTCATTGAATGGAAAGGAGGATGTACAATTCATTTGATGGAAAGGAGTATTTACAATTCATTGAATGGAAAGGAGTATTTACAATTCATTGAATGGAAAGGAGTATTTACAATTCATTGAATGGAAAGGAGTATTTACAATTCATTGAATGGAAAGGAGAAGAAACAGATCGTTCCAACATAAACTCAGCATTGAAGTAGACTGTTAGCAGGCCCTGTGGCGGAGGAGATACGGACGCAGTCCCATATACCCGCGTTCAAAACATAGCTGCAGTAGATTTGGCAGCAGACCGTCTTACTTTTGGTTTTTAACGAAATTGTATGGGTGCCGGTCGTTCAGAAAGCAATGGCAACTACTGAACGTAAACTTGCCAAGAGATCACGATAGCAAAAAATGCTGGTGTTGATTGCGACGTCCTGTAATGGATATGTGATTAACTTTAACCATTAGTGTATTAGAACACTTCGCTAGCTGTTGAGAATGAGAACGTTGCGCGTATGGGAATGTCCTGACTGATGCCGTTCTTGACTCATTTCATATTTATAAGTCTCCCTGTAGTTTCTGTAATGGACATTCATGATTTTGTCTGTGGCCTTGATTGTTGTTTGATTTTGCTTGCTGGTGAACGCTTTGTTGTCGACACGTAGCCCGCTCTGTGTGTGTGTGTGTGTGTGTGTGTGTGTGTGTCATATCTGTGTGTGTCTGCGTGTGTCAATGTCCGTGTGTATGTGTGTGTATGTCATTGTAAATGTATGTATGTGTGCGTGTGTGTGCATTTGTGTATACGTCAATGTCTGTGTGTGTCTGTGTGTTTATGTGTATGTATGTGTGTGTTTGTGAGTGAGAAAGAAAGAAAGAAAGAGAGAGAGAGAGAGAGAGAGAGAGAGAGAGAGAGAGAGAGAGAGAGAGAGAGAGAGAGAGAGAGAGAGAGATTTCATTCCAGCGTGGATGAAATTCTGCACTTTGGGGGGTGTCTCTGATATGCCCTTCGGCAGTGGTTCTCAACCGGTGGGGAATTCCCCCCCCCCCCCGGGAATTTTAGGGTTTCAATGGGGGGGGGGGGGGGGTGGAATTAAGATTATTTCAAGACCACATTAATACAAGAACCAGTTACTTGATATTGTTTTTCCCTCTAAATTTTACGGTTCTGTACTTCTCGCCCTAATGAAATTCGGTTTATAACCTAAGTAGACCCGAAGATCACGTTGTATGTAGATGTCTAGACTTGTTGTAGTATGTGTTATTAAATTTAGCTTCCATTTTTATGTATACTGTGTAAGGGTTGGGGGGGGGGGTATAGGGAGTAAATTCGAAAGGGAGGGGGGGAATGACGTTCTGAACATATGGTAAAGGGGAGCATGGGCCAAAAAGGTTGAGAATCACTGCCCTACAGTATCCAAACAGTTACGAACATCTAGTGGTTTGTCCCTTTCATACCCCCCCCCCCCCCCCCCCATCCTCCATAACTCTTCGAAATGTCGCTACATCATAAGACAGATGTCCTACCTCTGTGGCTGTATAAATTATCTGAATTCATCTACGTTGAGGTAAATTATCTATTACGTCCTGAATTAATCTATGTTGAGTTAAATTTTCTGTCACATCCTGAATTCATCTATGTTGAGTTAAATTATTTGTCACATCCTGAATTAATCTACGTTGGGGTAAATTATCTGTCACATCCTGAATTAATCTACGTTGAGGTGAATTGCATGTCACAATTTAAAATCATCTATGTGAGGCAAATTATCTGTCACATCTTGAATGAATCTACCTTGAGGTAAATCATATGTCACATATTGAATTCATGCAAGTTATCTGTCACGTCCTGAATTCATTTATGTTAAGGCACATTCTCTGCCACGTATTAAATTCATCTACGCTCAGGTAAATCACCTGTCACATTCTGAAGTAATCTACGCTGACGTAAATTAGCTATCACACCCTGATTTGATCTGAACATTAAAAAACCCGTACATAAAACGTGCTTTGGGTATTTGATGGGTTCGGACCATCACAGCTGGTATGCTTGAGTTCACAAGGGGGAATACGTGACCAGTCTTTTCCTCTCGTAGAGAACGCCACGAGCAGACATCGAACCCGCGTCCTATCCTGCTTTGCCAATGCCAACGTAGCCTCCCAAAAATTACGCCAAATCCCTTGCTAATGCTTGATTTTACGTATAGTTCCAGAAAGGAGGAAGTAAAGGAATAAGCTGTGTTATAGTCGAAGTGTTACTTTTACTATTAGCATCTAAACCAAATGCCGATGGAGACAGATAACCCATGATGCTATCCGAAAAGCTCTTTGATATCGATTATTAAAACCAAGAATCCAGAAGATAAGTTCCGAGGCAGACATTTTTAGAACCGCTTCTAAACAGGTAACTGGATTCCATGGGATTGAGTTTCTAGGGGGACAGGAGCTAATGGCCTCCCACGTCTTGTGCTGACACACATGTACACTGGTGTGTCCAATCTCTCAAATCCACTTTGCTGGCGACCATGTCTCTCCACAACACTCGTTTTCTGGTTTAGAAAAAAATGTAACGGCTCATTTTGTATGCCTTGAGATGTATTGCGTTTATGGTCCTAGCCCATGATTTTCATAGACCAATAGGCACTCGATGGGACTCTCTCTCTCTCTCTCTCTCTCTCTCTCTCTCTCTCTCTCTCTCTCTCTCTCTCTCTCTCTCTCTCTCTTCTATGTCTTTCTCTTTATACCTAGTTATCTCTCTCTCTCTCGCTTTCTCTCTGTCTCTTTCTCTCTCTATCTCATTCTCTCTCTCTCTCTCTCTCTCTCTCTCTCTCTCTCTCTCTCTCTCTCTCTCTCTCTCTCTCTCTCTCTCTCTCTCTCTCTCTCTCTCTCTTGCTATTTACCAATTCGGGTTCTGAAATTTTTACATTTTAATTATATTAGTATACTCACTCATCATCATCATCATCATCATCATCATCATCATCATCATCATCATCATCATCATCATCATCTTCATCATCATCATCATCATCATCATCATCATCATCATCATCATCAAGTACCCTGCCGGCTGGCGTAGGTGTTCATGGCTTTTTGGTGTTCTGAATCAACTCTGCTGATGATATTCCTCCGTGCCACCGTCTAAGTCCGCCCAGCATCATTTCTCTTGGTCTGCCTCTGCCTCTCTTCCCCTCGATCTTTCCAGTTGTCACGATGTTCTCCAATGCCTCTTTTCTCATCACATGACAAAAGAAAGCGGTTTGTCTCTTTCTTATTGTTGTGTATAGTGTTCTTGTTTCATTAGCCTCTTTCAAGCAATCGTTGTTATCGTCTGTCCGGAAATGAATGCCGTCATTCACGATCAATTATTTTGAAAACTGTCTGTTGCATCGTTATGAAATTTTTCCTGCCATCTTATATTTACCCCCACCCAAGGAATATATCTTTGATAGGTCCAAAAACAACTTAAATCATCGAAAGCTGCATTTCTTTGATGTTTTGGTGAAAAACTAGTGATTTCTCGCTAACAAACTTGTTTTACAGTAATGAATACCCCGATGATTCAGATGACGACACATGGCGTATCCGGATTCGTATGGTAGTGGGTGCATTAAAAGAAGTAGCTTAAAAGTCGACATGGTCGACTCCATTGCACCGGGTTTTTATCCCAAATGGCTCAGTCTCTTTCCGCAGCGTGGAAAGAGTCGCACAAAGCACGAACTCCTTAGCTCCAGCGACGACCCTCGGGAGACAAAAAAAAATGCACTCGTGAAATGAAGGACGCGGCCCGCAATCGAACATACAACCTTCGGAGCTCGAGTCAGACGGCTTGACTACTTCATCACGGAGACTCCCGAGAGGGGTGCAATGTGTAATATTAGTAAAGACAGAGAATTTACAGAGGCATGGGGTAAATAATGTGTAAATTGACAGGAAAGTAGAAGGAATATATTTCTTACCTTATTTTTCACTTCCTTTTCGTTTCTTCAGCTGCTGGTTAATAATGTGTACACAAGTATTCATGTTACTAGGATGCATTTGGCTTTGTATATTGAGTTCGTGAAAGCTTCCAAATAGCTGTGCGTTAATGTGCGTATGGAGTGACCAGAAATGATACCGCAATTTAGTCATCATGTTTCCATTTTTAAGAATCTGTTCAGCTGTCTGTGTAGTTTGCTCACACTTACACATGGGTGACAGACCCGCTTTGAGTCTTCGTGAAATATTGTCTACTCTGCTGTTTACTGTTCAGAGACGGAACATGATTACCTGTTTTGCACTATGAAAATAGTTGTCAGTGTCTCTGTAGTGGGCTGTCTTCTTAACGACCAAGATGTTGGTCCTCTTTTCATTGAAGTTTATAGATTGATTCGTATGCACGTTTGTTGTCCCGTAATTTGACAACGTGTTTGCTCTCACGTTTCTTGTTATTCCACAATATGTCAGTTTCCACCGCAATATTACTCTTCTGTTGGTATTCAATGCGTTTAGTGTGTGTGTGAGTGTTTCTTTTTCTTTTTTCAATACCAGTTGTTTGTCACAGCTGAGGGCTTGCGGAATTGAAAATTCATCACTGTAGAATACAAACTGTTGCCATTGGCATTGTGCTGATGCTGTAATGTTTAGGGCCTGCAATTCGTCTGAATAGTTGGAACAGAATATCTCAGTATGCGTGCACGTGGATTAAGGTCTGCGATCTGCTCAGACCTTAATCTGTGTCGGACGATTCCAGTAGGTTGATGACTGCTTTCGGTTGCATAAAATTCAATCCATCCTTTCTCCAATAGTCCTCTTCCTCTTTCAACACATGGTCCTCACATTTTTCCAGTAACTTTTATCAATATTTAATAGCGCGGACTGGATTAGTATCTTGACGTCAGACAATTTAAATATAGTATTGTCAGCTGCCACCTGTCCTTTAATTTTAGCCTACACAAGTTCTATAGGGTTAAAATGAGAATGGTACGACGGAAGTCTCAAGCACCCATGACGATGCTCTTCTATCAACTTGTCGATTTGACATTTCTTGCTTTTTGGCGTCTGTTTTACAAGGGACAACAATTCTAGCTAGTAATACGTTTCTGAAAATGGTATGTTTTCCATTCGGAGCCATATCTTTATTGCTCCCTTTGTGCTCGATGGGAGTCTCTATGGCGAAGTGGTCAAGCTGTTTGACTCGTGCTCCGAAGGTTGTGGGTTCGATTCCGGGCCGCGTCCTTCGGTTTACGAGTTAAATGTTTCGGAGACTCCTGTGGGTCGTCGCTAAAAGCTACGGAGTTCGTGCTTTGTGCGTCGCTTTCCGTGTTGCGGAAAGAGACCGAGCCATATGGGATAAAACCCGGTGCAATGAAGTCGACCCTGTCGACTTTTAAGCGACTTTTTAAAAGCGAATTTTAGTGCTCGATGCTGTAGGTATTTTGTCTTCTTGGGCAACAACATTGATATCATGCATTGTCCATAGTTGGACACGACGGTCTATCTAGGGATGGAAGCACAGTATTCTCGAGCCAATCTCTAAATACATTACCATTCGTCTTATTATGATAATCCCTATTGTCTGTATGCTTTGATACGAACACGAGCCCACCATTCTGTTGTAAGCCATTATGCATATTACCAGCATGGGCCATGACCAAAAGCTGTCCTATACTATTGGACACATCTCGCTTTATCTGTTCATCCACTGATTGCCATTCCTTATCACTTGTGTGGTGCGCATCGATCCACATTTCATCCAAATATACTATGCCATAATTTCCTTTGCGCATTTCCCTTATTTCACTCAGGAATCTGCTTCTCATGGCTCCTAAATGCGGTTACTCGCAAAGAATATTTCTACCGCCCTTTTACTTTCTAAAAGTGAAGATAATGTCCTTATAATTTTCCACAAAGTTGTTTTGGATAGCTCTATGTTATTGTTCTTTCTCAACCAAACCCAAAGTTTTCTTACAGTCACTGTTTTTTTTTGGCATCCAAATTTTTATAATGCTGGATAATCCTGGATATAAAATCCAAAATTTTTATAATTTTAGGAGTCTCTGTGGTGAAGTGGTCAAGCCTTTTGACTCGGGCTGCAAAGTTTGTGGGTTCAATTCCGGGCCGCATCCTTCGGTTCACGAGTTAAATTTTTCGGAGACTTCTGTGCGTCGTCGCTAGAGCTGCGGAGTTCGTGCTTTGTGAGATTCTTTCCGCGCTGCGGAAAGAGACAGAGCCATATGGGATAGAGCCCGGTGCAATTAAGTCGACCCTGTCGACTTTTAAGAGACTTTTTAAAGCATTTTTATAGTAGCTCGCCTTATGACATCTTTGTCAAAGCTGTCTACAATAACCTTTCTACCTACCGTTTGGTTATTGCGTGATGGTTTAATTCCAGATTCTTGCACCCCTCGACGAAATGACCGTTTGCTCAAACCAAAATGCATGCACTGTTCTTTTTTCGGAATTTGTAATAGTATAAAACATTTTCCTGCCATCAGCTTCTTGACAAAAATATGTGTACAACTTCATAGCGATGCATTCAATCCCATTGAGAAATATTCACACATTTCAATGTTAGTGATAAGTGGTAAGATTTTTTAAAAAAATAGTAATAATCAGGTTTCATGAAATAACCCACATTTTGACGACACCTCTGAACACTCCCAGTTTAAACAGCGCGGGGTTCTTGGCATAAGGCCAATCTCGTGAAACACGTAGAATGTTCAGCATTGAACGCTGATTGTCTGGCTACGGTGTAATACATTTAAAATTATGAACTTAATCTCTGACCCGTAAATTATATACCGCATATAAACAAACATTGAAATCTGCTGTACAATCTCCAGCTCCAAAATTTTTTGTTGGGTGGACATAATGATAAGGTTATATGCTAAATCCCATAGTTTTCCCTCAGTTGGTTACTGAGATATGGAATTTTATATGGAGGCAAACAAATGTGAATGCACTATAGTTACTCTGGCAGTCCAAGGAATTCGCAACATTCGTCTTAAGAACCACATCTCTGTTGCTTCTAAGTTCTTCCTAATGTGTTCATTTACATTCCAAGATTTTCTGCCATACAGCAAAACTGGTTCTATATAGCATTTTAGCACTCTCTTTCTTACATTCATTGATAGCGACTTATTGTATAAGATACTCTTTATTTTCTGAAATGCGGCTTTTGATTACCCTATTCTGCTCTTAATCTCTGTTGTACATCTTGCATCTGATGTTATAAATGCCCTTAGGTATTTAAAATTATCCACTTGGTTGAGAATTTCCCCTTCTATTTCTATGTCACATTTTGGTGTCCCCATTGTCTTTGATATCACCATGGTTACTGTTTTCTTGATATTCAAGGAGAGTCCTTTCTGTGCACTCTCTGTATACTCACTGGGTACAGAGTATTCCCCATCAAAGGAGAGGTATTTCACGTCCTTCCCTCCGCTATCCCGGGAGACATTCTTGGACAAGTTGGAGTACCTACTTAGCCTTGTAACGTGTAACCACGGGAGGCATCATTGGGCAAGATGCAGACCTGCTTAGCCTTGTAACGTGTAAGAGACATTATTGGACAATTTGGAGTACCCGCTTAGCCCTGACAACAGTAACGTGAAACCATGGGAACAAGCCACGGTCTTAGCTTGAGAGCAGCCGGATATTCTTGTTTTCTCCCTGCTCTTTTATCCCCATTGCCTGCCCCGTGGCGAAGAAGTTGCGGACGCAGTTTAAATCCAGCATACCCGCGTTCGAAACAGATGCGGCCGATTTGGCAGCAGACCGCCTTGCCTTGGTTCTTTTACGAAATGGTATGGGTGCCGGTCGTTCAGAAAACAATGGCAAACTACTGAATGTAAACTTGCCAAGAGATCACAACAGCAAAACAAAATGCTGGTGTTGATTGCGACGTCCTGTAAGGGATATGCAAGTAATAACATTTACCCTCATTAGGGCATAGTCTCTCAACCAAACCGCGTCATGCTGTTCTATCTGTTGCTATCTCCCGTAGCTCCTCCATGTCCTCCTAGAATCATTCTTATGTCTCTGTAATTCTCTTCTCCCTGTATTTTTTTAATCTCCCGCTATCTCGTTTGCCTTGAGGGTTCCAGTCAAGAGAATGTCTAATTATACTGTCCTCGGGTTTTCCCAGTGTGTGTCCTATCTTGAGGGTTCCAGTCAAGAGAATGTCTAATTATATTGTCCTCGGGTTTTTTCAGTGTGTGTCCTATCTTGAGGGTTCCAGTCAAGAGAATGTCTAGTTATATTGTCCTCTGGTTTTTCCAGTGTGTGTGTGTCCTATCTTGTGGGTTCCAGACAAGAGACTATTTAGTTACATTGTCCTCGGGTTTTCCCAGTAGGTGTGTGTGTGTGTGTGTGTGTGTGTATGCGTGTGTGTGTGGGGTGGGGTAGGGGTAGGGGTGTGTGTGTGTGTGTGTGTGTGTCCTATCTTGTGGGTTTCAGTCAAGAGAATGTTTAGTTATACTGTCCTCGGGTTTTCCCAGTGTGTGTCCTATCTTTAGGGTTCCAGTCAAGAGAATATTTAGTTATAAAGTCCTCAGGTTTTCCCGGTGTATGTATCATATCGACCGCCAGGGTCTTTTTCTCACCACTTGCTTCACTTTGATTTATTTAGCTCTCTTTATGAGCTCTAGTTAATGATTCTATCTTACCATTTTATTCCGACATTCTGCTCAGACACAGGTTAGTTAATGTTTCTAACTTATAAGCATGTATTTTAGTTGTTCTCCGTGTTTCTGACCTATACAGTAGTGTCGATTTTACACTGAAATTAAAATATGTAAGTTTAGTGCTAAGTTGAACTTCCTTTGATCTTTGACTTCCATAAATGTCCTCGTGCGATAAAAGCTACTCTTGCTTTTGTATTTTTATTCAGATGAGTTGAGTTGAACTAAAAAAAAAAAAAAAAAAAAAAAAAAACGACATCACTGCAATCAGGACTTTTGCACATGTGTTCTGTCCCCACGTTCAACAGCCAGCAAAGAGTTGTACTGCTAATCGTACCAATTGCTATCTGACTGAAAGTTCCCCTGACCTTCACTCTCAGTTTTGAGATTCATCCAGAACCCCTGCTGATCCCCTGCAATCTCATTCTCTCCACATATGGTTTCTCAGTCTGTTCCCCAACTTTCACCACATAGTTCCACAGGCGCACGACCACCTCTCCTTTGTCTATAGGTAATCTAAGAGGTGTATTCCCCGCCAGCCTATCAGCCTGTTTATTCCCCCTAGCTCCCGCATGACCAGGGCAGAAAATCCATACAATTCTCACAATCTGTGACCTCTGAAGCGAGGAAAGCCATTCTACACGAAACATTCCTCTCCCCACCTTACTATGCATACTCCGTAAGTCCGAAATGAATACAATGTATGTTGCTATGGCAGACTGCTGTATTCTTATTTTAATATCTCTATCTGCTCCCCCATTTGTATCCACATTACTTCCCAAACAGATGCATACTATCGCCTCTTGAAGTGCGTTTTCACCAGTGTAGATAAGGTGTTATTTACCTTGGTTTAATCTCATTATCATTATCTTTCCTCAGACAGTTAGATGTTGGTTGTGGTCTCAAATTCGCGACGGTAGACAGTGGATCTCTTTATAGAGACATTACTACTATCCTGGCAAGTATTGTCATTACCAGAAAAGAAAGCTTAGTTTAGTTTAGTTTAGTCGTCATATCAACATCACGGCACACGGGTGTAACCCATAAGTGCTCCGTTCTACTCCTAATTTCAGGCCTGAGTCCGGAGAATCTCAGCTCAGTGCACGAACTCCGTAGCACCGGCGAGGATCCTGAAATATTTTGAGTAGATTTTTAACTAGAAATGTTGCCCGGGCAGCGCCGTTAGGCTACTCTATTTCGATTTCCAACTGCCAAGGCATATTTTACGTGCGCAACAATACACACAGGCGTCCGATCTCACTACTCAGAGACCAGGGGAAATTTTGTTACCAGAAGTCCACGTGAAAAAATTCCAGCCCTTACCAGGGCTTGAACCCAGGACTCCAGCACTCGAGGCGGACACCATACCTCGAGACCACTCAGCCCCCTAGAAGCAACAGCACACTACCTTCTGTACAGATGCCTAGAAAATTAGAGCAGTCAAAGAAACAATGGAGAAAAACTGTTATGAGGGAAAAGTTTTACACACGACAAGCCACTGGATGATGATGATATCAGACTATTCAGTGCATTATCTACGGAGTAGCGTAGAGGCTACGGTGTCCGTCTCTTGCTTTTGCAGAACTGGCTCGTGTCTCTGCCTGGATATGCCAAGCTCAAGTTTTATTTTTGCTTTTCATTTAAAATACGAAAATGATGGTGTGCTCACCACCGCTACCTTTTTATCTGATCCTTGGGGTAGTAGACACTATTCCATTCGGATAAAGGCTAAGATCTCGGAGGATTCGTGTGCACGTTGTCCACATCAAATATCTTTCGTCCATTTAAACTGGAAACGAAAGGCCGATGTGGCTACATTTCAATGTTAGCACTAGCAAACCACAGGAACGTGCATTAAATTGTAAACCATAAACAGAAAATAAGTTCTGAGATTGATTGCGATGTCCTGTAAAACGACATGCAACCAACTTTGATCTCACAAAAGCAATATTTATAGAATATGTGATTCTGATATACATAGATGTGAATCATTACCGGCGCAGTTCTGAGACTAGAGACTGGGGCTTTTAAGGAGAAACAGAGTGTTGATGTGCTACATTGAACCTGTACTTCTCTTAGTTAGTTAGTTAATTAGTTAGTTAGTTAGTTAGTTAATTTAGTTTAGTTTAGTTTAGTTTAGTTTAGTTTAGTTTAGTTACTTACTTACTTACTTACTTACTTAGTTAGTTAGTTAGTTAGTTAGTTAGTTAGTTAGTTAGTTGGTTAGTTGAATAGTTGGATAGTTGGTTGGATGGTTGGTTGGATGGTTGATTGGTTGGTTGGTTAGTTGGTCAGTTGGTTAGTTGGTTAGTTAGTTAGTTTCTTAGTGAGTGAGTGAGTTAGTTAGTTAGTTAGATGGTTAGTTGGTTAGTTGGTTAGTTGGTTAGTTGGTTAGTTGGATAGTTGGTTAGTTGGATAGTTGGATAGTTGGATAGTTGGTTGGATGGTTGGTTGGTTGGTTGGTTGGTTGGATGGTTGGTTGGTTGGTTGGTTAGTTAGCTGGTTAGTTGGTTAGTTAGTTAGTTAGTTAGTTAGTTAGGTAGGTAGGTAGTTAGTTAGTTAGGTAGTTAGTTAGTTAGGTAGATAGTTAGTTAGTTAGTTAGTTAGGTAGTTAGTTAGTTAGGTAGTTAGTTAGTTAGTTAGTTAGGTAGGTAGTTAGTTAGTTAGGTAGTTAGTTAGTTAGGTAGTTAGTTGGTTATGTTTTTTTTTTTTTCCATTTTTCTGAACATGCAGTTCACGGTTGGGTATCAGTTAGTTAGTCGACGTTCCAGCTTCACGGCAACGGGTCGTCCCCATTATGCTCCGTTCCTGTGCCAGTGAATATCACACAAAATGCTTCCCACTGTCCAATGTGAAAAGTGGAATAGGCAGGAGTCTCGGTAATCCAACAGCCCGCACGCGTCTACTGTGCATAATGCCGCTGCCAGAATGCCAACACAAAATTAATCCACGAAAACCAGTTCATCGTCGATGGACTCGGCAGTCACCAGAAAGACCTCATTGACCCAGATTTCCGTACATGACTCGATCTTTTACCGCAGGGCGACCCGCCGAAAATGTCGCATAAAGCACGAACTCCGCAGCTTCAGCGTCGACTCCCGGGAGTCTCCTGAAAAATGCACTCGTGAACCGAAAAGGCAAATTAGTCTATTCAGCAACAGCCGGTAGCCATTGTTCCGGACATGCAGGTCACTGTACAGGACAGATGTAAAAGCATTCCCCGTGAATTTCACAGCTCACAGTGTCGCCCACGCACTCACTCAGTAGCAGGGCGACGGAACCATGTACTACCAGTCCAACATGAGGAAAATGCGATTGCAAACCGTAGCTGCAAGCATAAACACGCCACAGGCCTAAACGGTTTCAATGCCTATAGGCCCTATTGACAACCGGAACGGTTGGGTTGGGTATCAATGTCTGTCCACAGCCCTCTGTCTCGTGTGCTGCCGAGAATTCCTATTACTGATGTTCCTCCATGCCGTGATGTCTAACTATCCAGCATCTTCTCTCTTGTGATGCCCCCGCAAGTTAATTTCTTTCATGACATCTTCATTGTTCTTTCTATCAGTCCACGGTGTTTCATCATACTTCCATAAAAACCACATCTCCACAGCCACTACATAATTTCTCGTTTGTCTGGTAAACTCCATGGACTACTGAATGAACTAAAAATGACAGCTAAGTTCATACAAGAGATAACAATGCAGTTACAGACACATTTCAAGCGAGCGAAAGAAGAAATAGAAGGCGGCTAATTGTGTGATTTACTAGACAATTATAAGCTCAGTAGTTTGTCATTACTATCTGGGCAGTCGAAGTTCATCCATCAAATATCAACGCAAAGCGAGTTGTTGAGTTGAGTTAAGAACCGACATCACTGAACTCAGGACATTCCCATGCGTGCCCAGTCCCCTCGTTCAACAGCCAGCGAATAGTCATACTACTAATCGTTCCCACCGCTATCTGATTAAAATTTCTCCTGGTCTTCCCTCTCAGTTTTAAGATTCTTCCAGAACCCCTGCCGATCCCCCGCAATGTCACTCTTTCTCAATCTGTTCCTCCGCCTTCTACATCTGGTCCCATGTCATATTCCAGGCAAGGACAATAATTTGACTGATCTTCTTAGTCGACTCTAGATCTTCTACACAGCAGCTCTTTTCTTAATAGTTGTCTACGTTCAGTTATATATTATTTAGGCCGATTGATTCGTTTTGCATATACACCCGATTGGATTACAATTTCCACAACAAACAACACATTTTTAATTTTGTCACATTATTATTTTGGTTGTATACATGTATTGTTATTTCGTTCATTGGCAGAGACATGATATGACATGATACTCGGCATGGTGAAGAGGTGATACATTCACGTACTCCAGATACGAGGATGGTGCGATTTTGTGCTCTATGGTCAACGAACTTTCGGGAGCACGATACTAGTTCAAGGAATACGTTCGTATGTTATTCTCAGGACAATATGATATATTACTTTAGATTAGTAGTTGAGGTTATATGGAACATTGGATTTTCTTTAATTACAAATATTAAATTTATTGCATATATATCAGTGAGCCGGTCTCTGTGGCTAAGGGCTTGCGAACGCGGTTTGTGAGCCCGTATACCCGGGTTCGAAACACGGCGGTGCTGGATTTTTTCGAAAACGGTATAGGGGCCGGTCGTTCAGAAAGCAATGGCAAACTACTGAATGTAACACTTGCCTAGTACATCAACAGCAGCTGAAAATGCTGGTGTTGACTGTAACGTCCCGTAAGGGATACGCAACAAATTAAAATTTTTTTTATATCAGTGATAGTAAGGTAATTAATATTAATAAATTGAACACTTCGATTAATGATGGACAGTGAAAGACTGTGCTTTGAAATTTTCACTTATTAGCATATGGTGATATAGACTTTATTGGCATGATATGATGAACTGTGCTTATTAGGCCAATTTATATTGATTTCACATAAGTTAAAATTAGTATAATTAAGTGTTTACGTTCTTCGGTTGTTATAATTGATTAATTAATATTGCTTATAATTATGTTACTATCCTGATCGCTGTCAACATATCCAGGTACGATGTCTAAAAGATTATGCCACATTATGATTACGCCGCAGATATAGAATATTTTCCATTGCATTGCACACAAACCAATTCGTTGATAGTCAACATGTTGATGTTATATAAGTCTCGAAAAGTGGGCATTTAATACGATTGTGCTACGTCTACAACTAAGGCAGAATACCTCACCTTTATATTGATACGGACCTAGGACATGGCAGTTGATAGATATTGCAGTGATAGTTATAGCGCATTCACTAGTTTTGACGGCTTGGTACCTGGGAATCACACACGTCCCCTTACTCCGGTGTTTTAGCTAGGATGTGGACGCTTGTCAGTTTTGTCAAATGAGGGACTAATAGTTTTAATTAGTTAGCACAGCCCTCCCATAGGCAGTGCTACAAGACGTCTACCACGGGATTGTAGACAGGTGTGCGTGCCCGTCGTATAATAATTTATTTTTTAATTTTGTGTGTGATTGATAGGAGACCATACCATCTTATTAGCACAGCATATGACTCATTACGTCTGCACTGTTATTTGACAGGTTAATAGATCACAATTAAGAAAATGATTGCATCATTTTAAAGGGGAGGGGGCAATTCTGCCATATAACAAGTGCCCAGGAATGCCGCAGTAGGAATAAAGCAGAAATCTGGATACCGAAAAGGTTAGAAAGAGAAGAAACGTCGCAACAGCGAAAAACGTCACATAGAGATATCAATAGCAACGGAGACTTTTGGGGAGCTTTGGAATGGAAGGCAGTGCATCGAATTATCAGTACATGCAAGTTGGCTAAGAAATAGTTCGGCATTGAAACAGTGGCTGGAATAGAAGTTACAGATAGAGAAGATATATCATAACGCCACGGACGAATGAACTGACAGACGAGGAAATTAATCATTGATTTCGGAGAGGCGAGAAATGTATCTGAAGGATAGAGAGAAGGAGCGTCAAGGACGTGGGAAGTAAATTATAAACAGTTTACTGAGACGGTTTGTAAGTTTTAATCATTAATGGCAAATTCAATAGTATGGTTACGGCCGGTCCTGGTATCACAGGCCACGTAATATATTGAATAATATTATTTCATGTACAAACCCGATGAGCTGTAAAGAAATTAAAACATCGATGTTTTTCAATTACTCACGTTCAGGAATCGGCCTTTTATTCTTCCTGTTTGGGTTCACTCGCTAAAGCCATATTGCTGTTCAGTTGCTTGGAGCGAGCCTACAGTTATATTATTATAAGTTATTAGTTCGAATCATTGAGAATAACCCGTAACAGCGACATAGCATCCGACAAGCGCACGATCACCTTCCCCTTGTCCATAGGCAAGATACCACCAAGAGGTGCATTCCCTGCTAGCCTATCAGCCTGTTCATTCCCCCGTACACCCGCATGGCCAGGGCAAAATATCCATACAATTCTCACAATCTGTGACCTCTGAAGCGACGAGAGCCATTCCACACGAAACATTCCTTTCTCCACCTTGCTAAGCACATTCTTTGAATCCGTAATGAACACAGCGTGTGTTGCAGTAGTCCCCTCTAGCCACTGGAATGCGATCTACTCTTAAATCGTCTGTGGCTGATTTGAGGCCGTCAAGTCAGGAAGTCACATAGAACTAATCATAGCACATGGCTGTGAATCATGGAAAATTTGCAAATAAGCAAGAAAATGCAACAAAGTCACAGAAATGTGGTTTTACATAATCCAAGATTGGTGATCGAATTAGATGGCAAAACATGACCGCCCACTCTTATCGGCATGGCACATGATGGATGGATGGAATTTTTAAAAACTTAAAGAGAAAAATTGGAATATGTTATGACTAATGGAAAGACGTTTTGAGAGAGAGAGAGAGAGAGAGAGAGAGAGAGAGAGAGAGAGAAAGAGAGAGAGAGAGAGAGAGAGAGAGAGAGAGAGAGAGAGAGAGAGAGAGAGAGAGAGAATAAAAGAAAGAAAGAAAGAAAGAAAGAAAGAAAAAAAAAGAAAGAAAGAAAGAAAGAAAGAAAGAAAGAAAAAAAAAGAAAGAAAGAAAGAAAGAAAGAAAGAAAGAAGGAAAAAAAGAAAGAAAGAAAGAAAGAAAGAAAGAAAGAAAGAAGACGCATGAAAGACTTTTGTCATGGCAGAAAAGATGTCAGCATACGAATTAATAAATACTGTTGGCGATCTCAAGAAAGGGGGGAGCATGATCATCCACGCCTGTCGGCAAGGCATTTGATAACGACTAGAAAAGACTGCGAGAGGTAAAAATCATTTGCCCCAGTGATTGATAGAACCCAGGTGTGGTTAAGAAACCGGTGTATAACTGTCCGTGCACCGAATTCATACATACAAAACACCAAACTGTCGTCTACTGCCTATAGCACCTTTTGAGCCTGGGGAATTAATGCCGCGTGTTCAAGCCATCCAGGTATTTACTTCTCTGCCTTCGCCTCGTTCTCTTCCCCTCAATCTTGTCAGTTGTCACCAATTTCTTTAGTTTATTTCGTCTCACAATATGTGTATAAAATGTTGACTGTCTGCGTTTAATTTCTTTAATCAGTTTACTGTCTTCATTTGCTTCTAGTGGGTCTTGATCATTGGTTTGTCTGCCTGTCCGTGGTATTCTTTGCATTTTCCCCAGAAACCACATTTCCACTGCCATTATATTTTTTCCCCCAGCTTGTCTGCTCAAGCATCCAGGCCAAGCCATCCAGGAATTTGCTTCTAGGTCTTCCCCTCGAGGGGAACAGACCAAGGGGAAGACCTAGAGGCAAATACCTAGATGGCTTGGCCTCGTGGCACGGAGCTGATCCACGACTCTGGTGATCGAGCGAAATGGCAAAACATGACCGCCCACGCTTACCGGCATGGTACATGATGGATGGATGGTCTGCTCATTGTCCACGTTTCACATGCATACAAAAGTAAAAGTATGGTTCCGTCGCCCAGATACTCAGTTAATTGCTTGGAGCGACACTGTGAGCTATGGATTTCATGTGGAGTGCTTTTACATATGTCCGTGGTTGTTTGTATCGTGAACTGCATGTTCAGAAAATTTACGACCGGCCGGTTGCTGAACTAACTAGGTTGCCTTATGCAGTAATGTGTGGCTGATGGTTTTCTAATGACTGCCGCTTCCATTGACAATGAACTGTATTTTTCTTGGCGGACTTTTGTGTTGGCATTCTGGCAGTGATATGCATAGTATACCTGTGAGGGCTGTTGGTTTTTCGAGACTCCTGTCTGTACCACTTTTCACATGCGGCAGTGAGGAGCATTTTGTTTAATATTCACTGGTACATGAACGGAACATAATGGGGCTACCCTTTGCCTTGAAGTTGGAACTGCGACTAACTAACTAACTAACTAACTAACTAACTAACTAACTAACTAACTAACTAACTAACTAACTAACTAACTAACTAACTAACTAACTAACTAACTAACTAACTAACTAACTAACTAACTAACTAACTAACTGACTGACTGACTGACTGACTGACTGACTGACTGGCTGACTGACTGACTGACTGACTGACTGACTGACTGACTGACTGACTGACTGACTGACTGAAAGACTGACTAACTAATTGATACCCAGTACCACATAGCATGGAAAATAAGGAAAAGAAATCAGACAACCAATAATGTTGGGGTTGATTGCAACATCCTGTAAAGCAACCTTTATGTTAAATCACGGCACACATATAGAGAGAAATATGTTTCATCTTATTTCAATCTCCAATCAATTATGTCCTTGAAGTCCCACATTAATTTTGTAGTTAATCGATTTCAACTAACTTTATTCGTTAACGAAAATTGAAATCGCAGTGCGCTAACAAGCCCTCCCACCTTAACGGCGAACAAGTGCCTAACCACTGGGCCAAGAAACCGTGGGTGTAAAGGGCATGCAACGTCATGTGAAGGAATGCAACGTCATGTAAAGGGATTGCAGCACCATGTAAAGGGATTGCAGCACCATGTAAAGGGATTGCAGCATCATGTACAGGGGTTGCAGCGTTATATAAAGGGATTTCAACGCCATGGTGAGGACACGCAACGTCATAAAAAGGGGATTGGAACGTCATTTACAGCACATGCAACGTCATGTAAAGGGCTTGCAACGTCATGTAAATGGATTGCAACGTCATGTAAATGAATTGCCAGGTCATGTAAAGGGCATGCAACGTCATGTAATGGGATTGCGACGTCATGTAAAGGGATTGCAACTTCATGCAAAGGGTATGCAACTAACTAACAAGCTGTATGTTAAATCGTGACACACTTATAATGAGACATATTCATTAAGTTTGACCCCATTTCAATCTCTAATCAATTATGTCGTTGATGTCCCACATTAATTTTGTAGTTAATCGATTTCAACTAACTTTATTCGGTAACGAAAATCGAAAACGCCGTGCGCATACAAGCCCTCCCACCTTAACGGCGAACAAGTGCCTAAACCACTGGGGCCAAGAAACCGTGGGTGTTGTAAAGTAGCCTCTCCTTTAGCCTAACCCGTCTGCCTGGATAAAGAATTTAGCACCGGTTTAAAGCGAAGTTAACCCTCGACATGTGTGTGTTTAATGTGCCCAGGCAATCCATTTTATAACGGGACAATCTTGAATTGCGTTTTCATTTGGTTGAATTTCGTTTTCATTTGGTTGAATTTGTAAACAACGCGAGAGAGACTGTTTTGTTTCCTTTATTTAGACTTCATGACCAAGAAACGTAAGTTCTGTTTTGTGTATTTTACAAACTTACTAACGTATTATTATTTAATTGGCGTTGTGACTAAGGGAATGGTAAAACAACGTTTCACAATTCCCGTGTAAACTGAGGCAAAGTTTCGGAATCAGCAGCGAGCTAATTTGCAAGCAGACCGCTTTGCGTTGACTTCGATAGTATGAGGCGTCGGCCGTTCAGAAATAAACGGTAAACTACTAAGCTAACCCTGCTGAGTAAATCACAGTCATTAACTTAAGTGCTGGAATTGATTGCAACGTCATGCACAAGATCTGAAGCTAATTTTCAACTAACATAACACGAGGAGCGGCTGGCCGAGTGGCTAGAACGCCGGACTCTCATTCGGGTGACCCGTGTTCGATCCCTCGGTAAGGTGTTGGATTTTTTTCTGTCGGTGGAAAAAAGAAAATCCTAACCTGCACAGTTCGCGGCGACTGCACTAGCCAGGCGGCCTTAATTCCTCAGGCTCAAAGACCCCTCTGCCTTACACCGCAAGATACTATATTGGCAGTAAATGACAGTTTTATAACACGTATGCAATGAGTTCAGGCGACGCATCTCGTAACGGCAAATCTTGTATTGGTTTTTAAGACCTTTACTCTCCCCTCATAGTAATTGTAATCAAAGAGAGTAAAGATGTTTTGTTTCGTTTATTTAGACGTCGTGATAAAATTATAAAATACTTATCTGTGCTTGAAACCAAATGTACTAAGAAATTGAAAAACAGATATCTATAACCTGAAGGCTGTTTATAATATTCGGTGTAAGATATAGAGTCTATGTGGCGATGGCGTTGCGGACGCGATTCGTAATGCCGCTTACCCGCGTTCGAAACACAGCGGTGACCGATTTGGCAGCAGACCGTGTCTCGCTGGTTTTAACGTGTTGGTATGGGAGCCGGTCGTTCAGAAACCAATGGCAAACTACTGAACGTAAAACTTGCCAAGACATCGACAACGGCAGTAAAATGCTGGTGTTGACTGCAACTCCTGTAAAGGATATGCAACTTTAAAAACAAAAACAAAACAGATATGCAGTAACTGCGGCGGTGTTGTACATAGCATGCCTGCCTGCCCAGACAGTGGGCCGTGTTTGATCCAGACTAGAGGCAGGGTTATGTTCTTGGAGCAGTAGAGCTTTGGGGTCGACCCATCCTGATAACAATGGGCACTAGACAATTTGCATAAATTTCTGGGGATTATCCAGAAGGAAGTTTCCTGGGAAAGTGGAGAAGAGAAAGTTACAATGTATCTGTTATGTGATAGACGCTTTACGGTTGACAGCAACAGAGGTAGAACGTCGCTTTACGTCTGACATCAATAGAGGTAGGACGTCACTTTACGCACGACAGCAACAGAGGTAGGTCGTCACTTTACACACGACAGCGACAGAGGTAGGATATCACTTTGGGCACGACAGCAACAGAGGTAGGACGTCACTTTACGCACGACAGCAACAGAGGTAGGACGTCACTTTGGGCACGACAGCGACAGAGGTAGGACGTCACTTTACACACGACAGCAACAGAGGTAGGACGTCACTTTACACACGACAGCGACAGAGGTAGGATATCACTTTACGCATGACAGCAACAGAGGTAGGACGTCACTTTACGCATGACAGCAATAGAGGTAGGACGTCACTTTACGCACGACAACAATAGAGGTAAGACGTCACTTTACGCATGACAGCAACAGAGGTAGGATATCACTTTACACATGACAGCGACAGAGGTAAGACGTCACTTTACGCATGACAACAATAGAGGTAGGACATCACTTTACGCACGACAGCAATAGAGGTAGGACGTCACTTTACGCATGACAGCAACAGAGGTAGGATATCACTTTACGCATGATAGCAACAGAGGTAGGATATCACTTTACGCATGACAGCAACAGAGGTAGGACGTCGCTTTATGCATGACAGCGACAGAGGTAGGACGTCGCTTTATGCATGACAGCAACAGAGGTAGGACGTCGCTTTATGCATGACAGCAACAGAGGTAGGACGTCGCTTTATGCATGACAGCAACAGAGGTAGGACGTCGCTTTATGCATGACAGCAACAGAGGTAGGATATCACTTTACGCATGACAGCAACAGAGGTAGGACGTCGCTTTATGCATGACAGCAACAGAGGTAGGATATCACTTTACGCATGACAGCAACAGAGGTAGGACGTCGCTTTATGCATGACAGCAACAGAGGTAGGACGTCGCTTTATGCATGACAGCGACAGAGGTAGGACGTTGCTTTATGCATGACAGCAACAGAGGTAGGACGTCGCTTTATGCATGACAGCAACAGAGGTAGGACGTCGCTTTATGCATGACAGCAACAGAGGTAGGACGTCGCTTTATGCATGACAGCAACAGAGGTAGGACGTCGCTTTATGCATGACAGCAACAGAGGTAGGACGTCGCTTTATGCATGACAGCAACTGATGTAAGATGTCTAACTTATGATAAAGTGTCGAAATACTGTGACGAGAACACATTTCTGTACAAGACAAGCCACTGCATGATGATGATGATAATGATGATGATGATGATGATGGCGATTGTCATGGACTCACTTATATTAACATTTGGTTCGCTCTCCAGAACAGGGGCGAAACAATCACACACATTCAATGATTACACTCTTACACGCGGTAACGCGAAGTAAACCCTTTTATTCACGTAACCTATCTACATTGAGTACACTCATGGAGGTTGCGCTCATAATCATGCGCAACTAGTACATTATCACAGCAGTATATACATGCATTATACATTTTACAATAGATACAAAATAACTCGTTCACTGCCTCAGCTCAAGCACATCTCAATCTATCAATCAGTCACGCTATCCCTCATTACAGCCATCTCACAGCGATCATGAAACACAAGCATAACCCTCTCTGTCCGTCCGTCTCGAAGTCCTTAACCCGTCTGCCTGACACAGGTATGTTCGGTCAGTCCTTTACTTCTCACAGTTCGTGTCGCCCGTGCGGTGTAACGTGGCACGATGACCACAGAGCTTCAACTGATTAGTAGTTGACCTGTACTTGGTAACACCAGGCTGCCTGTCCTGATCGCCTGTTGTAAGCTGTCCTCCGTTAACTCCATGCAGGAGTTATACATTGGGTTAGTTGATATTGGGTTCCTGACAATGATGATGATGATGATGATGATGATGATGATGATGATATGATGATGATGATATAATGTTCATCCATAGCCTTAAATTCACTGACTAGGACGTGAATATCCCAAGCAGAAGCTTTTACAGGATGAAGTATTGTCTCTGTAATTTATCTTTGTCAATGGAAGTATGTTGAGTCGAGAATGATGCACAGAAGCCAATCACCGACACATAGCAGACAAATGGGGAATTACGTGACAGCAAATTCCAATTCCAATTTTCAAAACAAAAATTACAAATTCGGCCTCGTTCAACCTGCGTTTTTCAGCTGTGGTTATTGTTGAGGTCCGTGGTTTTTGTGGGTTCATTCACCCTAATTCTTGTCTTGTGCGCTCTTACGAGTCCTATCTCGGATTTGTTATGTTTCGTTTATGTCTGTGACGGCAGCAGGGGGTCGGTCGGCGGCTGCCCTTTGCGCATGTTTCCTCTTGTGGTTTTCTTTGTTGGTGCAGGATGTGAAAGTTGTGATGGTGAAGTATTTATAGCCCCGGTGCAGTTAGAGCCCATGACCAGTGAGCCACCTCAGAAGTCAGAGGGCGCTCGCCTGATGGCTAGGGACACTGGTAGTAGGGACATGTAATCCACACAAGGGAAAGGCAGAGAAGTAAATACCTGGATGGCTTGGCCACGTGGTATGCTCGAGACAAGAACACTGAGCTGATCCACGACTCTAGTGATCAAGTGAGATGGCGAAACATGACCGCTCACGCTACTGACATGTAGCGTCGGAGGCAAAAGTCATTGATTAGAATGATTTATAATCTATATCTATAAAACAAAGTGTATGTATATATGTATATATGTATGTATGTAAATATGTATGTCCTTTATTTGTTCGCGAACGGCCCATCCGATTGAGATGAAATTTTCTACACGCCTTCCTTTCATTCCAGAGCTGTCAACTGTCATAGTTTTTTTTTCTTCTTCCTCCTCCTCCCTCCTCCCCCTCCCAAAATACGTACGTAAATATATGATGATGATGATGAAAGAATCCCCGAACCAAAACGCTAGGGAAAGGGAAGAAAATGACGTGACTACACAGAATCGTCACACGGCAATCATCATCATCAAGTGCCGTGCCGGCTGGCGTAGGCGTTCATGGCTCTCTGTAGATCTCAGTCTTTGTTTTTTTTAATCAACTCTGCTGCTGATATTCCTCCATGCCACGGCAATATCAATAACAATTCATCTTTTTATGTGTAAGGAAGTTATCTACAGTCGTGTAGAAGGGAAGAACTAGACGAGTATGAATTCGGAATGGCGAACTCTCTCCCCCTCTCTTCTCCTCCCTCTACCTCCTCCCTCCACCCTTCTCCTCTTCCTCCTCCCTCTCATCCCTCTCCCTCCTACCTCCTCCTTCTCCCTCTTCCTTCTCCCTCTTCCTCTCCCCTTCTCCTCCATCCTCCTCCCTCCTACTCCCTCCGCCTCCTCCCCCCTCCTCCCTCATCTTCCCTCCTCCTCCCTCTCCCTCCTCATCCCTCCTCCTCCTGCCTCCCTCCTCCTCCTCCTTCCTCCTTCTCCCTCATCATCCTCCCTCCTCCTTCTCCCTTCTTCTCCCTCTTCCCTCTTCCTCCTCCTACCTCCTCCCTCCTCCTCCTCCCTCCACCCTCCTCCTCCCTTCTCCTCCTCTTCCTCCTCCCTTTCCTTCCTCCTCCTCCTCCCTCTACCTCCTCCTCCCCCTACCTCTTTCCTCCTCCCTCCTCCTCCCCTTCCACCTCTCTTTCCTTCCTCCCCTCCTCATTCTCCCTCCTTCCTCTCCCTCCTTCCTCCTCCTCCTTCCTTCTTCTCCCTCCTCCTCCTCCTCCCTCCTCCTTCCTCCTCCTCCCTCTCCTCCTCCTCACTCCTCCTCCTCCTCCTCCTCCTCCCTCTACCTCCTCCCTCCTCCTCCCTTCACATTCCTCCCCCTCCCTCCTCCTCATCCCTCCTCCTCCCTCCTCCTCATCCCTCCTCCTCCCTTCTCCTCCTCCCTCCTCCTCCTCCCTCTACCTCCTCCTCCCTTCACATTCCTCCTCCTCCCTCTTCCTCCTCCTCCTCCTCCTCCTCATCCTCCTCCTCCTTCTTCCTCCCTCCTCCTCCTCCTCCCTCCTCCCCTCCTCCTTCCTCCTCCTCCCTCTCCTCCTCCTCACTCCTCCTCCTCCCTCCTCCTCCTCATTCTACCTCCTCCCTCCTCCTCCCTTCACATTCCTCCTCCTCCCTCTTCCTCCTCCTCCTCCCTCCTCCTCCCTCCTCCTCCTCCCTCCTCCTCATCACTCCTCCTCCCTCCTCCTCCTTCTTCCTCCCTCCTCCTCCTCCCCTCCTCCTTCCTCCTCCTCCCTCTCCGCCTCCTCCCTCCTCCTCCTCCCTCCTCCTCCCTCTACCTCCTCCTCCTCCCTCCTCCTCCCTCTACCTCCTCCCCCCTCCTCCCTTCACATTCCTCCTCCTCCCTCTTCCTCCTCCTCCCTCCTCCTCTCTCCGCCTCCCTCCTCCTCCTCTTCCCTCTACCTCCTCCCTCCTCCTCCCTTCACATTCCTCCTCCTCCTCCTCCTCCCCTCCTCCTCTTCCCTCCTCCTCCTCCCCCTCCTTCTCCTCCTTCTCCCTCTTCCTCCTCCCTCTTCCTTCTCCTCCTTCTCCCTCCTCCTTCTCCCTCCGCCTCCTCCCTCTTCCTTCTCCCTCCGCCTCCTCCCTCCTCCTACTCTCTCCTCCTCCTCCCTCCTCCTCCCTCTCCCTCCTCCTCCCTATCCTCCTCCTGCTCCCTTCTCCTCCTGCGTTCTCCTCCTCCCTCCTTCTCCCTCCTCCTCCCTCTTCCTCCTCCCTCCTCCTCGCCTCCTCCTCCACCCTACTCCTCCCTCCTCCTCCTAATCCTCCTCCTCCCTCCTCCTCCCTCCTCCTCCCTCTACCTCCTCCCCCCTCCTCCCTTCACATTCCTCCTCCTCCCTCTTCCTCCTCCTCCCTCCTCCTCTCTCCGCCTCCCTCCTCCTCCTCCTCCTCCCTCTACCTCCTCCCTCCTCCTCCCTTCACATTCCTCCTCCTCCCTCCTCCTCCTCCCCTCCTCCTCTTCCCTCCTCCTCCTCCCCCTCCTTCTCCTCCTTCTCCCTCCTCCTTCTCCCTCTTCCTCCTCCCTCTTCCTTCTCCCTCCGCCTCCTCCCTCCTCCTACTCTCTCCTCCTCCTCCCTCCTCCTCCCTCTCCTCCTCCTGCATGGGCGAAATAGAGAACACACTGAACCGTTCAACAGGGATTCATTGTCAAAGAAATGTGGTTATTAAGACAAACGAAAGTGAGGGAAATGAAATACTTTGGGCGTGTAGAGTCTGGAAAAGATGTATATGGAGGGAGGCCTAACGAGTAAGCGGACAAGAGGAAAACCCAACATGGATGGGTATATCTTATATATAAAAGGCGATCTCCGTCCGTCTGTCTGTCTGTCTATATGTCCCTAATGCGCTCGCGAACGGCCCATCCCATTGAGATGAAATTTTTTACACGTCTTCCTTTCATTCCAGCGCAGCCCACTGTCATATTTTTTTAGTATGAAAGTTTGAAGATTTTATATTTCTTTACACTGTCGCCAACTCTAAGAAGACATGGAACAACCTCAGCCATTATTAAATCTACAGGCATATGCGTTATATTCCTCCTCCTCCTCCTCCTCTCCCCTCCTCCACCTCCTACCCTCTTCCTCTTCTCCTCCCCCTCCTCCCTCTCCCTCCTCCATCCTCCTCTTCTCTCTTTCTCCTCCTCCTCCCTCCTCCTCCCTCTTCCTCCTCCCAGCTCCTACTCCTCCTTTTTCTTCTTCTTCTGCTGCTGCTGCCGCTGCTCCATTTACCCAAGTTAATATATTACCAAGTTGGTCTTCGTTTATCTAAGGTTGTTCTAACTGCAACCAATAAATGATTAGACAGACAGACAGACAGACAGACAGACAGACAGACAGATAGACAGACAGACAGACAGACAGTCAGTCGGGAACGGGAACTTATATGACTACTCATATGAATTAAATGAGATGCTCCCCATCAGGGGCTGGGCGAAGCCGGGCCGGATCAGACAGATAGACAGACTGACAGACAGACAGACAGACAGACAGACAGACAGACAGACAGACAGACAGACAGACAGACAGACAGACAGATAGATAGTCGGGAACGGGAACGTGAGCTTATATGACTACTTATATGAATTAAATGAGATGCTCCACACCAGGAGCTGGGCAATGCCGGGCCGGGTCAGACAGACAGACAGACAGACAGACAGACAGACAGACAGACAGACAGACAGACAGACAGACAGACAGACAGACAGACAGACAGACAGACAGACAGACAGACAGACAGTCGGTAACGGGAACGGGAACTTATATGACTACTTATATGAATTAAATGAGATGCTCCCCACCAAGGACTGGGCGAAGCCGGGCCGGGTCAGCTAGTAGGTTATAATTAGAACAGCCAGCGTTGCGTTTAAGGGGTTACTAAGGTAATTTGCAATCCCGAAACACAGCTTTGAGTGATTTTGAATCAGACCGCTTTGCTATGGTTTTAATACAATGGAATGAGTGCCGGTCGTTCAGAAAGCAATTACAAACTACTGAACGTAAACCCCACTAGTAAATCACAAATGGGAGGCCGGATTCCTGGGAGCCTGAGTTAATGCAACAAAATACTTGCCACGATATGGATTCGAACACATGAACACCATATCCGCAGCCAAGCTATCTTGTGTGCAAGATGTAAACTGTCATTGCTGCCTATAATACCTTGCGGGAGGTCTTAACCGTGAGGAATTATGACCGCCTGACTAGTGCGGTCGCCTCGAACCGTGCAGATTAGGGGTTTTTTTCTACCACCCCACCCTTTTTTTCCACGACAGACAAGAAAATCCATCACTTTATCGGGGATTCGAACCAGGGTCTCCCGAATAGAAGCCCAGCATTCTAGCCAATATGACAAAATTCGTGTTCTCACGTCCGTGGGCACAATACACAATAAGTTCTTCATCCGTTGGAATGCTGCCTTTGCTTGGGTTCTTCTGAATTGTGTGGATTTTTTGCCCTGGCCATGCGGGAGTGCGGGGGAATGAACAGGCTGATAGGCTTGGCAGGGAATGCACCTCTTGGTGGTAGATTACCTTTGGACAAGGGAGAGGTGGTCGAGCGCCTGTGGGACCAGGTGGAGAAGGTGGGGGAACAGATTGAGAACAAGTATTTGGAAAGAATGAGATTGCGGGCGATCGGCAGGCATTCTGGAAGAGTTTCAAAACTGAGAGGGAAGATAGCGGTAGGAAAGATTAGTAGTGTAACTTCTCGCTGGCTATTGAAAGAGGGGCACGGAGCGCGTAAGGGAATGCTCTGAGTACGATGATGTCCATTCTTTGCTCAGTTCAACTCAACTTCTGCATGTTATCTCAGCTTCTGTTGCATCTTATCTCAGCGTTGCTTTTTCTGTCTGTGGTTATCATTGTCCCCAGACAACCGAATCTCTCTACCCGTTTCAGTGTTCTCCCGTTTTGCTGTCAGTGTACACAGTGGCTGCTTTTGTTTGTCTTGGCCGTGGCCCATATCTTGAGTTTTGATGCTGCTCAGTTTAACTGATTCAATGCTAAACAACAAGCAGGTTTGAACCAAAACATGGTACACAAATGAACAAGTTTTATAATGCAAATTTCCGTTATAATGTAAATTTCCGTTAATGTAAATTTCCGTTATAATGTAAATTTCCGTTATAATGCAAATTTCCGTTATAATGTAAATTTCCGTTATAATGCAAATTTCCGTTATAATGTAAATTTCCGTTATAATGCAAATTTCCGTTATAATGTAAATTTCCGTTATAATGCAAATTTCCGTTGTAATGTAAATTTCCGTTATAATGTAAATTTCCGTTATAATGTAAATTTCCGTTATAATGTAAATTTCCGCTCACTGAGTAATGAAATGCCTAAGATGCCACGAAATAAAGCAAATAACACAATTACCCTAGTATGGCGGTATATCGTCCTACTGTCCTAATGGGAGTTAATATTTGGCTATATACTATCCTTCGTCACTGAATCAGTTACGACCTTTCTTTTCCCTTTCGGCATTTACTATATTTACTATTAGGACAGAGGGAATAGCAGAGTCCATAGGAATCTCGATACATGAAGCCTATAAACGGGCAATCTCCCGCTGTTTATACTTCACCTCGACACTGCAAGGTACAAGAGGAACAAGATGAGATGAGAGTGGAGTTCTTGCATTTCATTCGCACTTCTTGCTATAGCCACTTTGTCACCAACAATATGCCGATTGTTCTTACCTTGTCTACAACTTCCACACATACCACTGGAATTTTGTAATAATAAAAAAGAGTTATTTGCATATACATTTTAGGACGTCGCAGTAAACCCCAACATCAGGGCGTGTAAAACAGTCCTTTACTTGTTGTTCTTGTTTGTTTACACGTGTGTACTTGTGACGTAAACAGTCATAATATTTTGGTCACGTTATGAGAAGAAACAATTTGGAGAACTTGGTGACAACTGGCAAAGACAGAGAGGATGAGAACAAGGGGAAGGCAGAGAAGTAAAATACCTGAATGGCTTGACCATATGCCATGGTTGAGACAAGAACACGGAGCTGATCCGCGACTCTGGTGGTCGAGTGAGATGGCGCTTATCGGCATGGCACATGATGGATGAATGAACTTGTGAGCAATGAAAGTGCGAGTAGAATTGAACATGCAGCCGTCAAAATTGCTAGCTTCCCAGCGCCGACTATACCAGCTATGATAATTAGAGCCTAAAGCGCGCCTGCGTTAACTGGTAGGCTTATGTCATGGGTACGTCGTATATAATTGTGTAAAAGCGTTGTTGTTAGATTACTGTGTGTATGTTTGTGACGTTTACGGAGCGGGAACAGTCGCCGGGAGTTATCGCTAGCACATATATGCTTTTTGGATTGTGGCGGAAAACTAAGGTACTGTTTGTCTGACGTTTACTCTATTTTCATGTATGTAGCATATGTAATTAATCACCATAAAACTTGAAGAACATCGCGGGGTTTACTAGTACACAATTGCAAGTAACAGAATGGGCGTTGCGGCCAAAGCCTTACTCAGCACAGAATAAACAAATATAAACCGACACAATTACATGAAAAACATTATATGGAAATACACATAGAAAAGTTACTTATCCGTGTCCTTGTTGTGGCTGGATACGTCTTTCAAACGATCATTATGATGACTATCAATTGCTATTCTAGTAATATATGTAGACATGTGTGTGCATGCGTGCGTGTGTGTTTCTGTGTGTGTGTTTGTGTGTGTATGCCCATCCAACGATCTATCCACCTATCTATCTATCTATCTATCTACCTACCTACCTCACTGTCTGTATGTATGTCTGTAAAATATGTCTGCCTGCCTGCCTGCCTGCCTGCCTGCCTGCCTGCCTGCCTGCCTGTCTGTCTGTCTGTCTGTCTGTCTGTCTGTCTGTCTGTCTGTCTGTCTGTCTGTCTGTCTGTCTGTCTGTCTGTCTGTCTGTCTGTCTGTCTGTGAAACTGTCATTTACACTTCAATAGAATCGTTTTGAAAGCTTTCATTCCTGCAACCCGACATTCCTTGTTCGAAAGAAGCAGTATGCAATTTGAAAGCAAACCGTTTTGTGTTGATTATTTTAGCAATGATATAAGCGTTAGATGTTCAGAAAGCAATGGCAAATTGCTGAACGTAAACTTGCCTAGCAAATCATTGTAAACGGCCAAACAATGCCTGGGTTGTTTGTGACATTCTGTAAAGCACATGCAACTAAATATGTCTCTCTCTCACTCCTCTCTCTCTCTCTCTCTCTCTCTCTCTCTCTCTCTCTCTCTATATATATATATATATATATATATATATATATATATATATATATATAGAGAGAGAGAGAGAGAGAGAGAGAGAATGTATGTATACTTATCAATGTAAGTGTGTATGCGTTCACAACTAAATAATCCTTATCCGTATAGTGTAAATTCACCATATAAAGAACTTTGGTCTACATTTCTGTCCCGTAAAGCTGTAACACCTTGCTGTTAAAATGTGAGGCCAGAGTTCATTCCATGTCCCAACCGACTGGACTGGGTTTCTGATGTCAATCAAAGGCAACCGTGTCTTAAGTCAGATCTTCAAGGTTACTGCCATTATCGTTATAACCGTTGTCATCATCCTGGTCATCATTATCATCACAGTATCGTAGGCGTTTTTGTCTTCTTGTACACTGCCACCCTCGTTGTCGTCGTCTCCTTCTTCATCCTCATCATCATAGTTGTAATCATCACCAACATCATAATCGGCGTGGCCGTCATTGTCGGTGTTCTCTTTGTTATCATCGTTTTCATACTCACGATCATGATTACAAATGATACTCATCGATGTCGTCGTTTGCTTCGTTATCATCTTCGCCATCACCATCATTATTCTCATCATTATTATTAGCGTCGTCATCGTCATGATTACAATCATCGCTGTCGTCATCATCACAGTCATCGCTGTCGTCATCATCACAATCATCGCTGTCGTCATCATCACAATCATCGCTGTCATCATCATCACAATCATCACTGTCGCCATCATCACAATCATCGCTGTCGTCATCATCACAATCATCACTGTCGCCATCATCAGCATCATTGACGTCATCCTCGTTGTCATCGCCGTCGTCGCTTTCTTCGTTATCACCATCACCATCGCAATCATTATCGCCATGCCAATACAGAACTGTCCAATAGACGTGTCGTCTGACATATTGTCTTTACCTGGTCGCTTTGTCATGTCGTGATCAGACCACAGTTTGGTCCCTTTACCGTATTGTGGTACCAGACCTCAGTTTGGTCTCTTTACCGTACTGTATTGCCATATACAAGTTTGGTCACTTAACCGTACAACTTGGTCACTTTACCGTACTGTGGTGCCATATACAAGTTTGGTCACTTTATCGTACTATGGTAACAGACCTCAGTTTGATCACTTTACCGCACTGTGGTGCAATATACAAGTTTGGTCACTTTACCGTACTGTGGTACCAGACCATAGTTTGGTCACTTTACCGTACTTTGGTAAGAGACAAATATGAAAAGGCTTGCAGATCTGAACTGTGAGGTGAGGAGGAACATTTTTTTCAATTAACATTTTTTTCAATTAACATTTTTTCAATTCTCATTTTCTCTCCATAGCCTTCATTTTTTCATGCTTTTGCTCTTCTCGTCCTGTCGTCACCTTCTGATGTAGTCACAAGAGATCTCCTTGACTGTATGTTGTTAATGTGTTTGTTTGCTGATGAAGGCTAATCGCGGCAACGTTCTGTATGCGTCTTAATTCTGTTATGTAAAGCTGCACTACTTTGTATCATTTTACATTGTTTGGTACGAGATCACAGTTGGGTCACTTTACCGTACGTTCATACCAGACCACCGTTTGGTCTCTTTACCGTACTGTGGTACCATATACAAGTTTGGTCACTTTACCGCACTGTGGTACCATATACAAGTTTAGTCACTTTACCATACGGTGGTACCAGACCACAGTTTGGTAACTTAATGTACAATGGTACCAGACCACAGTTTGGTCACTTTACCGTACTCTGGTAGCAGATCACAGTTTGGTCACTATACCGTACTCTGGTAGCAAATCGGAAGGAAAGTGTCCACACCAGTCCTGTCCCTGAAGATGCAAGCCCTTTTCAGGGTTCAGACGACTTTTAAGTAAACGAATCGGATTAAAGAGTTACAACTCCAGTATTCCCGAGACCTTCCAACCAACATAACAACCAACATGGCAACCAACATAGCAATCAACCGATCAACCAACTTAGCAGCCAACATAGCACCCAACCAATCAACGAACGTGACAACCAACATGGCAACCAACCAATCAACCAAAATAGCAACCAACATGGCAACCAACCAACCAAACAACCAACCAATCAACCAACCAACTAGCCAATCAATTCACCATCTAACCAACTAATCAACAAATCCACCAACTAACCAAGCAAGCAATTACTCAACCAACCAGTTAATCAATCAATCAACAGAGAAAACATGAGCGAACGTAAAAAAACAACTGCCGCACAATTTTCAGAATTGCCTGGGAAGGAAAGGTGACGAAGAGGGAAAATTGCCACCTTACCTTCATATGTCTTGACCTAGAATATGTGAAGGCTCAACACTTCACATACCATTGGCAGTATCTGCTATTTACATACATTGGACGCTACACGCTATCACTGTCACTGAAGCTAGCCCAAGATTGTTAATGTTTATTTTAAATTACATACCGCATTTAAACAAACATTGAGATCTGTTGTACAAACACCAGAATACAATTTTGTTTGTTGGGTGTGCGTAATGATAAGATTATAAGCTAATTCTCACAATTTTCCCACAGTTGGTTATTGAGTTATGGATTTTTATACGGAGGCAAACATTTGTGAACGCACTATATTATGTAATGCCTTCACAGGTGAAGTATACGACTCTTTTACACGCATTGAGACCTATTCGACATACAGCGCAAGTCCCATATTTTTATAGACAAATCGACAAGCGATGGATGTTGTAGTAAATACCACAGCGCTCGCCGTTACGGGCCAGGACATACCCTGGTACTGACAGGCTGAACCGGCTCGCTATCCTAGTTCTTTGCATATCCGTTACATGACGTTGAAGTCAACCCCATCATTTTTTTTGGCTGTTCGTGATTCCTGGACTAGTTTACTTTCAGTAGTTTGCCATTGCTTTCTGAACCACCGGCACCCATACCATTTTATATTAAAAAAAAAACCAACACAGCTGTGTTTCCAACGTGGGTATGCGGGATTACGAACTGCGTCAGTAACGCCTTGGCCACGGAGCAAGTGCTAACCTAGTTAATTTAAAACACTAACAATCCGTTCCAATTGGAATTCGAACACGTAACCACCATGTCGGTAGTTTGTCGCGTTTACGTCTGTATTTTCGTTCTCTAATATAACAGAGGCTGGCCCTCCCTGGTCTAGGGGTTACACGACTTTCTCCGTAATCCCGTATACTCTCGCGAGTAACTTGACGTGCGCGAGAATCGGTAGCGGTTCTCTCCGCGTCGGTAACTTAGGGGTATGTGAGCCGGTCGCTCAAAAAGCAATGGCAAACTACTGAGCGTAATCTTGCCAAGAAATCAACAATCAGCAGAATGATGCTGATGTTTACAGGGATGTCCTGTAAAAGATATGCGAACCAACTAAAAAATATAACAGAGACCCGCTCCGTGGCGAAGAGTTTACGGAGGCAGTTCGTAATCCTGCATGCCGAGTTCGAAACACTGCTGCATGCGATTTGGTAGCAAACCGCCTTGCGTTAGTTTTTTTTTTTACAAAATGTCATGGGTGCCAGTCGTTCAGAAAGCAATGGCAAACTACTGAACGTAATCTTGCCAAGAGATCACAATCAGCCGAAATATGTTTGTGTTGACTGCTATGTCCTGTAAAGAATATGCAACTAACTTTTAATATAACAGTGCGCATGGCACGGGAAATGGCAGATGATCGAGACACTTTTTGTCAAGCCTTGGTAAGAGCGACACTCTGCATATGACATGCTACATACATGATGATGATGAATATGTTACTGTTACGCCCTATTTACCCAGCTTTGTTACGAAGGGGTTGCTAATACAATTCGTAATCCCGCATGCCGCATTCGAAACACAGCTGCGGGAGATTAGGAAGCAGACCCCTTGCGTTGTTTTCTATACAATGGTATGAGTGCTTGTCGTTCAGAAAGCAATGGCAAAGTACTAAACGTAAACTTGCCCAGGAATCACAGACAGCCGCACACAAATATTTACCCGACCCCCACTATATTTCTGTATTCCGATTATCGACCGTTGTTGGGTGCTTTTCCCACAGTTCGGTATATGCTATCATCCTCGAAAATCTGATCCCAACATTCCATCACTGGTATCAGATAGCATGACGCCGCGGTTTCGATGTGATATGTTTGTTTGCTCCAGAGATAGACGCAAAGTTGTTAGCGGTGCGCAAAAGCCACCGGAGAAAGACACTCCACGACGAAAACACTCCTTGAATATAAAGAAGATAAGCTTAAACAGGTCGTTTGTAGTTATTAGAAAGTCAGGTTGCGTATGATCTGTCGGCGACTTTTGCTACTATGTCTAATTGATGTGTCACGTTCTGACAGCCTCAGTACAGAATGTAAAGAAATGTACACTAGCAAAGCTTGTTTTTTGTCTATTGCCACTGTCGTGAACTGTTCTCCTTATTCTTTCGCAACCAGAGCTCAACATTGTTCTTCTTCACATGCCTGGTCCGCAACAATCACGGGTGATTATGACTCTCCAACTCGCTCTGTCATCTGAAATTTTGGTGAAGTTGGTGTTGTTCACCATGAACTCAGTCTTTAATGAACAAATGACAGAGAATATGTGACGACAGAATAAACGAGATATTACACGTCCCCAGATTTCTTTGGTAGTAAGATTGATTGATTGATTGATTGATTGATTTAGGAAAAGACATCACAGCATTCGGGGCATTCCCATAAGCGCTCCGTCCCCATCCTCAGCAGCCAGCGAAGAGTTCCAACACCAATAATACCAGTAGCAATCTGATTATATGTCCGTCTCGCCTTTCCTCTGAGCGTTGAGCGTCGGCCAGATCCCTTCGTCACTCCTCACTGTCTCATTCTTGCCAGACCATGGTAATCCATTTGCTCCTCCGTGGTGTACACGTGCTCCCACAAGGCCGCAACAACGTCTGCCTTGTCATGTATCAACACTCCACCAAGTTCTACAGAGCCAGCCAATCTGTCCGCCTGTTCATTTCCCAGCACACCGGCATGCCCCGGAGAAAAGATCCAGGCGATGCTTGTCACCCGTAAGGTAGTAAGATCGGATACATAACCTTCTCGGATAAGGTCGAAAAACAGGAAGTGCTGTGTACTAGTTACACACGGTTAACATCTTCACAGCAGTTTGAAATCACAGAGAAGGACATAAGGCCACTGCCCTGGTCAAATTTGTAGGGGGAAAAAAACCTACCGAGAGGTAGATAGAGACCGTTACTTTGGGTGGAATCAGTATATATTCCGTACACACATGCATGCCGACATTGGATACTATGATCAATTAGGTGCATGACTAGGTATTCCACACGTCCATCGAAAGAAGAACGAGGAAGATGAAGAGACCAGTTTGGTGTAGAACATGGAAACAGTTCATCATCATCATCATCACGTGCTCTGCAAGCTGGCATAGGCGTTCATGTCTCTCCACAGATCTCTGTCTTCTTCCTACATTCAATGATAGTGACTTATTGCATAAGATACTTTTCATGTTATGAAATGAAGCTTTTGTTAGCCCCATTCTGTTTTTAATCTCTATTGTGCATCTTCCATCTGATGTTATAACTGCCCCTAGGTATTTAAAATTATCCACTTGTTTAAGCAGTTTCCTTTCTATTTTTATTTCACATTTGGGTGTCACCTTTTTCTTTGATATCAACATTGCTACTGTTTTCTTTATATTCAAGGAGAATCCATTCTTTGCACTTTCTGTTACTTAAAGTTAGTTGCATATACTTTACGGACGTAGCAGTCAACCCCAACATTTTTTGGCTGATCGTGATTCCTGGGCAAGTTTACGTTCAGTAGTTTGTCATTGATTTCTGAACGACCGGCACCCATACCATCTCATTAAAAAACACAACGCAGCTGTGTATCGAACGCCGTGTGAGTAATTACGAACTGCGTTCGTACCCCTTCGCAACAGAGTCAATATTCAAGGAGAATCCTTTCTTTGCACTCTCTGTTACTGCGATAGATTTCACGATTTATTGCCTGTCATGTATCGTTGCATCTCGCTTTGTACATACTGCAGAAATCACACAAAATACACTATAATGATTAGATAAATCCTTCAGGTTTAAAAATACACAATTGTTGCAGATATTTGTGCATTTTCCTCCATCAAAACGGTGCCATCTTCACAGCGTAGATGGAAACAGGTAGCGTTGCATTTTATCCCGGTTGTTGTTTAAGTTATTAAATGCCATAAGATTATTAATCGTCTTAAACAACACCCCGTATCTGCCATGAGCTTATAAACAATGTTTGTGGGGGGGATGTGTTTATGGGTGGAGTTTTGTGTGGGAGGGGAGATGTGTGAGAGGTGGGGGAGGTGTGGGATGTGCAGGTGGATAATGGATGTATGTGAGGATAGGGGATGTGTGTTTGGCTGGGTGGTTGGGGTGTGTGTGGGTGGGAGGGTAGATGAGAGATGCATGTGTTGATGGGCGGGTGGGTGATGTGTGGGTGTGAGTGGTTGATGGATGAGTACGTGAGTGGGTGGATGTGTGTGAGAGATGAGTGTATGGTTGGGGGAATGTGTGTGTTTGTGGGAAGATGTGTGTGAGCGGCGGATGTGTGTGGGTGGGGTATATGTGGGTGGTGGGGTGTGTGTGGGTGGGAGGTATGTGTTTTTTGGGTGTTTATGGGTGGGGGATATGTGTGGGCAGGTGGGGAGATGTGTTTGTGGGTGGGGATGTGTGTATAGGTGGGGGATGTGTAGTTGAGAGGTGGCGGATATTGGGTGGGTGAGTGGGTGTAGGTTGGCTGATGTGTGTGTGGGTGGGTGGGGAAAATTGTGAGGGTGCGGGATCTATGTGTGGATAGGTGCGGGATGTGTGGGTTGACGGGGGTATGTGTGTGTGGTTTTGTGATGTGTGTTTTGCTGGGTGGTTGCGGGTGCGTGGGTGGGTGGTGGAGAATATGTGTGTGGGTGTGTGCGTGTCGGTTATGGGATGGGTGGGGGATGTATGTGTGGGTGGAGAAATGTGTGTGGGTGGGGGATCAGTGGGTGGGTGCTGGCATGTATGTTTGCCTGAGCCTGTGTGAGTGCGTGGAGGTATGTGTGGTTGGGTAGGGGTGAGGTGGGTGGGGGATGTGTGGGTGGCTGAGGGATGTGTGGGTGGCTGCGGGGTGTGAGGGTGGATGGGGGATGTGTCTCACAACATTGCAATATGCACTGTTTATGTTTACAACTTTCATTTGACAATGTTTTTTTTCCCTATGTAAATGTAACATGCACATTTGATGAATGAAAGATGAGTGATCGACAGGGCCGAATGTAAGACGGGCCTACGTGCCCAATTTGTTACCCTTTTAAAATAAAGTTTGTTCGTTCGTTCGTTCGTTCGTTCTTTAACCATCTTTAATTTGCTGTACTTCTGCGTAGTATTTTTTTACCACAAAAAGATAGTTAATCTTTTCTACTAATGTTTAATATTTTCACCACATAAAGATAGTTTCCTCTGTTCGGCTTCTTCTGTTGATATGCCACATTTCTTTTCTTCGTTCACTAGCACTGAACTCAAGCGTAGTCCATATAGGACTGATTTTTGAACGTGGGTCACTTTCCTTAATATAAATGCCCCCCCCCCCCTCCCCAATATCAAGAGAACCTGCTGGCTACCATCTGAGGTTCTTGTAAATTAGTCAAGGACGATGAGTTAACGTTTAAGTCCAACTGATCGGTGTACAGAGAGAACTCGCTCTCTACCCTGCCCCTGCCCCACCTAACCCCCATACACACTACAAAAATCAGCACACCGGAAGTTTTTTTTTAGCATATCCTTTACAGGACTTAGCTGTCAACACCAGCATCTTTCAGCTGTATGTTGATCTCTTGGCAAGATTACGCTCAGTAGTTTGCCATTCATTTCTGAGCGGCCGGCTCAGTATCCCGCAAGTCACGAGCGGGGGTCGAACCGCCTCAGCTCTCGCTCCGCTACGAGACTCTGCGTGATAAACGGGATTACAGAGAGAAAGTGTTGTAACCCCACAGCCAGAGAGGCCGGCATAAAGCGGTGCATAGCTGGGTAGAAAAAGTTACTAGGGCGAGTCAATAAGTAAGTCACACAGTTCTGTGGGATGGCAGGTAAATGAAAAAAGATCACGCAGTAAAATGCAGCTGGTTTGGGAGGACTGATAAAACGATGGGATACATTCATCAATGTTGGTGGAAATTATGTTGAGAAATAAAGGGACACTGTATGCATAAAAATAAACTCGTTTCAAGTTGTTATCATAGTCAGTTATTTTTCTACAGCCATTTGTGGCTTACATATTAACTTACCCTCGAAGTTATGTAGATAAATGATAAAATAGGTGTACATGCATGCAGACAGGCCTGCTGACAGATAGCAAAGTAGATCGGTAGATAAGCATGCATGCAGACATGCAGTTACATAGGTAGACAGGGAGCAGGTAAGTAGATTGTAGGAATGCATCATGTATGCAGACAGGCATGCAGACAAGTGCGCAGTGACATCAAATAATTAGGGCAACTTAAAGCTGTCGGCCCAGAATTCCCTTCAAGCCCCCGCGATCTAGGTGACAAATTTTAAATGTCGCCTTGAAACTTAATGCTTCTGTTGTTTACAAACAAGCTGCCATCTGACAGGCGTGGGTGTCGGAATAAACATAAATCTGAGACATCATCATCATCATCATCATTATCATCATCATCATCATTATCATCATCATCATCATCATCATCATCAAGTGCCCTGCCAGCTGGCGTAGGCTTTCATGGCTCTTCACAGATCTCGGTCTTTGGTGTTCTGGATCAACTCTGCCGATGATATCCCTCCATACCACCGTCTCAATCCGTCCAGCATCATTTCTCTTGGTCTGCCTCTGCCTCTCTTCCCCTCAATCTTTCCAGTTGTCACGATGTTCTCCAATGCCTCTCTTCTCATTATATGACCAAAGAAAGCTGTTTGTCTATTTCTTATTGTTGTATATAGTGTTCTAGTTTCATTAGCCTGATTCAGGCAATCGTTGTTAGTTACTCTCGCAGTCCAAGGAATTCGCAACATTCGTCTCAAAAATCACATCTCTGTTGCTTCTAATTTCTTCTTAATTTGTTCATTTACATTCCAAGATTCGCTACCATACAGCAAAACTGGTTCTACATAGCATTTCAGCACTCTCTTTCTTACATTCAGTGATACTGACTCATTGCATAAGATACTCTTCATTTTCTGAAATGCGGCTTTTGCCTGCCCTATTCTGCTCTTGCTGGTCTCCCTGGCGCAGGTCTTAGCGACTTTCTCCGTAATCCCGTATACTCTAGTGAGTAATGTCACGTGCGCTAGAATCGGTGGCGGTTCTAGCCGCCTCCGTAACTTACGGGATATGTGAGCTAGTCGTTCAGAAAGCAAACTACTGAGCGTAATCTTGCCAAGAAATCAACAATCAGCTGAAAGATGCTGATGTTGACAGCGATGTCCTGTAAAGGATATGCGAACCCAAAAACAAAAAAAAATTCTGCTCTTAATCTCTGTTGTACATCTTATATCTATATCTATCATATATTTGTGTGTAAACATTTTTGCGACGTTCCTTAAGTACAATCCTTGAGCTCCCGCAATGTTAAGTCAGGTATAACGGTGACAAATTTTACGCTCTTAAATTGGGTCCATTTTGCGTTTGAGGAAGTAAATCGTTTTACCACGACGTAGAGCTCTATGTGTACATGTGTAAATACGTGTGACATGTTGATATATGCATGGCGGAGGGAGAATGTGTATGGAACTGCGTTCTTAGTAAACGTCGTGTTTGTAACTGTCTTGTTACACTTTGACATATGAATAACGAAGACACAAACAATAGATTGCACGGTTTATTGCCTAGTATATTTCGATGAATCTCGTCAGGTACATACTGCAGAAATCACACATCATGAACTAAAATGATTAGATAAATCCTTCAAGCTGAATTATACACATATTCACTCTGTAATTGCAATTGTTTATCACGGTAATATTAAACTGTCTATTATATCTTTCTGTTTGCACAAGACTGGCCTCTGTCAATTGGCGATTGCTTCAGCTACCTTTAATTAGCGAGTATTTTGTGTGTTAAATAGCACGCGACATGTATTGTCCCTATCAATAACGTGACAGGTTTCCCAAATGTGCCGGTCAGTCGATAACAAGGGAAGTTGATGGCGTGTGCAGCTTGGCCAGGTTCCTAGCGTCTTTATTTATTATTCTGTCAATACCGTTAAGGTATATGTTCGACCAGCCTGTAGTTTAACTGTCTCTCTGTTCTGCCGATGTAGGTGGACTGGCACCTGCATGCAAACTGATAAATACAATTGAATTTAGCGTACAGAGGGACAGGTTCTTTAACTGTTTTGGTGGGAATAGGTGTGATTCTGTACCTAATAACTGGAGTTGCAGCATAGAATGTTCGGCTGACTGCTGTAATGAGCTGGCCCTGTAGACGTTGCATTATGTCATACCCCCGAAAGGTTAGCTGGATAAATAACTTGAGTTTAGAGACTTAAGTTTCGTCGGGTTTTGGTTTCGGCTGTTGGCAGTGGCTCTTTATAAATCCAGTGGAGTACCCATTCAGGCGTACGACATTCTTCAGAGTTTCAAATTCCTCTGTCAAGTGTGTCATGGGTGAATATCTTCCTGGCTGGGTCAAAATGTGTCCGTACTAAGCCACGTTTGTACTGGACGGGTGCGAAGCTGCGGAAATTTAAGTCTTGGCCAGTTCACATTTCTTTGCGGTACACCGATCTTTGAATTGAGCCATCTGCTCTGCGTCTAATTAGAATATCTAGGGACGGCGACGCTTCGTTGTATTCGTGTTCCATAGACAGAGAGATGTTATTATGAGTCTAAGTTCATTATGGCCGGAAGTGGATGTTGCTTATAGCTCGTCTGTGATGATGATTATTATAACGTTCACATAACGACGGTAGAAGACCTAGTTTTTAATGTCTTGGGATCTCTTTTCTTCTAAATGTGCCATGAAGATGTCCGCTAGAAAGGAACCCCCTTCCCCATGGCAACTGTCAGTATGCCTAGTTTTAGTTGTTTGCCTTTAATGCGTTCACCTGTTATTTTTACTGTCTCATCCGATGGAACAGCTATATCCATGGATGCCACGGGTTTATTATGTATTTCCATTGCATCCAACAATTCTACTAGTTAGAATGTATCCCTGATTAATTTTGGATCAAAGGACTGTCATACTGGCTTAAAAATTTTTTAGCTACCTATCTCGCCATCCGGTGTTGTGCAGAGATAACCATGGACAGTCTTAGCGGGATTCCGGGCTTGTGACATTTGAGGAGTTTGGGAGTCACGTGGTGTGAGTATTTTGGCAGTGGCCTCATTGATGTGTTCGTCATTCACATGTGACTGGCTCTCTCTACTAATTTTTACATCCAGGTCCTCCTACTTGTTTCCTTTTTAATTTTAGATTCGTCTGATGAGATCTCTTCTATTTTACTCTGGTAGTCTGACATTTCCATCAATACTACACCGCTACCACTACCTTTTGTCTGGTTTCAGTATTAGTATTACGAGGGTTTTGTTAGCCTTTATTGGTTCTAATGCAGTAAGGTGTTTGTTGGTCAGCGGACATATCTGTTTAGAGGGTGTTGTTACTGGGTGTTCTAAATTTACCAGTTTGGCCCTAAGCCAACCGACCGACTCAGCAGACGTAGATGTTAAGAGATTTTATCAAACGTTTTAAACTGTGTTTGCGACTCAATATGGTCGATATGTTTGGGTTTTATGCAGAAGTTTAATCCGTATGCAAGTGCCTCAGTTTCAGTTTTGTCCAGTACACACACTTTGTACTGAGCATAGCTAAACTTATGACTCCATTCGAAGTTTAATGAACTGTGCTTTGTACTGAGCACAACTAAACATATGACCCCGTTCGAAGTTGAATGAACTGTGCTTTGTACTGAGCATAGCTAAACATATGATCCCGTTCGAAGTTGAATGAACTGTGTTTTGTACCGAGCACAGCTAAACATATTACCCCGTTCGAAGTTGATTGAACTGTGCTTTGTACTGAGCACAGCTAAACATACAGACTAGGCTAGGTTAAGATGTCTGCTTGATCGCTTGCGATTCGCCGTGTTACCGCGTTGTTTGTTCGCCAAAGGCAAATCACCAGATTTAGGAGATGCTGCAGAATTTCCCGACTTCCCTCACTGCAGAATGTCGGGATCGAAATATTTCAACAGTGTTGGCGTTGACAGAAATCGTTAAGACACGTTTAACAAGATGTGTTTGTTGACACGCCTGTGTGTGTGTGTGTGAGAGAGAGAGAGAGAGAGAGAGAGAGAGAGATAGAGAAAAGAGAGAGAGAGCGAGAGAGAGAAAGAAAAGAGAGAGAGAGAGAGAGAGAGAGAGAGAGAGAGAGAGAGAGAGAGAGAGAGAGAGAGAGAGAGAGAGAGAGAGAGAGAGAGAGAGAGATTACATGCCAACGAAATAATCATAAACAAACTTATAGAAATGCATGTTACATAGTATTATTTGCAGATAGTGAGCACAAGATATGGGACCATATGGAGCAAGCAAATAGTGTGAAGTGCAAAATGTGGAGTCATTCTGTTTCCCCCGAAACCAGGCTTTGATCTAGAACGTAGTCAACACACGTGCTACTACTACTAGCAGTTGCTACTACTGAGAACTCTGAGCTAATTTTTTTTGGGGTATGGATTAGCGTTCCTTCCTCCTTCCTGGAGAGAATTGTGCTGCAGGGAATGACCAGAGAATATACGCCAACACTGAAAATTCCGAGGAAAGGCCAGACGGACGCATAATTAGACTGCTACACAGGCTTGGCCATGGGAATGTCATTCCCATGGGAATCCCATAGGAAAGGTCCCATGGGATGGGATGGGGTGGGACAGGCATAACTTACCATGGGATGGGATGGGACGGAAAAATATGTCTCTTGGACAAAAGTTTGGCCATCGGAAGTTATTCCCATGGAACTCCCATAGAAAAGGTCCCATGGGATTGGATGGGATGGGACAGGCATAAATTACCATGGGATGGGATGGGATGGGATGGGACATACAAATATGTCCCGTGGACAAGCCTGCTGCTACTGGTACCTTAGTATTGGGACTCTTCACTGGCTGTTGAACGCGGAGGACGGCGCAGGTATGGAAATGTTCTGAGTGCTGCGATGCAGATTCTTGACACAACGTAACTCGCCTCACACGTAGTAACCTTCGACTCTTGCACCTTGGTTATCAAATATTGAGGTTAGTCACGTGCCCTTTACAGGACGTTGCTATCAGCTCCAACATTTGTTGACTATTTGTGATTTACTAGGTTAATTTAGCTCAGTAGTTTGCAATTGTTTTCTGAAGGCCGACGCTTCGGACTATCAAAATAAACGCAAAGCAGCCTGCTTCCAAATCTCCAGTTTCTGATTTTGAACGCTCGGCTTGGTGTATCGGGGAATTCTAAATAGTATGAGTTAAGTTGATCTAAGAACCGACATCACTGCACTCAGGACATTCCCATACGCGCTCGGTCGCCTTGTTCACCAGCAAGCGAAGCGTCATACCACTAATCGTTCCAAGTCGCTATCTGATTGAAAGTTTTCCTTGTCTTCCCTGTCAGTTTTGAGATTCGTCCAGAACCACTGCCGATCCCCCGCAAAATAATTGTTTTCCACATATGGGTTCTCAGTCTGTTCCATCGCCTTCTCCACTTGGTCCCACAGGCGCTACGACCACCTCTACCTTGTCCACAGGTAATTCGACCACCAAGGGGTGCATTCCCTGCCAGACTATCACCCGTTCATTCCCCCACACCCGGGAAGGATTAACACGGTCAATAAATGCCCGCAGAAGTCGAATGTGTCGGCCTAATCGGCGCAAGAACGCAGCTCTGCTGTAAACAGGCACAACGCAATCACGTCCGGAAAAAAGAAAAAAAATACTCCGGATGAACGCAGAAGAAGAAAAAGATTCCCCCACACTCCCGCATGGTCAGAGCAACAACAACAACAACAAAAAATCCATACAACTCTCACACTATGTGACCTCTGAAGCGAGGATGACATTCTGAATAGTGATGAATAGTGAATATGTAATATTTTAATAACACTTAACAGCTCACAAGTTATTGTCTAGTAAGAATTGTCTCTGTACGAATTGTTTGCTCTTCAGGGTAGACAGCCCAAGGGAGAACATCTTTCTGTGAGTGTATAGTCGTTGAGTGTGAAATCTACTTGATATTGTTGAATACGTCGCCACAACATCGTCATAATGGGACAAAAACAGACAAAGCGAGGTAAGATTTCTTCACACATCCATCCATCCATCCACCCATCCATCCATCCATCCATCCATCCACTCACCCACCCACCCATCCATCCATCCATCCATCCATCCATCCATCCATCCACCCATCCACCCACCCATCCATCCATCCACAGAAAAATCTATCCATCTATAGACTCATCAAACCATCCACAAATCATCCATACATTCGTTCAGTCATTATTAAGCCACCCATCATGCTTGCATCCATTCATGCATTCATTAACCTATTCATCCATCCATCCCTAATTTCTATATCGTGTTTTCTTTCTTGGTCCTCTCGTGGTGATTCTGAATAGAAGCTTACTGGCATGCTTTAAGAGGTTGACTGTACGAAAATCTTCATATTCATTTGCATCCTGGTGTTTTTCGAAGAGCTGTAAATACATGTGTCATCATATCACTAGGCACATATCCACTGTTGTAAATATAATTCAACATTTTAGTTAATATTTCTACTTCAAAATTTTCTCAGCACTTCTAACTCCCCTGTCGTGATTCGGTCCTGTACGGCTGGCTTTCCTTTCTTGATATTTTGATAGCGTAAATGACTTCTTTTATAATAGGTGGACCTTTTAAGTTACTTTCTTCTGGTCTTTCTTCGTGACATATCTATATCTGGTTAAGTTGCACCGTATACAGTATTTGTCTTGTTATGCGTTGAATAGATCATGACTTTCAAAATTATCCGGTGTGCCGTTGTGTTGATTCTCAGCAAATAAACCAAGTAGGTCTAGTTTCTCTAAACGTCTGCTGGGTCACATGACTGTCACGCCACGATACACAAGTTAGTTATTTAGTTGCATATCCTTTACTAGGACGTTGCAGTCAACACCGGCATTTTTTGCTGTTGTGATATCTTGTCAAGTTTACGTTCAGTAGTTTGCCAATTGCTTTCTGAACTACCGGCACCCATACCATTTCGTAAAACACCAACACAAGGCGGTCTGCTGCCAAATCGCCAGCAGCTATGTTTCGAACGCGGGTATGTAGGATTACGAACTACGTCCGTAACTCCTTCGCCACGGAGTCTCTACTCAAGTAGACACTGGATAATTGCAAAGCTCTAGAGGTCATCAAAGCATCAAGAATAATAAAATAATAGGTATTGATGAGCGCTTATAGAAGACACGAAGACTAACCTCAACGATGTTATATTTTTGCTAAGACTTGGGCATATAAAACTATTTTTTTTAAAAAAAAACTATCATTGAGAACAAAGTTAGTAGTCGACTGGATCAACATAACGGCACAAGGGTGTAACCCATAAGTGCTCCGTTCTACTCCTAACTCAAGCCTGAGTCCGGAGAATCTCAGCTCAAGTGCATGAACTCCGTAGTACCAGCGAGGATCCTGAAATACCTTGGGTAGATTTTTAACTCGAAATATTTGCCTAGGCAGCGCCGTTAGTCTACTCTTTTTCGATTTCCAACTGCCAAGGGATCTTTTACGATCTTTAGCCACCGGAAATACTTATGTTGGTTAATTTTTGTTTTGTTCGCATATCCTTTACAGGACATCGCTGTCAACATCAGCATCTTTCAGCTGATTGTTGATTTCTTGGCAAGATTACGCTCAGTAGTTTGCCACTGCTTTCTGAGCGGCCGGCTCACATACCCCGTAAGTTACCGACGCGGAGAGAACCTATACCAATTCTCGCGCACGTCACGTTACTTGCGAGAGTATACGGGATTATGGAGAAAGTCGTGTAACCCCTAGACCAGGGAGACCGGCCGGTGTAGGCTAACCAACATAATATTTCAAGTGGCTAGAGATCTTGTTGAGAGGCGCCCATCGCCTCTCCAACTAAAGTCAGGCCTAAGTAAACTACCCTCCTGCGAGACTTAGATGCATTGGACATTTGATTCTAGACCCATATTTTTATAGTCCAGTCAGCACTATCGGGATGATGTGGTTTGTATCACACCGATCTCCCCCACTTCCCAATACATTTTCTGGGTACAATTTTAGGCAGGGTGGACCCAGGTTTATTTTAAAAATCAGCCTCGGTGCGGATGCGAACTCATAACCATGGTTCTACAGGAAGCGTCTAGCCCAAGTGGTTCTCAACAGGGGGGAATTACCCCCTCCACCCCCACCCCCGGTGGAATTTTAGGGTTTCCAAAGCGGGGGGGGGGGGGGGGGGGGAATTAAGAATATTTAAAGATCGCGTTAATACAAGAGATTACTTGATATTGTTTTTCCCTCCATACTTTACGGTTCTGTACTTTTCGCTCTCCTGAAATTCGTTTAATAACGTAAGTAAACCAGCAAATCACGTTTTATGTAGACGTCTAGACTTGTGTTCTATGGTATTAAGTCTAGCTTACATTTTTACGTATACTATGTAGGGGCGGTGATGGGGTGGGGAATGTATACGGAGGAAATACGAAAAAGGGGGGGGGGGAATGACATTCCGAACATATGGTGAAGTAGTGCATGGGCCAAAAAAGGTTGAGAACCACTAGTCTAGCCACTACCCCACCGCAGCTCCCTCCTTTCCAAGTTAAAATAAAATAAATAAATGAGTGCATATCCCTTATAGGACGTTGCAAACAACTCTAGCATTTATTATAGCTGTTTGCAATTTTTCTAGGCATTTTTCACATTAGTCAGTTTGCCACTGATTTCTGAACGACCGACGCTCATACCATCGAAATCAACGCAAAACAATCTGCTCATAAATCGACTGTAGCTGATTTCGACCCCTCGACCCTGTATGTCGGGGAGTTGTAAAAACTGCTATCATTAACCCCTAGGCCACAAATACACTAGTTATTGTGCAGCTGGTAGTTGGTTAATTTTCAAATTCAGTCTGGGCAGCAGCCTATTTGGCCTTCTCTGTGCCGTTTTCAACTGCCGAGACATTTTTAATATGTGGATTTTGTTCATTTCACATTGCCGTAGTTTTGGGTGGATGATAGCCGGGAAGCTGAAAACATCTGATGGCTGTAGAAATGTGGTTTCTGAGGAAAATGCATAGAATACCAATCACCATGGACACCCAGAAAGACCAATGAACAAGTCCTACAAGAAAAAAATGAAGATCGTAAACTGATTAGAGACATTAGGCGTAGACAGTCAACAATTTTTGGGCATGTTATGAGAAGAAATGATCTGGAGAACTTGGTGACAACTGGTAAGATCGAGGGAACAGACCAAGGGAAAGACCTAGAAGCAAGTACCTGGATGGCTTGGACTTGTGGCATGGTCGAGACAGGAACTTAGAGCTGATCTACGACTCTGGTGATCGAGTCAGATGGCAAAACATGACCGCCCACGCTTACCGGCTTGGCACATGATGGATGGATGGAGTCCCGGGACAGTGTCCCTAAAGATTACAATGACTAAATGGGTTGGTCTTGCGGTGCTATGCACTTATTCACGCTTGAAGGTGCTGCCGTCGATTACAGACAGTTGCGGCCGGTTCCAGCCACAATTCAAGTGTTGTTTATTTTTTTATTTTATGTATCCTAGTAGGCCTATTTCAACTTCAATCACATGTCTTCTATCTGTGTGTGTGTGTGTGTGTGTGTGTGTGTGTGTGTGTGTGTGTGTGTACGTTCGTGCGTGCGTGCGTGCGCGTGTTTGTGTGTATATATTATATTATATATACTAGAGAGAGTTGCATGTCCTTTACAACCCCAGTATTTGTTTCAGCTGTTCGTGATTCCTGGGTAAGTTTACGCCCAGTTGTTTGCCAGTGCTATCTGAACGACCGGCACCCATATCATTTCATTAAAATAACCAACACAGCTGTGTTTCGAACGCGGGTATGCGGAATTATGAACTGCGTCTATCAGTAGGCCTACCTGTCAATTACATTTTCAAAGTCACACTTAGCGATTCATATCCCTAAAAAAATGTTGCATGTCGATTGCAGGACGTTGCGTCCAACCCCAACCCCACGATAATCTATGCAATTTTACGTTCAGTGGTTTGCCATTGCTTTCTGATTGAGAAGTCAGTGTAAAGTCCAACTGACCGGTATAGGGGTTGAACTAATTACACCGCCACAATGTTTTGCATATCCTTTACAGGATATCGCTGTCAACATCAACATCTTTCAGCTGTATGTTGATTTCTTGGCAAGATTACGCTCAGTAGTTTGCCATTGATTTCTGAGCGGCCGGCTCAGTATCCCGCAAGTCACCAGCGGGGATCGAACCTACCCAGTTCTCGCCCCGCTACGAGACTCTGCGCGATAAACGGGATTACGGAGAAAGTGTTGTAACCCCTCGGCCAGAGAGACCGGCTACACCGCCACAACCAGCAATTAATACAAGACATTGTAGGTATCAATCAGGCACTGTGATTAATGTCACGTGAAAGTCATGTGATCTGACCCAAACAAACATGGTAGATGAATGTTGAATCGACCTTCTGTGAGTCAACTGTCATCTTTTATTGTAGTTTAATTAGCTTTGGTAATGTTCAATATTACAAATCACCATGCATTAGTTGTGATACGCATTGCTTACTTATGATATCCCTAAGCTTTTGTAGTTTGTAGACTTAAACCTGCTCGTGGGTTAAACTGTATATAAGTATTTATAGAATTAGAATTTCAATTATTATCATAAATATATATTAATATAATAACTTTAAATAAGAGTTAAGAGTGCCGTACTCTTTAACTCTTATTTAAAGTTATTTTTTATATAATAATTCTAATTCCGTACTCAGTACGGTTGTGCAAACGTAACACCACCTAACAACATTATATAAATATAAATATAATATAATATTTTAGGTGCGAAGAGAAAGTTACATTTTTCATTTTACATTTATGACATGAACTAATTTCAGGATGTTTCTGATCCTCAGATGTTATTTTCCAAGAATGTTTCGGCTCATTACCCCCCCCCCCCCCCCCCCCCCTTTACACTCGCAGTGGGAGGGCCCACCTTGGTCTTGATTTACTCCTATTCATTGACAAATTATCAGATTAGCGAGAAATTACTTAAACCCTATAAACAGTCACTATAGAGATGTGGTTCTGTAGAAGAGTTGAGTTGAGCTAAGACCCGGCATCACTGCACTCAGGACATTCCCAAAGGCACTCTGTCCCCTCGTTCAACACCCAGCGAAGAGTCATACTATATTTTCTGTGTTGTAAAAGGAATCGAGCACAAATCATGCACTCTGTTGCTTCTGTGATAATTCTTTTTATTGTCTGTTTTATTGTCTGTAGAAGAATGCTTATGGCTGATGGGTGGAGAGATAAAAAGAAAGTTCTTCTTCTGTGATCAAAGTTTACAAACAGGATGGTACTTATCATCCATTTTAGTGTGTAGTACTAGTTGTCCATTTTCTAGTTCTGTGCCACATGGGCCAACATCTTCCACTTCAGGGTTTTTCATCCCAAAGTCCGATTGCCTTCCCGAGCTTGCGCGCTCTGCCTGCCCATATTTTCTGTCTGGCTTTGTTGCCTCAGCTTTTGTTTTACAGGAACTTGAACAAGGCAGTGGTGATTTGGCATTCAGTGTGTTCCTCTAGTTGACGCATTTCCTCCCAGGCTTTATGAGCCCCGTCATCCTTTTTTGTTTGCTCCAAAACAAAGAGTTATATGAAGACTTTCTGACAGAAATCAGCTTGCGAAAAGAACTAGTTATTCATAGCATAAGCAGAGAATTAGCGTTATTTGGACATGTAAACTGTGGACATGTAAACTGTGGACATGTAAACTGTGGACATGTAAACTGTGGACATGTCAACTGTGGGCATGTAAACTGTGGACATTTAGACTGTGGACATGTAAACTGTGGACATTTAGACTGTGGACATGTGAGCTGTGGACATGTAAACTGTGGACATGTAAACTGTGGACATGTGAGCTGTGGACATGTAAACTGTGGACATGTAAACTGTGGACATGTGAGCTGTGGTCATGTCAACTGTGGGCATGTAAACTGTGGACATGTAAACTGTGGACATGTAAACTGTGGACATGTAAACTGTGGACATGTAAACTGTGGACATGTAAACTGTGGACATGTAAACTTTGGACATGTAAACTGTGGACATTTAGACTTTGGACATGTGAGCTGTGGACATGTAAACTTTGGACATGTAAACTGTGGACATTTAGACTTTGGACATGTGAGCTGTGGACATGTAAACTGTGGACATTTAGACTGTGGACATTTAGACTGTGGACATGCAAACTGTGGACATGTAAACTGTGGACATTTAGACTGTGGACATGTAAACTTTGGACATGTAAACTGTGGACATGTAAATTGTGGACATGTAAACTGTGGACATTTAGACTGTGGACATGTAAACTTTGGACATGTAAACTGTGGACATGTAAACTGTGGACATGTAAACTTATCACCAACTTTCAAGACAACTTTTCATTGTTGCCTCTTACAACTAGCGTTACAGTGTTATTATTCTTTGCTTCTTTTATGGGCCCCAGTAATACACATCACTTCTTATAGTTCATACAAAATGGCATTGGTCATCATGTTATTCCTCAGCCTCCTATCTTATGTCTTGGTAACATAGTTGCTAGCGGGAGTCACAGTGGAGAAGTGGTCAAGCTTCTTGACTCGGATTCTGAAGGTTGTGGGTTCGATTCCAGGCTGCGTCCTTCGGTTCATGAGTGCTTTTTTTGGAGACTCCTGAGGGTCATCGTTGGAGCTACGGAGTTTGTGCTTTGTGCGATGCTTTCCGTGCTGTGGAAAGAGACTGAACCATATGGGATAACAACCCGGTGCAATGAAGTCGACCCTGTCGACATTTAAGCTTTTTTAAACATAGTGACTAAACGCTAGCCTGTCAATCCGGTGGCCATGGATTTAAATCTACATTGAAGCAGATTTAAAAAATTGACCAGGGCTGCCAGGTCACCTCAGCCTGGAGGTGAGAAATGTCTTGGGAAGTAAAAGCTGTTTGTGTGGTATTGACCACATCACCCATCAAGTGCTGTTTGCTCTATACAAATATGGGTCTAGCAACATATGCCCAATAGTCCTGTAGGGGTGGGGAAAGGAGCTTTTATTTTACTTATTTACTTTGTTTTTCCATTGATCTGCGAGGTAGATATGTCTTTGTTCCCAGTTCACACATATACAGCAGAATCACATATGAAGTTGTCTCATCTCAGTGTTTGTTGTCTAGTCCCACATGGGACACTCATCTCAGTGTTTGTTGTCTAGTCCCACATGGGACACTCATCTCAGTGTTTGTTGTCTAGTCCCACATGGGACACTCATCTCAGTGTTTGTTGTCTAGTCCCACATGGGACACTCATCTCAGTGTTTGTTGTCTAGTCCCACATGGGACACTCATCTCAGTGTTTGTTGTCTAGTCCCACATGGGACACTCATCTCAGTGTTTGTTGTCTAGTCCCACATGGGACACTCATCTCAGTGTTTGTTGTCTAGTCCCACATGGGACACTCATCTCAGTGTTTGTTGTCTAGTCCCACATGGGACACTCATCTCAGTGTTTGTTGTCTAGTCCCACATGGGACACTCATCTCAGTGTTTGTTGTCTAGTCCCACATGGGACACTCATCTCAGTGTTTGTTGTCTAGTCCCACATGGGACACTCATCTCAGTGTTTGTTGTCTAGTCCCACATGGGACACTCATCTCAGTGTTTGTTGTCTAGTCCCACACATGGGACACTCATCTCAGTGTTTGTTGTCTAGTCCCACACATGGGACACTCATCTCAGTGTTTGTTGTCTAGTCCCACACATGGGACACTCATCTCAGTGTTTGTTGTCTAGTCCCACACATGGGACACTCATCTCAGTGTTTGTTGTCTAGTCCCACATGGGACACTCATCTCAGTGTTTGTTGTCTAGTCCCACACATGGGACACTCATCTCAGTGTTTGTTGTCTAGTCCCACACATGGGACACTCATCTCAGTGTTTGTTGTCTAGTCCCACACATGGGACACTCATCTCAGTGTTTGTTGTCTAGTCCCACACATGGGACACTCATCTCAGTGTTTGTTGTCTAGTCCCACACATGGGACACTCATCTCAGTGTTTGTTGTCTAGTCCCACACATGGGACACTCATCTCAGTGTTTGTTGTCTAGTCCCACATGGGACACTCATCTCAGTGTTTGTTGTCTAGTCCCACACATCGGACACTCATCTCAGTGTTTGTTGTCTAGTCCCACATGGGACACTCATCTCAGTGTTTGTTGTCTAGTCCCACACATGGGACACTCATCTCAGTGTTTGTTGTCTAGTCCCACATGGGACACTCATCTCAGTGTTTGTTGTCTAGTCCCACACATGGGACACTCATCTCAGTGTTTGTTGTCTAGTCCCACATGGGTAATCTCTTTTCCTAATCCACATATACAACAGAATCACCTTTGAAGTCTGAAAAGGCTAGGTATCCAGTCTCACTACCCAAGAGATCAGCGGGACATCATTAGATGAGGACGTGGAATATCATTAGATACCAATGGTTTTTTAAAACAATCCCAGCCCTAAGCTGAGATCCAACCTGACACCTGAATCTGAAGCGGACACTGTAACTGCTCTGCCACTCCTCCCCTGCCTAGACATTTGAACCTCATTGTTCCAGCAGCTCCTCCCCTGCTTAGACATTTGAACCTCATTGTTCCAGCCACTTCTCTCCCTGCCTAGACATTTGAACCTCATTGTTCCAGTGGCTCCTCCCCTGCCTAGACATTTGAACCTCATTGTTCCAGCCACTTCTCTCCTGCCTAGACATTTGAACCTCATAGTTCCACCCACTCTGTTAGAATGTGTTGGCCAGCAAATTGTAATTAACTTCAGATTTAAATGTGGCCATTACTTTCTGTTTGCTTATAAAACAGACCCTAATGGTTTAGATAGTTAACAGTAATTTTTCTGTTTATTCTAAAAATACTCTACACTTACTCAGATACTTCTGGATAGTTAACTCTTTATTTGCATATTCATTATCTCATATTGAAATGGCAGCATTACTTAAGGATTTGTTTAATTTGCAAAGAGGAACTTTACTGTGCCTCAAGTCTCCTTCTATAAATTACACAAGGGAAGTCTTGGGGTACGGTGCCAAAACTTTGTCTCACCAACAAAGATACAAATGTGCCTATCTTATACTATTTCATTTCCCCCACCACTTGTGCTGCCTTTCCCAATTAATCCATAGCTCTAACATTATAGATGACAGTTCTGGAAATGTCCCAGGTAAAAAAAAATTGCAATCCAGATTTCTTGTGACTTGTGCATGTTATACATTATATCTTGAACAGCCTCCTTTTTTCTTGGTTGACTGGTGGGCGGGGGGGAGAAAGGAGAATGAGGGGGAAGAGCATGACATCATCAGCTGCCTATTAAAAAATGTTTCACCTGAAAGCTGAAAAGATTGTCGCTAACTGAATTTGAAGCCATAACTTTTGAAGTTAGAGTTTAATGGGATATATGAAGATAGTTGTAATGATCAGTTCATACCAGCTTCATTGCAACCCTGACCCTGCAGACCCTTTAACCTTAGATGTGGATTTATCACATGGCTTTCATCATAAAGAACTTATTTTTTATCTTCAGAGCAAAGCGTGAAAGTTGTCAACATCAAGAAGCGTGAAGACGCCCAAAGTGTATACCCTGACTCACCTTCTGAACAGCCAACCAGGCCTGTCAGCATAACCTCAGAGCAGAAGAGTCCAGCCAGTGTAAGAACACTAGATTCGGAATCAAGCGAACATCCGTCAGAAAACATGATTGAGACAGTGGTTGGCAGTATTAGTGATTTCAAGGATGGACAGTAAGTCTTCTTTTTGATCTTCTTTCATCTGTAAGATTTTTATGTTTTCTATGGATTGCTTCATTGTTTTATTATGTAATTGTATGATAGGGACCTATTGTATAAGATATTCTTCATTTTACAAAATGCCCTTTTTGCTTGTCCTGCTCTGTTGCTTATCTCTCTGTTATATCGTCCTTGAAAGTTAGTTACATGTTTTATATAACTAGATAAAACTAACTAATTGACAGAATGCAAGAGGTGGATGTTGGAGACAAGAAGGTTCTACTAGTCAAGGAAGATGGCCAGTTTTTTGCAGTGTCAAGCAAATGCACTCATTATGGAGCCCCACTTTCTAAAGGTAGATTTGCATTCATCAGAGTCTATTTGTTTTAAAGTATATTAAAATCATAATCATCCAGTGACTTGACTTGTTCAGAACTTTTCCTTCATAAAAGTCTTTCAAAATTTCTCACTATCATAAGCAGATGTCCTGCCTCTGTTGCTGTGATTGTAAATTGTCTTTCACATCTTCAAGCCATATATGATGTTGGTTTCCTATTTTTCTGCCTTCCTGTTACACCTACCTCCATAATTATCTTTTCCAGGCAATCATGTCTTTTTACACATTGAAAATATTTCATTCTCCTCAATTTTATTTGTCTTAATAGCTAATCGTCTTCAATATTCGCTCCGTGATGAAGGGGTTATGGATGTAGTTCGTAATCCTGCATATCTGCGTTCGAAACACATACAGATGTGAGCAATTTGGCAGCAGACCACCTTACATTGGTTTTTTACAAAATGGTATGGGTGCCGTTCGTTCAAAAAGCAATGGCAAACTTCTTAACGTAAACTTGCCAGGAGATCACTACAGCAAAAAAAGAATGTTGGTGTTGACTGCGATGTCCAGTAAAGGATATGCATCTAACTAACTTCAATATTGAGTTCTTGTTGCATGGATCTGTTCAAATAAGCACATAAACAAATCCACAGCTTACAGAGCGAGCGGTAGATGACTTGATGACTTCGCTATGGAGACTCCCAGAGACCTGATGTATACTCCCCATTCTGATCCTAGGGTAGTGGATCGAACATCTAGCCATTTCAGTTAAGAGTGAAAAAATAGGACTTGTGTGCATGTTGTGCACATGAAAAATCCTTTTACTGGTGGAAGTTGCGAAGAGTAGGCTAAATATGCTGCTGCTAAACCTATATATAAAACTGAGAAAACCTACCCACAACACACATTTCAGGCATTAGTGATTCCGGTATTCACAAATTTGGATCCGCATCAGTGATACAGAGTTTGTGCACTGAGTTTCTTCTTGTGTGACTGATCTGTGGGAGGAGACTGGTACACTAAAAGTTGTATCAGTGTAGAATGAAGGTGCTGTTTTACAAACAAATATATAAAACAGGAAGATGCCAGATTTCAGGATAAAGTAAGCCAATAATTCATTAAATGCTTTCAGTATAAGGTAAATAATGTTTGTTCGAGTGGGAATTGAGAAGCATACCTTAAAGCCACTTTAACTCCTTTGGAAGTAAGATGTTTGCCAGATGGAAAACATACTCGCCAATTACAAGCTGTCAACTGCAGTGAGAAAAAGAGTGTTAAGATTGCAAAATAGAACCTATACTGTTGTATGATTGTGAAATATGGTCAATAAGTAGATCAGGCTGAGAAACTTTCAAGTGATAGTGGAACTGTGGTTTCGAGGAAAATGCAGAGGAATACATTGGATGGACAGAAAAATGAATAAGACAGTCCTTTAAGAAACAAATGAAAACCGTAAATTGAGTGAAAAAATTAGGTGACAACATCAAGATGTTTGGGCATGTTATGAGAAGAAAAAAGCTTGAAAACTTAGTGACAACTGGCAAAATTGATGGGAATAGAGCAAAGGGTTGACAGAAAGATAAAAACCTAGATAGATTCGCCACATGGCGCAATCTAAACAAGAACACAGAACTGATTCAAGATTCTGGTGATGGTGTGAGATGGTGAATGGTGACCACTCACACAAGAACACAGACCTGATCCAAGATTCTGGTGATGGTGTGAAATGGTGAATGCTGACCACTCACACAAGAACACCTGATCCAAGATTCTGGTGATGGTGGGAAATGGTGAATGGTGACCACGCACACAAAAACACAGACCTAATCCAAGATTCTGGTGATGGTGTGAGATGATGAATGAGTACCACACTTATGATGTAGATGAGACAGAGCCTCTGTGGTCACACTAGATTTCACCCTTGCCAAGATCTTGAAGCAAGTACGGTATGTCCACAGACTGGGTTCCTCAGTCTGGCTAATGTTTGGAGGATTTCAAGGTGGACACATTGGTTGGATCTGCACCGCTGAGTAGGGTATTGGTGCACAATAAGGCACATGTGGTCAGAGCTCATTGGGATTGTGTTTGTAGTGTGAAAGAACAGATACAACATCCTAGCCTGGAGAGAATGATGTGACAGAGGTTGACCACAGGCTCTGGCTGACCCTGAGTTTTCTGAGGAAAAGCCAGATGAATACACAATCAGATTGCAGCTGGTACCTTTAGTACTGGGACTCTTTGCTGATTGTTGAAGATGACGGAGTGCATATGGGAATGTCCCGAGTGCTCAACCTGGTCTTGCACTCCCAGTAAGTTTCTAAACACGGGAAGGGAAATAAGAGCTCTGCAAAACACCCTGTGGAGATGCCTTTGGTGTCTGGTTGGGAGGAAAGCCTCTACCCAGCCTCACTTCAGTAGATGTAAGCCCATTTAGGGCTCTGATGATCTGAATGTCATAGCATCAGATATAAAGCTTTATAACTGAGACCTCTAGAGCAATGGTTCTCAACCTTTTTGGCCCATACACCCCTTCACCATATGTTCAGAATATCATTTCCCCCCTTTTGTATTTCCTCCCTATAACCCCCCCCCCCCCCCCCACCCCCCCCCCCCCCCCCCCCCACCCCCAAATCCCTACACAGTATATGTAAAAATGGAAGCTAAATTTAATAACACATGCTAGAACAAGTCTAGATGTCTACGTAAAATGTGATTTGTGGGTTTACTTACATTATAAAACGAATTTAAGAAGGACGAGAAGTACAGAACCGAAAAGTATGGAGGGAAAAACAATATCAAGTAATCGGTTCTTGTATTAACGTGATCTTGAAATAATCTTAATTCCCCCTCTGGAAACCCTAAAATTCCCCCCTGGGGGGGGGGGGGGGGGGGGGGCGCTTATACAAAGGGAAGAAACTATATCATGAAGTCATTGCCGAATACATAAGAGTGCTCGCTCTTAAATTTTTGGTGTGCTTATGGTGAGGTAGCGAGTACAACCCTTAGTCACTTAGACTAAAATGTTGACTTCTCATCCTTGACTAGGGGATGTAAATGACAAAGTACCTCTGAAGGCGGAGTTGGTTCACCTAATGGCGAGGGGAACTGGAACTGGTAATAAGGAAAAGCTAATCCACACACAAAAATAAATCCAATGCACTAGAAGTAGTAGCACGTGTATGGACTACCCTTGAGTTCAAAGCCAGTGAACGGAAAACAGTCACAAGACCCATAGTAAGAACCAGGTGTGGGTATGTGAAGTTACAAGTTTTAGAACCATCACATTTGGTCAGTGTGAGTGCATAGAGGAATTGAGGACTAGTCTTTCCCTCCCGTGGCAGATGTTGAGAGCTGGCATTGAACCCTAGCCCGACCATGCCTATGTAATTGTCAGGGTAGTGTTCTAACTGCTACACCAGCATGCCCACTAAGAAATTATATGACCCAAGTAATGTTGTACTCTTCATTCATTCATTCATTCAGTAGCATGTCCTTTGCAGAACCTCGCTCCCATAACAACCTTCCGGAAAACCTCTCGATCATAATCAAGATGTCCCGCGTCCGATACACCCATCTGGAGATCATCTGCCACATCCTGCACCCATCTTCTCTTTGGCCTTCCTCTTCCTCTCTTCCCAGGCATATACCCCTCCATTATTGTTCTCTCCAAACTTTCGTGACGTTTCAAGTGACCAAAATATTTCAATTTTCTTTGTTTTATTGTTTTTAATAGCCAACCTTCTTCAGTATTCAGCTCTTGAAGTATTGATGCATTTGTTCTTTTCTTTACCCAAGATATTCTTAGAACTTGTCTATAACATTTATATTCAAAGGCATTTATGCGCTGCTCAGCTTGTTTAGTAAGTGTCCAGGTCTCACAGGCGTATGTTGCAATGGGAAAGATGCATGCTCTTAAAAATCTAATTTTTGTAGTTCTGTCTGTCCCATTCCATAATTTATTCAGTTGTTTGAGTCTTTGAAGAGCAATTGATAGTCGTCGTTTAATTTCTTTCATTGTGTCACTGTTGTTGGTAATCAATGACCCAAGATATTCAAAATTTTCCACCACCTCCAATTTTTCCCCATTAATGTATACTTCTTTCTCTATAGTGGTTTTATCTGTATGCATTATCTTTGTTTTTGCAATGTTAAGATACAAGTTGTGATTTTCACTATTCAATTGGGTTGAAGCTATTAGGTTTTCTATACCAGTGTGTGTTGTATTCCTGCAGGTGCCTATTGTAAAGGAATTGTCAGGTGTCCCTGGCATGGGGCGTGCTTTGATGTCAAAACTGGAGACATCGAGGACTACCCTGGGCTGGATAGTCTGCAGAAATATCAGGTAGATACAGTGGTTTGTGTGTTATTTGATGCCAGTCTGTGTGTTCTTTTATGCCAGTCTGTTTGTTCTTTGATGCCAGGCTGTGCTCTTTGATGTCAGTCTCTGTTTCTTGATGCCAGTCTGTGTGTAGACATGATTTTTTTTCAGGGAGCTCACATGAGGCAGCTCAATGACAAACAGTGAGATAGTTCAGCGACAAACAGTGAGATAAAGTTCAGTGACAAACAGTGAGATAAAGTTCAGTGACAAACAGTGAGATAAAGTTCAGTCACAAACAGTGAGATAAAGTTCAGTCACAAACAGTGAGATAAAGTTCAGTCACAAACAGTGTGCTAGTACAGTGACAAACAGTGAGATAAAGTTCAGTGACAAACAGTGTGCTAGTACAGTGACAAACAGTGAGGTAAAGTTCAGTGACAAACAGTGAGATAAAGTTCAGTGACAAACAGTGAGATAAAGTTCAGTGACAAACAGTGAGATAAAGTTCAGTGACAAACAGTGAGATAAAGTTCAGTGACAAACAGTGAGATAAAGTTCAGTGACAAACAGTGAGATAAAGTTCAGTGACAAACAGTGAGATAAAGTTCAGTCACAAACAGTGAGATAAAGTTCAGTGACAAACAGTGAGATAAAGTTCAGTGACAAACAGTGAGATAAAGTTCAGTGACAAACAGTGAGATAAAGTTCAATGACAAAAAGTGAGATAAAGTTCAGTGACAAACAGTGAGATAACATTCAGTGACAAACAGTGAGATAAAGTTCAGTGACAAACAGTGAGATCAAGTTCAGTGACAAACAGTGAGATAAAGTTCAGTGACAAACAGTGAGATAAAGTTCAGTCACAAACAGTGAGATAAAGTTCAGTGACAAACAGTGAGATAAAGTTCAGTCACAAACAGTGTGCTAGTACAGTGACAAACAGTGAGATAAAGTTCAGTGACAAACAGTGAGATAAAGTTCAGTGACAAACAGTATGCTAGTACAGTGACAAACAGTGAGATAAAGTTCAGTGACAAACAGTGAGATAAAGTTCAGTGACAAACAGTGAGATAAAGTTCAGTGACAAACAGTGAGATAAAGTTCAGTGACAAACAGTGAGATAATGTTCAGTGACAAACAGTGAGATAAAGTTCAGTCACAAACAGTGAGATAAAGTTCAGTGACAAACAGTGAGATAAAGTTCAGTGACAAACAGTGAGATAAAGTTCAGTGACAAACAGTGTGCTAGTACAGTGACAAACAGTGAGATAAAGTTCAGTGACAAACAGTGAGATAAAGTTCAGTCACAAACAGTGTGCTAGTACAGTGACAAACAGTGAGATAAAGTTCAGTGACAAACAGTGAGATAAAGTTCAGTGACAAACAGTGAGATAAAGTTCAGTGACAAACAGTGAGATAAAGTTCAGTCACAAACAGTGAGATAAAGTTCAGTCACAAACAGCGAGATAAAGTTCAGTCACAAACAGTGTGCTATTACAGTGACAAACAGTGAGATAAAGTTCAGTGACAAACAGTGAGATAAAGTTCAGTCACAAACAGTGAGATAAAGTTCAGTGACAAACAGTGAGATAAAGTTCAGTCACAAACAGTGTGCTAGTACAGTGACAAACAGTGAGATAAAGTTCAGTGACAAACAGTGAGATAAAGTTCAGTGACAAACAGTGAGATAAAGTTCAGTGACAAACAGTGAGATAAAGTTCAGTGACAAACAGTGAGATAACGTTCAGTGACAAACAGTGAGATAAAGTTCAGTGACAAACAGTGTGCTAGTACAGTGACAAACAGTACAGTGAGATAGGTCAAGGACAAACAGTGTGATAGTACAGTGACAAACAGTACAGTGAGATAGGTCAAGGACAAACAGTGTGGGATAGTACAGTGACAAACAGTACAGTGAGACAGGTCAAGGACAAACAGTGTGATAGTACAGTGACAAACAGTACAGTGAGATAGGTCAAGGACAAACAGTATGATAGTACAGTGACAAACAGTGAGATAAAGTTCAGTCACAAACAGTGAGATAAAGTTCAGTCACAAACAGTGAGATAAAGTTCAGTCACAAACAGTGTGCTATTACAGTGACAAACAGTGAGATAAAGTTCAGTGACAAACAGTGAGATAAAGTTCAGTGACAAACAGTGAGATAAAGTTCAGTGACAAACAGTGAGATAAAGTTCAGTGACAAACAGTGAGATAAAGTTCAGTGACAAACAGTGAGATAAAGTTCAGTGACAAACAGTGAGATAAAGTTCAGTCACAAACAGTGAGATAAAGTTCAGTCACAAACAGTGTGCTATTACAGTGACAAACAGTGAGATAAAGTTCAGTCACAAACAGTGAGATAAAGTTCAGTGACAAACAGTGAGATAAAGTTCAGTGACAAACAGTGAGATAAAGTTCAGTGACAAACAGTGAGATAAAGTTCAGTGACAAACAGTGAGATAAAGTTCAGTGACAAACAGTGAGATAAAGTTCAGTGACAAACAGTGTGCTAGTACAGTGACAAACAGTACAGTGAGATAGGTCAAGGACAAACAGTGTGATAGTACAGTGAGACAGGTCAAGGACAAACAATGAGGTAGTTAAAGAGACATTTCCTGGTACCAATTTTAGTCTGGGTCTACGTGGGAGCCCACGTCAATTTAAAAAAAATCACCTTCGTGAGAATTCAAACCCTTGCCCACCGTGCCAGCAAGAAAGCATATGTTTTGAATGACCAAGTCATATTTCATCATCATCAGTTTTCTTGTTAAACTATTTTTATTGTACAGGTAGAGGTGAAAGATGGGAAAGTTGTGGTACAAGCAAATCCTGCAGCCCTTGAAAACAGCAAGAGGGTCAAAGCCATGGTGAAGAAATCTGCCGACAACAAGAAGACTGTGGTGCTCGTTGGTGGAGGTACAATATTCTTTGTTTTTGTTTTTTTCATTTGCTCGCTTTGAACTCAAGTGTCATCCATAAAAATGCAACTACTTCTAGTGTACTAGATTGATTTTTGCATGTGGGGTTAGCTTTTACCAGTGTCCCTCGCCATCAGACGAACCTCTGACTTCAGAGGTAGTTGTTATTTTTGTCCCCAAGTCAAGAACGAGAACTGATCGACGTAGGGGTTGAATCCGCTACCTCGGCGTCAGCACAACTGATGTTTAAGAAACAGTGCTCTTCTAAAATTGGGCTGAGTCAAATTCCTGATGAGATGCAGCAAAATATGCCAGGCAATAAATCATGCAACATATTGTTTGTGACGTCTGTGTTTACATTCACTAATGGAATACATGTTTTCAATTACCTTTTTATACTAGTTGGCCGTGTGTGGAAGCACACTGGTTCCTTCAGTGAGGTACTCATTTTATATGAAGACAGCAGATTATCACCCTGCTGTGTCTGTAGCTTTTAGTTTTCATGTCCTCTGATTTCTATTTCTCTCTTTTACTGCTGTGAGTGCTGATCAATACCTGTGGATTTATTTTAATGTTAAGAGCTACTGAGGAAATGCAACATGAAGGTCATCAAAGTATTTGGCTCCCGTATGCTGTGTATCTGCTTTGTAGTGGTAGAGGGGCTTGAGTGTTACACTGACCTCAAGAGCTATGTCGACGGTAGTGCAGCTAATATTAGGGTCTCTCATGTTGGACAGGTCAAGGGATAGGGACCAGACGAAGAGATACGCAAACCTGCTCCTTTGTAGGTAGGCTAGGGACAGTTTAAGGCTAGGGGAAGCAAACTTGAAAAATTGCTGCTGAAATGAGGTGTTCTGACCCAGAGGTTTGATGAAACAGTGCACATACCCCACTAAATGATGAGGAAACCATGCAACACAACTCACTAAATGATGAGGAAACAGTGGAACACAACTCACTCAATAATGATGAGGAAACAGTACACACAACTCTTCTTCTGTTTTTTTTTTTTTTTTTAAATTTGTCTATAACTGCAATGTTGCCTCTTGTTTGAATTTAACTGTCTGTTTTAGTTCACTCAGTAGTTCAATGCTGGCTGATGAAGGGGTTACAGACGCAGTTCGTAATCCCGCGTACCATGTCCAAAACACAGCTGCAGGCAATTTGGCAGCAGACTGCCTTGCATTGTTTTTTTTTACAAAACGGCATGGGTGCCGGTCCATCAGAAAGTATGGAAAACTACTGAACATAAACTTGCCAAGAGATCACAAACAACAAAAATTGCTGGGGTTGACTGCGATGTCCTGTAAAGGATATGCAACTAACTTAACAGGGGTTCCTATAATTTATCTTCCCTTGTTTCTCTAGGCCTGAAGGTTTGCCTAGATATGTTGTACTTTGGGCAGTAATGTTGATGATGAAAGTCTTTGGCTTATCTGATCCAGGTCCAGCAACTCTTGTTTGTGCAGAGACTCTCAGACAGGAAGGATACACTGGCAGGATAATAATAGTATCACAAGAAGAGCATCTCCCATATGATAGAATTAAACTTAGCAAGGTCAGTTTTGTTTTTTTCACATCCATTTTGGTGATGGCTAAAGGGATAATGAGGCGTACAGTTTCATATGAGGTGGCTTCAAATGAAAACCTTAAAATTGTTGGGTTGCGTGAATGTATTCTGAAAAAGTAAAGAATAAATGTATCATTGTTCGATGTAGTCAACACTGCATTCAATGCAAGTCTTCCAGCACTGATAAAATGCTTGGATTCCTGTAGAAAAAAAATTCTCTTGTGTGTAACCACTTTGGGGTCACTACTTGGTGTGCCTGACAGAAGTCACGCCGTTTTGAAACTTCCTACTCCACCCATACTCTTGCTGGACTGACTGGCATGCATTGCCATACTGGACCTTCATTCGTTGATGAATTTCTATAGATTACACCCTTTCACTGATCAGAAAACAGATAACAGCATGCTGCTCCTCCTTGGTGCATGTCAAAAGTGGGGTGGGGTGGCCATCTTTAAACTGTCCTTATGATGTCACTATGTTCATCTGCACCATGATGTCATGTGCTTAACATCCTTGACATCCTTAACAATATTAACAGGTTACAATACAATGGTATGGTTATTGTAATTTCTATCACTTATAATGTTTTAATTAGAAGTCCTATCGTAATTCCCCGAAAAACTGAATCAGTCAAAAGTTCAGATAACAACCTTCCAGAAAACTTCTGTCATAAGCAAGATGTCCCGCATCCAATACACCCATCTGGAGATCATCTGCCACATCCTGCACCCATCTTCTCTTTGGCTTTCCTCTTCCTCTCTTCCTGGGCATATACCCTCTATTATTGTTCTCTCCAAATTTTCATGACGTTTCAAGTGACCAAAATATTTAAATTTTCTTTATTTTATCATCGTTAGTAGCCAACCTTCTTCAATATTAAGATCTTGTCAATGGCACACTGCTGATCTAAATTGCCTAGTCAATCACAAACAGCCAATCAATGCTGGGATTGACTGCAATGCCCTACAAAGCACATGCAACTAACTTTACAATTTTGTGTGTGAATTGAGAATCCATGTCCTTAATTTCTTCTGTCCTAAACAGTTGTTACTTTAATGTGATATTTTTGTGTTAACTAGACAAGCTGTGCCGGTCTCCGTGGCAAAGGGCTTACAGTCGTGATTCATAAGCCCGCTTAACTGCGTTCGAAACACAGCTGCGACGGATTTGGCAGCAGATCACATTGCACTGGGTTTTAATGAGTTGATATATGAGCCAGTCGTTCAGAAAGCAGTGGCAAATTACTGTACATAAGCTTGCCAAGACATCAACAACAGCAGTAAAATGCTGGTGTTGACAGTGATGTCCTGTAAAAAGGATATGGAAAAAAAAAAATAAGCTGTGGTAGGTGCACGTCCTTAAAGCTGACTAAGGAATTTTGGTGTCGGGCTGCCTAACCCAACACGTAGTAAACTTTAAACTTTAGCTGAACAATCCAACCAACCATGAACCAGAATAAAGACAAGTAAACAAAAACAACTCAGTCAACCAACCATAAACAAGAATAAAGATATGTAAACAAGAACAATCCAACCAACCATGAACAAGAATAAGGATATGTAAACATGAGTAGTTATTCTGTTAACACGTTTACTCAATGTGTGTCTGATCTGGTGTCTATTTATGTAATTAGATAATATTTATATGAATATATAATAGTATACCATTATGTGTGTGTTACATCTATTTGTTCTAATTATTCACAGGCCCTGAACTCCAAACCAGGGGAGATAGCCTTGAGGAGTCAGGAGTTCTATGATCAAAATGGAATAGAGCTTTTACTTGGAAAAAAGGTGCAGTCAATAGATGTGATCATAAGTACATGCTATTGTCTTAGTTCTAACTACATAAGTACATGCTATTGTCTTTGTTCTAACTGCATAAGTACATGCTATTGTCTTTGTTCTAACTGCTACACCAGCATGCCCACTAAGAAACTATATGATTCAAGTGATGTTGTACTCTTGTTGGATAATATGAACACATAATACATTCTGCATGTGAATTATAAGTGTATCTGTATGTCGTTTTATAGAAAAATAATGAGAACACCAAGGACAAATAGAAAGAGCTATGAAGATATCTTGAAAAGAAGTTAACTCTCAAAGAGAACTGGTTATTCATATCAGAAGAAGACAATCTATATAGAAATATGTTTCATCTATGTACCACATAGCATGTATATCAGAACAGTCTGTATATGTTTGTCCATCAAGAATGATGATGAACATTCATTTCATCCAGTGGGGTTGAAAGTATGAAGCTGTGAGCTCTAAGACGGCTGATAAGGCCTATTTTGGCTCAAAATGTTCTTTGACAATGTGGGCAAAGAATGCTTGATGTTCCAGGAGGAGGATCTCCTGCAGTGGTTTTTCTGTTTAGCCTTTTCTTCACAGCTCTTGCAGTCCTGCTTGCTTCACAAGTGACTGCACCCTTGCGTAATGATGTACGCCACAAATTTCGGTCTTTGGCAGCAGTCTCCCAAGTGTCATGATGAATTCCAACAGCTTTCCGTGATATTTTCAGAGTGTCTTTAAAGCGTTTCCTCTGGCCGCCTTGGGAACGTTTACCACAATACAGCTCACCATAACAAAATTCATTTAGGGAGCCTGTGATCTGGCATGCGGGTCAAGTGACCAGCCCAGTGAATCTGATTCTTCATTTGTAGAGTGTGGATACTGGGCATGGACACTCTTTCTAGGACTTCAGTGTCTTGCCATTTAATCTTCAATAGCTTCCTAAGGCAGACTGTGTGGAAGTGGTTTAATTTTCTAGCATGTTGCTGATAAACAGTCCAGGTTTCACAAGCATATAGCAGTGTGGATAATGTGACTGCTTTGTAGACTTTCAGCTTTGTATGCAGGCTTATTCTATTTCTGTCCCACACATTCTTGTACAGTCTGCCAAAGGCCGTCTGTATATGCAAGGGGGAGTCAATAAGTAAGTCACAAATGGCTGTAGCAAAATAATTAAATATGATAACTTGAAACCAGGTTATTTTTATACATACATTGTCCCTTTATTTCTCAACATAATTTCCACCAACATTGATGCACACAGAAGATGGATGTTTCCATTGCATTGAAGCACGCTTTGATTCGGGCTGGTAGTGATGCACCCATGATTTGTCCCCAGTAACAATCTTGTTCAGCATGTCTTCTCCTTCATCTTCGTATCGACAGAGATAATGCAAGGACAGGCCAAATCGGGTCATATTGTGTTCCTCCTTCAGTTGTCTGGGTACCCACCTTGAGCACACTTTCTTAAATTTCAGTTGATCATGCATTATGCTGTATGCTGAACCATGTGAGCACCCTATTGCAGATGGTAAAGAGTCTGTCGTTACTCGCCTGTCACCTCTAATCATCTCCTCCACCTGCTGCACGGATGCTTCTGTTGCAATCTCAACAGGATGACCAGATCGGATTTTATCAACAATTTTAGAGTGTCCTTGAGAAACTTTTTCTACCCAGCTGTGCACCGATTTACGGGACAAACATTTGTCAGCATAAACAGGAAGCATTTCCTTAAGAATGTCCTTTGCAGGCAGTCCTTTTGCCCACAAAAAATGCACAACAGCACGTTCCTCTTTGGTTGTACACTCCGTAAGTACAGTCATTTTGTTGATGAGCTGCGCATGCGCATGAGACACCTAGGGCCACCTGACGAACGGGAATATAAGGTTCGATGTTGCTGTCACCTAATGACACCTGTAGAAAACTACATTTACCTGCCATCCCACAAAACTGTGTGACTTACTTATTGACTCGTCTTCATAGATACTGATGAATATATATATATATATATATATATATTTTTTTTTTTTTTAAAAAGAATTGCATATCCTTTTTTACAGGACATTGCAGTCAACACCAGCATTTTGCTGCCCTCGTTGATGTCTTGGCAAGTTTTTTTATGTTCAGTAGTTTGCCATTGCTGTCTGAATGACTGGCTCTTATACCAACATGTTAAAACCAGTGCGACACGATCTGCTCAATATATAGTACAATCTATATAGAAATATAACTTCCATTTATGTACTGGGGCACTCAGGCATGAGAGGTAATAAATGAGCGAGTCAGTTGGAATATATGGCAGAGATTGAGGATGGATGAGCAATGGATGGGTCAGACATCATCCACCTCATAAGAGGCGTGGGACAAACATGACAGACACTTGAAAATCTGCTTCCTGGTCCAGAGTGAGGGCGCACTACCAGATGTGATAATTTTCTCAAAAGCACAAGACATTTGATTGATCAACATACAACTTGTACGATCAGTCATTTTACGCTGGGTGTGATGTTAAGGGGGAGATTGGAGCAGCTAAACCCCTGTCCCAAGTGCCTGATGGCTTTCCTCACTAACCACTAACCATTCACCACTAACCACTAATTGCACTACTTTAAAGCCAGTGACTTATTACATCAGATACTTTTTTATTGATTGAGTGCCAAAGGATAATACGTCACCACATTTAACCTACCATTTGGACAGGACGACGATATATCGCCATACTAGGGTTATCATGTTATTTGTTTTGTTTCATGATATCTTCTGCAATTTCAATGCTCATTGAATTAACATTTACATTATAATACTTGTTCATTTGATTGTGTATCAAATCTGGTCCAAACCTACATTTTGTTTAGCACTGAATCAGTTCAGATATAACTCCAGCATTTCTTGGCTGTTAATGATTCCTGGGCAAGTTTACATTCAGTAGTTTGCCATTACTTTCTGAATGACCGGCACTCATACCATTGTAGGAAGGAAAAAAACAACACAATGCAGTCTGCTGCCAAATCGCCCGCATCTGTGTTTTGAACGCGGTATGCAGGATTACAAATTGTGTCCATAACCATTTCATCACAGAATCGGCAGTTAAGATACAGTTTTGTAAAATGGCTACCAGATTTTTTTAATTGGAAAGAGGTCTGTGATCTGGTCACCCCATATCATCAGCTGTGATGACCTGGCGTGTGTGAAGTCTAACCTTTAACACTGTACACAGAGTATGTCATGGGCTTGTCTTTGTTGTAACGTACAGGTGACCCAGTTAAAGCCTGATGAGAAGAAAGTGGTTCTGGAAGATGGACAGGGTGTCAGCTATGATGTGTTAGTCTTGGCTACTGGAGGAAAGTGAGTACCTGCCATGTTTCTTATATAGTGAACTAAGTTCAAGCTGCTGGTCGAGTGGCTAGAATACTGGGCTTTCCTTCGGGAGACCTTGGTTGGAATCCTCGGTAGGGTGTGGGATTTCTTTCTGTCGGGGGCAAAAAGAAAACCCTAACCTGCACAGTTCACGGTGACTGCACTAGCCAGGCGGCCTTAATTCCTCAGGCTCAAGACTCTCCACACATACCCACGCCCCTGTTCTACACTACCCGCAGGGTATTATTGTCAGCAGATGACAGTTCTTTTTATGACAGTGACTTAAGTCCAGGGTTGTGTACTATCACCTGATATGTTCAGTTTGTACAGTGGAATAAACATAAGAGCTAATCCACAAGCAAAATTCAGTCCAGTACACTAGAAGTAGTTGTACATGTATGAACTAAGCTTGGGTTAAAAGTAAGGATACCAAACAAACAAATTTCCTTGTACAAAATGATTAACTTAAACCTCACATAACTGGACACACATCACTGAAGACACCTTAAGCATGACAAAGCCTGAGGCAGGGGAACTGGCAGGGGAATCAAGAGGCATTCATTGGGCTGTGATGAGAATCACATTCATAAAATTGTCTCAGAAGCTAAGGCAGCTGGCACAGTACAGATCACTTCAAACCTTGAGTGTCACTTGGCCATGAAAATGTAGGTTTATCAGCAAATTCCATATAAGTATTGCCACAAATGGAATCCATTGTTACCGGGAAGGTTAACCCGGTCAACAAATGCCCGCAGAAGTCGGATGTGTCGGCCTAACGGCGCAAGAACGCAGCTCTGCTGTAAACAGGCACAACGCAGTCACATCCGAAAAAAAACTCCGGATGAACGAAGAAGAAGAAGAAGAATCCATTGTTATGAACATTTTTATATGCATACATTTGCCGGCCTCCCTGGCTTAGGGGTTAGCGACTTTATCCGTAATCCAGTATATCCACTGAGGAATGTAACTTGCATGAGAATCAGTTGCGGTTCTCGCCATGTTGGTAACTTACGGGGTATGTGAGCCGGCTGCTCAGAAAGCAATGGCAAACTACTGAGCATAATCTTGCCAAGAAATCAACAATCAACTGAAAGATGCTGATGTTGACAGCGATGTCCTGTAAAGGATATGCAAAAATAAAAAAAGAAGAAAAAAAATATGCATACGTGCACATGCTCATGTATGCAAGCACACACTCATGTATGCAAGCACACACTCATGCATGCAAGCACACACATGTGCAATCAAATGCACACATACACAAACTTTTGCACATAGTTATGCAATACCTACATGCATATGCATTACCTCCCCTACATTTCACACCAACACACCTGTCGTGGAATGCTGAGAGTTAATGATTCCCAGATAGACGACTGTATACACCGACTAACCAGGTAGGAGAAGGGTTAACAAACAAAACAGTAAGGATAACCAACAACGGTGTGACCGGAGTCAATGACCACTAATGTTGACGGGTTGAAGTGTTAACGTAGAAATTACAGCGGCACAGGTCAATGAGAGTGTAGGATGACGAGGTTAATTCACGGGTTAAAAACATCACGAAATGTCGGGTTGAGTGACCAGGCGCATGTGTTTATAGGTCAAGACACGGAAGTGCCCACCGATAGCACAGGTAACCTTCGCGTGGACAAATAGGTTTGCGACAAAGGCAGACAGCACTATTGGACAGGATCGCGGTCAGGTGATAAAGACAGGATTGGAAAACCCAGATAATGTCAGGTGTGTGTGGAGAGAGAGTTGGGGCTGAGAAGGAGGAGGAGAGATGGGTTACGGAGGAAAATTTCCACAGCATATTGCGGTCTATATATGACTCAGAGGGAAGGAACAAAACAATGAGGGTTTTATAAAATAACGGAAAAGTTTCAGATCAGTAATTTTCCACTAACGAGGATAATGAAGTATTGACTTGAGGTGGCAAGCAAGGTCAAGGACTATGCGGCAAAAATGACCTATAAAGAGTAGCAACTTCTGTGTGGAAGTTAGTGTGATTCTTGATTTTCCATGAGACAAGGGAGTAGGGAAAGGGTGGTGCGGCGTTCGGAAGAACGTTTGTGTATCTATTGTGCATTAGTACCCCCAATTCAGACAAAGATAATTATAAGGTATTAATATATTAGAGTATAGTTTTAGCATAGGAATATAGATGTGTGTGAATAGCATTTACCATTGCTTTCTTTTAGTGGATAGTTTAGACTTTGGTGAATTCATATGTCTTATGCGGGTGTTTACTTCGGAAGCCTTCTCATTATGGCTGGAGAAGGACACTTGCATAGGTAGTAGTAAGGGGCGGACGCTTATCACTGGATCTGTTATACTTCTCCACAGGTTCCAATCTCCTAGTGAAAGCAGAGAAGAGATGAAGAGTACTACACTTGAACAAATAAAGTACTTACTTAGAACCAAACAGAACATAGACAAGTTTTAAGATGAAGAAAGGATAAAGTAAAGTCAAATACAGAACACTGTATGCTCAAACGAATATACCCCTAAAACACTTAAAAGGAAAAGATGGTAACCTGTGGCAAGCAGGGATACTTACAACTACATACGTCTTGTATGCATAGGGAAGAAAGAATAGACAAGTAAAAACATTGCTAGTAATAAAAGACAATAGGAAGAACTGTGACGATGTGGTGTTTTTTCGATGTTGGATACTTACCGTCATGAAACAGATCCGGGCGCATGCATAAACTTACGGGACTTTTATTACGGTACAGTGAATCAGGGGGGAACAGTTTTGTTTCATTCAATAACGGATTTACCATCAGATTCAAGCATGTGGATCATCCAGGGTGAGCTCTGTCCTGTTTGATGTGCTGTCCTGTGATCTTGAAGAATGAATGGGCGAGAAGCAACACAGCTGATAGACATTCAGAGTTCTTTCTAGCACCAACAATAGAATACACTATCAAATACGCTTACAAAATCCATATATACTCCAGACATAGTTTTTATTAATAAATCTTTTGTTTATCGTTGAAAGGAACTGTTGTCGGAGTATGTGTTGAGGGAATAACAGAGAGAGTGAAAGAAATAGATATATGGAAAGGAAGACAGAAGGGAGGAGTGTAGACCAAAGTCAGTCAATAATCCCAACAGATAATAAGTTGAAGATGTGCTTGTTGATTCCTACTTCCTCTCGGGAAAATAACAGGACATAATTGGTGGAGCAGCGGGTAACATACATAATACCCATATGACCTGAAGGCATAACATGGCATATGCATAGAGGGGTACCTGCATATTGGCACAGGCATAGCGGAGTACCTGCATGTTGGGACATACTGATTGGAATAAATATAAGTATATATTGATGACTTTTAATGGAAGGACGTCCATTGGATATATGGTGCCATTACATTTATGGTAGAATCATTTCATTAATGCTGGTGACTTTACAGTGAGAAAGTTCCAGACAGAGTAAATGTGGATAGGTGGTAAGACACATTACATACCTAGTCACACGGTCACACGTCTACATAAGTCTTTATCCTATATCTCCTCTTGGGGATGAGAGAGTGGTTGTGATGTACTGTGTGGTGTTGTAGATTAATAATATTTAATAGACATAGATAAATGATATAGGTTCTAGGTAGAATATAAGTTTATAGTGAGTACTTCTTTACTGCCTTGAGGTGTCTTTACTCAACGTGCTGACTTACCTGCTTTAACTATGGCCACTCCCAAACTAACTACCGCCGAACTGAGGGCAAACGGAGAGGAAATTGGGTTGGCTGGTTCAGACTTAACTGATTACATACAGGAAAGAGAGCGAGAATTTCGTCAAGCAGAAAGGGAAGATCGTAAGGCCCAGTTGGAAGCAGAAAGGGAAGATCGTAAGGCCCAGTTGGATGCAGAAGAAGCCACAAAGATCAGAGAACATGAATACCGCATGAAAGAGCTAGAACTCAAGACACAAACTAAGGGAGAAATAGATGGAGTGGAAGGAAGTTCTTCGTCACCTGGTGCAACCCACATGATTGGACAGGGTTACCATGCCATGAAGTTTCCCTTGGCGGTCTTTGATGAAAGTAAAGAGAAGATATACCAGTTTTTGGATCGGTTCGAGGCCATGGCAGTCGCTATGGGACTGGATAGAACCCGATGGGCTCTTAAATTATCCCAGGCCTTACGTGGTTCGGGCTACGAGGTCTACACACGCCTACCACCAGGACAGGAAAATCAGTATGAGGAATTGAAAGCCGCTTTGATGAAACATTATGAAGTCACAGCACAAACGTATAGGAAGAAGTTTAGATCGTCTAGACGAGAGCCGGGAGAACTATTCGCCGCCTACAGTCTGAGGCTGAAATCCTATCTCCAGAAATGGATGGACTTGGCAGAATTCAAGAGGGATTATGAGAGTCTCGAAGAGATGATGGTGGTCGACCAGATGCGAAAGCAAATGTCGAAACCTCTCAGAACCTTCTTGGGAGAACAAGGGGCGGAACGGATTGATGTTGTGAATAAGCTGGCGGAAAGGTTCGTGGAAGTACATGGTGAAACTGAGGAACTAAGTACACAAACCAAAGGTCAGGAAAAACCAGAGAAAAAGAAACCTAAAAACTGGGAAGGAGAAAAAGTGGAACCTTATATAAAGCACACAGAGGAGAGTTCAGAGAAGGTGAAGGTAGGAAACCAGAGCACCTCGAATTCTCAAGCGAAACGACAGTGGTCTGAGAGGTGGTGTTCATTCTGCAAGGTACCATCTCATAACACGAAGGACTGCAGATCGAAACCTAAAAGTTCTTACTTCGCAGCATGCAAAGTGATTCCTACATCGGTGATCACAGACAAGGCTGAGGTCGGCGAAGGAGAAAGGAACAAAAAGGACACACGGAAACCTAGGAAGGGAACATGGTGCACACACTGCCAGTCGATAACACATAATACTGTGGACTGCAGATGCAAGGCAAACGACGCCAATTGCATAACCAACCTCGAGGAATTAAAAGAGGAAGGCAAGGAAACGGTCAAGGAGATGAAAGGCACTCAGGACCAAGAGAGACCACCTGTGGTTGAACTGATTGAAGTAAATGGCCAACAGGTTGCTTGTCTCTACGATACCGGTTTGGATGGGGAAGCGGTGGTGGACGCCAGCTTGGTAAGCCCAGACCAACTTACAGGGGAGACCATAGAAATACAGCCGGCAATGAGGAGTGCTGTTACCATGACGCTGCCAATCGCCAAGGTGGAGATTAAATCCAGGTACGTCACGGGCATTATTCCAGCTGCTGTATTATCTGACTCCTTATTTCCCATGATCATTGGCACGAAATATGTCTTTTTGGGGATGCCCAAACAGCCAACCCACAAGGGAACAGTAGTCAGTGGATCTCAAGGGAAGGAAAAAGAGGCAGAGACACTATGCGACAACTCAGGGATAGGAGAATTGCATACTGCCCAGAGGAAGGATACTACGTTGCATCCTTGCTACAGGAAGCTGCAAAGAAGTGCTGAGCCACCAGAACGGGGACAGTACTTTCTGAAGAATCAACTACTCTATCGGAGAGCTGGGAGGGGAGATAACCTGCACGAGCAGTGGGTGGTTCCAGAGACCCACCGTCCTCACATTCTTCAGAGTGGACACATCATAGGCGAGAATCGACATATGGGTGTCAGAGAGACCTTGCAGCAAATTTCCGGCTATTATTGCTGGCCAGGAATGACCGGAGATGTACGCCGGTGGTTGAAGTCTTGTTCGGAGTGCCAGAAAGCACCACCCAACAAGCGAATTAAGAGGAAACTAGCTCTTAAAGTGGAAGACAAAGTGGAAGTGTGGAGTCCAGCAGAGACCAATATACTCCAAGTAGGATGGAAAGGACCTTATCCTGTGGAAAAGGTGGTGTCCAAGAACATCTACAAAATACGGATCGGGGAAGAGAAGAAAAATCTCCCTAGACATCTCATTAGGAAATATGAAGAGAGATCCGGGAGCAAAGCTTCGCACTTTATGGTGATGGCAGCCATGGGGACAAAGGTTACCAGTCCAGACGAAGACCAGAGATCGCCAGTACAACATAGGAGGGCCTATGGGACAGTACGTGATAGGTCAGATTTACCCAACGACAGGAGGAGGGAAATCACAAGTCAGGGAAAGGACAAGAGTGAAAGTTTCACCGGTAACCAAGTTCAGAAGGGGTGGGTAACGTCGGGAAAAGCGAGAATTACCCAGGACTCCAACCGAAGATTGGCTGACCAGATACAATATCGCCCAAGATGGTCCTGGAAGCAAAAGTCCAGGAGATTTGGGAAAGACGACTCGGTCCATCGAGGACGAGGTGGAACATCCCCAGAGGCAAAGCCGGGGGAAACCAAGAGGACATGGAAGCAGTGTTACAATCAGGATGGGACAATCCATCTGTATTGTGAGCCATCGCTTACGCCAGTGGAAAGGAGGTCAACTGAACGTACAGGAGCGATGAGCCAACACTAGTTTCAGTCGTGAGTAGTATAGTAGGGTGTCAATTAGAGCGCCTACTGGATAATGAGGTGAGCCATGTGAGGATCCAATCATATCATCAACACGTGATGGTCATAGCTACTTAGCAGAAGCTCAATGCACGGTGGATGTGAGGGACGTTGATGCTGCAACTGGACTTCACCGTGGAATACATCCTTGGAAAGGAGAATGTAGGAGCAGATTTCCTATCCAGACATCCAGCTCCGGAGGAAGAAGACTAGGGTTGTGGATCATGGGAATCAAACCTACAGTGAGAAAGATTCGACGCGGTCTAATCTCTTAAGAGGGGGCCTATGTCGTGGAATGCTGAGAGTTAATGATTCCCAGATAGACGACTTTATACACCGACTAACCAGGTAGGAGAAGGGTTAACAAACAAAACAGTAAGGATAACCAACAACGGTGTGACCGGAGTCAATGACCACTAATGTTGACGGGTTGAAGTGTTAACGTAGAAATTACAGCGGCACAGGTCAATGAGAGTGTAGGATGACGAGGTTAATTCACGGGTTAAAAACATCACGAAATGTCGGGTTGAGTGACCAGGCGCATGTGTTTATAGGTCAAGACACGGAAGTGCCCACCGATAGCACAGGTAACCTTCGCGTGGACAAATAGGTTTGCGACAAAGGCAGACAGCACTATTGGACAGGATCGCGGTCAGGTGATAAAGACAGGATTGGAAAACCCAGATAATGTCAGGTGTGTGTGGAGAGAGAGTTGGGGCTGAGAAGGAGGAGGAGAGATGGGTTACTGAGGAAAATTTCCACAGCATATTGCGGTCTATATATGACTCAGAGGGAAGGAACAAAACAATGAGGGTTTTATAAAATAACGGAAAAGTTTCAGATCAGTAATTTTCCACTAACGGGGATAATGAAGTATTGACTTGAGGTGTCAAGCAAGGTCAAGGACTATGCGGCAAAAATGACCTATAAAGAGTAGCAACTTCTTTGTGGAAGTTAGTGTGATTCTTGATTTTCCATGAGACAAGGGAGTAGGGAAAGGGTGGTGCGGCGTTCAGAAGAACGTTTGTGTATCTATTGTGCATTAGTACCCCCAATTCAGACAAAGATAATTATAAAGTATTAATATATTAGAGTATAGTTTTAGCATAGGAATATAGATGTGTGTGAATAGCATTTACCATTGCTTTCTTTTAGTGGATAGTTTAGACTTTGGTGAATTCATATGTCTTATGCGGGTGTTTACTTCGGAAGCCTTCTCATTATGGCTGGAGAAGGACACTTGCATAGGTAGTAGTAAGGGGCGGACGCTTATCACGGGATCTGTTATACTTCTCCACAGGTTCCAATCTCCTAGTGAAAGCAGAGAAGAGATGAAGAGTACTACACTTGAACAAATAAAGTACTTACTTAGAACCAAACAGAACATAGACAAGTTTTAAGATGAAGAAAGGATAAAGTAAAGTCAAATACAGAACACTGTATGCTCAAACGAATATACCCCTAAAACACTTAAAAGGAAAAGATGGTAACCTGTGGCAAGCAGGGATACTTACAACTACATACGTCTTGTATGCATAGGGAAGAAAGAATAGACAAGTAAAAACATTGCTAGTAATAAAAGACAATAGGAAGAACTGTGACGATGTGGTGTTTTTTCGATGTTGGATACTTACCGTCATGAAACAGATCCGGGCGCATGCATAAACTTACGGGACTTTTATTACGGTACAGTGAATCAGGGGTGAACAGTTTTGTTTCATTCAATAACGGATTTACCATCAGATTCAAGCATGTGGATCATCCAGGGTGAGCTCTGTCCTGTTTGATGTGCTGTCCTGTGATCTTGAAGAATGAATGGGCGAGAAGCAACACAGCTGATAGACATTCAGAGTTCTTTCTAGCACCAACAATAGAATACACTATCAAATACGCTTACAAAATCCATATATACTCCAGACATAGTTTTTATTAATAAATCTTTTGTTTATCGTTGAAAGGAACTGTTGTCGGAGTATGTGTTGAGGGAATAACAGAGAGAGTGAAAGAAATAGATATATGGAAAGGAAGACAGAAGGGAGGAGTGTAGACCAAAGTCAGTCAATAATCCCAACAGATAATAAGTTGAAGATGTGCTTGTTGATTCCTACTTCCTCTCGGGAAAATAACAGGACAACACCCTGTCTTCCTTAACAATTTTAAATTTTACTCGTGTATTCTGACGATCCATGCCATGAGAGATCGCAAGTTGTGGATAAGCATGATTTCCCATGCTAGGCAGCAAGGCATTTGTTGATGATGATTCTGTTGAGAAATATGCAATGCATGAAAAGAGTTAATGTGATAACACTTGGAAAACAAACTCGGTATATATACCACATGCATTATATAATATAAAAAACAAAAGAGTTGCATGTAACTAGATGTCTAACATATAATAAAGGCAATAGAAATGTTACAGTCCAGTGTTATTTATTTAGATCACATGTGATTACAGGTATTCATTTGGACTCATTGAAGTAGAGGAAAGATATAGAGACCTGAGGACATATTAGTCAGTATAATAATTGAAAGCTATAGTGTGGCCAATATAACAGAGCAACAGTTATATGGCAGATGCAAGCGAAGTCCTGGTTATATTTTTCATATGTTTAATTTGACTGAATACATCATATAACCAAGCACTAATAGCAAAATCAGAAGCTGAATTACAAGACCACATGAATAGTCTAAACGAAATGTGTAGGGAACATAACATGAAAATTAGCACAAGCAAAACAGAGGTAATGACTATAACTAAAGAAGAACAAACAGCAACAATTCACCTAAACGAACATCCCTTGAAACAAGTAAAGAGCTTCAAGTACCTAGGAAGTATAATATCATCAAATGGCAGATCAGAAGACGAGATCGAAAATAGGTGCAATAAGGCAAATCAACTCATTGGACAAATGGCACCAATACTAAAGAACAAACATGTATCAATAACTACTAAGAAAGAACTTTACAACACAATCTTCCTACCAACTCTGTGCTACCAATGCCAAACCTGGACAATGACAGAAAAAGAGAAAAGAAAAATCACAACAACAGAAATGAGGTTCCTGAGAAGAATACTCAACGTATCAAGAAGAGATAAGATCAGAAATGAAGAAATCAGGACTAAAGTGGGGGTTAAAGCTGCTCTAGATTTTATTAGAAAGCAGCAAGTCAAATGGTTTGGCCATGCAAGTAGGCTACCAGTCAACAGCATGCCACAACAAGCAATGATGTACAGACCAGATGGAAACAGAGGAAGAGGCCGACCACGTAAACGTTGGACGGAGGGAATAACAGAATCCATGGGAATGTCGATATACGAAGCCCATAACCGGGCACTCTCACGAAGTTTATACTTCACCTCGACACCGCAAGGTACAAGAGGAACATGATGAGATGAGATGAGACATCATATAATAATAAATCAGCATACAAGAGGTTTTCTGTTATTACAAAAGATGTTGTCAATTCAAGGTCCAGCCAGTAACTAACATCTCTAACCCCCCGCGTCACGGCTTGAGCATCCCTAGTTACGTTTATACGGGATGCTCAACCGTGCCTAGTCTTTGCACATCACCCCCTAAGCTACTAACAGAGATGGTGCTCGGTTACACCAACTGGGTTTTAAACCTGCTCCCCCAAGTACATAACTCGTACCCAGCCATTAGAGACGGTTATTTTCAAATCCCAGTGTGCCCACACTATAGCTTTCAAGTTTTATATTGTCTATTGCATTCTCTAATCTCTCCTTCTGTGAGTGCCAATCGATACCTGTGAGTTTATTTTTAATGCTATTTCAATAATCTCATGGGTTCCCCAGGAATTGATATTTCTGTGTATTACTTAGACCCCGCATCCTACCAGTCCCTGGTTCAGACCTCAAGAATGTTTACCTGCTGCGCACACCAAAAGATGCAAATGCAATTGCCGAGAACTCACAGGGAAAGAATGTCGTCATCATAGGATCATCTTTCATTGGTAACTTTCTCCTTGTGTCATGTGACATCTGAGCGGTAACATAAATATTTTCTAATATCTGTGTGAGTTTTGTTTATGTAGTATGTATTATAGATACATATGCAGTGTTTTAGAAAGAATATTTCTGTTTTATATGCTTTTAGCTTAGGTTGTTGAACATTTTAATCATAAAATTTGCAGCAGAATTGTAGTGAACATTTTAAACATACATGTTGCTCCAGAAAGGTAATGAACTTTTTAAACATACAGTTTTCATCAATAGGTTAATGAACATTTTAAATAAATAATTTACACGAAAAGGTTAATGAACATTTTAAACATATAATTTGCACCAAAATGTTAATGGACATTTTAATGAATAATTTACACCAAATGGTTAATGAACATTTTGAACATGTAGTTTACACCTAAAGGTTAATGAACTTTTTAAACATACAGTTTGCACCAAAAGATTAATGATGAACATTTTAAACATACATTTTGCACCAGATAGGTAATGAACTTTTTAAACATATTGTTTGCACCAAAAGGTTACTGAATATTTTAAACATATAGTTTGCAAATGACAGATTAATAAAACATTTTGAATATTCAGTTTGCACCAAAACAAAGTAAAACTCTGAAAATCTTATCTCTGACACTACAGTCTCTCAGCCTGGATACCTTGTTTTAATTACACAAATTCAGACACTATTGAGTTCTGCATACACTTATGCTAACTTATCTCTTTTCATTTCATTTTCATTCCTTGCATTGTTTAGCAACTGAAATGAAAATACAGTTCTTGTTAATCTGATTAATTGTTAAAACTGAAACAGTTTATCTTTTGTTTTGTTGAAATCAAACATTGCTTAGTTTGCAGTTACTGAAACTATACATATTCAAAATATTCTTTCTGAAACATGCACTAACATAATCAGGTGTGGTTGTGTAGCTTATTCACACGTTTGTTTGTTTGTTTATAGTTGTTGCACATAAGTAGAAATTTTATTACTTTTGCTTGTACTTAACTCTTTCTGTCCCAGACACTTGTTTTATGACACCACTCACTCTCTTCTAGTTATTAAGTAGGTGGAGTGATTTACAATTTTGTCATCTGTAGTAATTGAAAGTAGATGAAATGATTTATAATGCTGCCTTCTGTAGTAATGGCTAGTAGGTGGGGTGATTTATATTACTGTCTTCTATAGTAATAGCAAGCAGATGAAGTGATTTATAATATAATACTGTCTCCTGTAGTAACTGCAAGTAGATGAAGTGATTTATAATACTGTCTCCTGCAGTAATTGCAGTAAGCTGGATGACTTACTGTGCAGCATGTGTAGTTAAAATAGAAAAATAAAAAGTACATTGGCTGCGGAGATCAGAAGACCAAGTGTAATCTTGAAGCTCTTCTACAGACTAGATTCTCAGCTTTGTTAACATTCCCTCATCTAGAAGTACTTCTACAGACTGGATTATCCGCCTTGTTAACATTCCCTCATCTTGAAGCACTTCTACAGACTAGATTCTCAGCTTTGTTAACATTCCCTCATCTAGATGTACTTCTACAGACTGGATTCTCAGCCTTGTTAACATTCCCTCATCTAGATGTACTTCTACAGACTGGATTCTCAGCCTTGTTAACATTCCCTCATCTAGAAGTACTTCTACAGACTGGATTATCCGCCTTGTTAACATTCCCTCATCTTGAAGCACTTCTACAGACTAGATTCTCAGCTTTGTTAACATTCCCTCATCTAGATGTACTTCTACAAACTGGATTATCCACCTTGTTAACATTCCCTCATCTTGAAGCACTTCTACAGACTGGATTCTCAGCCTTGTTAACATTCCAAGGATGCCTCTCTGCAGATGTAAAGCCGAAGTACTGGGCTTGCACAACCTGCTGGTTCCTGCACATGGAGAGGGGACAGACATCTTTGCCATGCTGTATCCATGGGATGGCACTTTGGTACCATGTTCGGAGGAAAGTTTCTATACCAGCCTCCCAGTAATAGATGCCTGCCCTTCTCAGGGTCAATGCACCTGACTTAGTGAGTTAGTACCCAGTCCTCCAGAGGTTTTCCATCCAAATGTCTAATCAACCAACCTTCTAGTCAGTCCTCTGAACAAGCATCCAGTCTATTCACCAATCAACCAATCACTAAATCAACCAACTAATCAGTCAATTCACCAATCAACCAGCCATCCAATCAATTCACCATCACTCAATCAACAAATCATCCAATAAATCAAGCAACCAACCAACCAACCAGTGAACCAGCCAACCAACCAGCCATGTGACCAACCAGCAAACCAACTATCTATCCATCTAGCCAACCAACCATCCTGAAGCAGATTTGTGCCATAAAGGAAACAAATCAGTGGCAGTATACACATAATCTTTAACAGCAGGTCACACATTTTTCCATGTTAGTAAATTAAGCTTTTCCCATAACTCATTTGCTTTGTATTTAATGATGCTTCTGAAGGGAGTTATTCTTTAAGCTCAAAAACTTTGCACCAATATGGTTTTGTTTCTCGTACATTCTTTGTTTGATTCCAAGTGAACTCTCCTGTACTAGCACCAAAGATACATGTCTTTTGAAGATAAAATAATGCACTGGAATTTTGGAAGGATATTGTGACTTAGATCTTAAGCACTGTGGCATAGGGCAATGAATGCATTTCATAATGCTCCGACACACCAAGTCGAGGGTCTGAAATCGACAGCAGGCAATTTGGAAGCATGCCGCTTTGTGTAAATTTTGTTAGTATGAGGTGTTGGTCATTCATTAAAATGGCATGCTGCTGAACATAAACATTGCCTAGTAAATCATACAGACAAAAAATGCTGGGGTTGATGGAAACATCAAATAAAGGACAACCAACTTGTTAGATCTTAGAATATTGTAAATATGTCTTAGGACAATGTGGATCAAGAAGGAGGAAAAAACAAACTAAAACTCTGCAAGATTTTAACATGAAGAAAACTGGCATATAAATAACATCATATGACGGAAACTAAAATACTTTGACAATCTTAAATGTCACAGTGATTTGAAAGTACAGTGATGAACAGCAGAGTTCCTGGAAGTAGAGGCACGAGGATGGACACAGGGTACTGCAAACATCTTGGGTGTAGAAAGTGTATGAGGCAGGAGACCTGGCAAGAGACTCAGAGAATTTTTGGCAGGCCATGATGGGAACGAAGAAATAAACTAGGTAACTTGGTGACAACTGTCAAAATTGAGGGGAAAAGAACAAGGGTATGGCAGAGAAGTAAATATCTGGATGGCTTGGCCACATGGCATGAAGAGACAAGGACACAGAGCTGATCCATGATTCTGGTGTTCATGTAAGATGGCGAAACATGACCGCCCACGCTTGTCAGCATGGTACATGATGATGCCGACGATGAGAGAGCAGCATTTTACGAAGGACTTGCTACGTGATGATGATAAGAAGACTTTATGTTTGGAAAGCAAGGACTCTAACTCTGAGCACTTGATAAATTAATTTGTTACTGACAGTAAGAAACGAGATAATGCAAGACTAGAAGGCTTGAGATGAATACAGGATATTTAGTTTACACATATAAAAGGTAAAGATAGTCTCGTGGCAGAAACAGTATTTCACATGTGAACTGTTAGGTTTTCACATACACTAGGCTATAGCTCTGTTATCTTCTCTATCCTGCATTCATTGTGGACATGTGCTCTTTCTTTTCCACGTCATTAATAAGTGTTGTCTTCATAACTGTAGTTATGATTCACATTTCTTGATTAAAATCTATTATTTTGTTAAGACTTTGCTGCTTTTACCCTGTCTGCAAGACTGTATTAAAGGACTGTCCTTACTTGTCCATTATATAGCTTCTTGAGAACTTTCTCATCTGTTTCTCATATTGTACCAGCAAGTTTTTTCATGCTTGCCATTCTTTGGCTTTGCCACATCTCCGATCTTTCTCTTCTGCCCTGTATCTCCCATTGGGGCATATTCATTTCATTCAGTAGCATATCCTTTGCAGAACCTTGATCCCATAACAACCTTCTGGAAAACCTCTCGATCATAAGCAAAATGTCCCGCGTCCGATACACCCATCTGGAGATCATCCGCTACATTCTGCACCCATCATCTCTTTTGGCATTCCTCTTCCTCTCTTCCCAGGCATATACTCCTCCATTATTGTTCTCTCCAAACTTTCGTGACGTTTCAAGTGACCAAAATATTTCAATTTTCTTTGTTTTGTCATCTTTAATAGCCAACCTTCTACAATATTCAGCTCTTGAAGTAAGGATGCATTTGTTCTTTTCTTTATATTGGGGCATCAATAAACCCACTTCAGGCTGACCAAGCCTTAGTTATCCCAAGCATCTCCGTCCATATCCTCTCTGTTTTATTCATGTTTGTCTCTATTTCTCTTCTCCTTGTCTTATTAGGTCTTCCTGAATTTCTTTTGCCTTGTGTATTCCAGATAAAGGCCTTTCTAGTTATATTATCCTCAGGTTTTCTCAATGTATGCCCTATCCACCACCAGTGTCTTTTCTTCATGTCTTGGTTCACTGGTATTTCTTTAGTTCTCTCCTTGAGCTCCACATTGACAATCCTTCATGCCATTTTAGTTCTGTTTTGTGCAGGAACCAGTTAGTGAATGCTATTAGTTTTTTAGTAATAATTTTAGTTGTTCTTCGTATTACTAATCCATACAGTAGCATATATAACATTCTAGTTGAATGGTCTAAGCTTGTTAGCACCAATCATCTCAAATGCTTTTATACAGTTTTCATTACATTTATCCGCTGCCCAAATATGAGAACCGTACTCTGTGACTGGTCTGGCAGGAGCAGGTATTTATGCTCAACACCAACAGAGGACACTTACATTATTGAGTTCTGCCATCATCATCATGTGTCTTGCCAGGGGATAGACATTCATGACTCTCCACAGATCTCAGTTCGTACTGTTCATGATCCACTCTGCTGATGATATTCCTCCATGCCACCGTCTCAGTCCTTGGTGTTCTGGATCCACTCTGCTGATGATATTCCTCCATGCCACCGTCTCAGTCCATCCAGCATCTTTTCTCTTGGTCTTCCTCTCTCTCTTCTCCCATTGGTCTTTCCAGGCATAATGTTCTCCAATCCCTCTCTCTCTCATTATATGACCAAAGAATGTGTTTTGTCATTTTCTTATAGTTGTAAATAATGTTCTACTTTTTAGCCTCTTCCAAGAAATTGTTGTTATTTGCAACAACCGTCTCAGGAATCGTATTCGCAGCTTCCAAGCTCTTACTAATTTGTTCATACATGTTCCATTATTCACCGCCATACAGAAAAACAGGTTCTATATGACATTTCAGTACTTTCTTTCTGATATTTAATGATACTGAATTATTGCATAAGATACTTTTAATTTTCTTGAATACCTGTTCTTCTGTTAATCTCTTTCACACATCTTCCATCGAATGTTAAGATTGTCCTTATGTATTTAAATTCACCATTTGTTTAAGGGTTTTCCCTTCTATTGTTAAATCACATTTTGATGTTATCTTGTTCTTTAATAACCATTGCATATGTTTTCTTGGTGTTCAGTGAAAGTCGTTTCTTTACGCTCTCTACTACTACAATGCCCACAGTTTGTGTAGATCTTTTGAGTTCTGTAATGCTATAAATACACTACATTTGTTCCCACTGAGAGAAAAGTATCCAGACTTTCTTTGGTTTTGAAAAATTATCAGGAAATTGACCTTTCATGTTAGTTTCTGAACTAATTTCCCATATTTGCCTGTTTGCAAGGCATGGAGGTGACCGCATTCCTTGCTGATAAAGCTGCAAGTGTTTCAGTAGTGGATTTGGTTCAAGTACCATTTCAGTTGACCTTGGGAAGCCAAATTGGCAAAAACATGCAGAAGGTACGGCATTCAGGCTAACATTAAAAAATATTACATGTTTTAATTTTTAAGTGATTTATGAATTAATACTCCTGTCAGTTATCGGGGTCCAGAAGGGAAGCAAAGAACAGTAACTCTGTAGTCTACCTTCTTATTCTTCTGCGCTCACGTTTTTATCCCTCATAGAGGCATGGACTCGCAACTGAGTCACTCTAAGTTGTCCTGTCTCTTACTACCTCCTGCAGTGTTAACATTCCAGATGCCAATTCTGAAAATTTCCCTAAGGGAAAGGAAGTTAATCCTGATCTGCATTCCTTGCAGCTTCCTCTGCATCTCTTCTATAGGAGCCTCTTTTCCTTGGGAGCCTCTTTTCCTTGGAAGCCGCTTGTCCTTGGGAGATTCCTTTTCCTTGGTTGGCTGATTTATTCTTGTCGCCTTATCATTATATTTGTGCATGGTTGCTTGGACTTTGCAGCTTAAGTTATTCTACAGGATGGGGAAGCGAGCCTCAAGCCCAACCTTCCTTAGATGCCTCCTATGACATGTATGGCAGTTTACAGGTTGTTACTGTTCTCTCTTCCATTACGGGTTCCAGTAACACGTGGGAGAGAGTTAGTCTTAGTTATTTCTTCCAACGGAGGTCAGCCTGGCCGAATGGATAAATAAGCACATTCTTAAACATACGTTGTGCTGATGCTGAGGTAAGGGGTTCAATCCCTACACCGGACAGTTGGACTAAAATGTTGACCTGTCGTCCTTGTCTTGGGGACATTAATTACAAGTACTTTTGAAGTTGGAGTGGGTTCACCTGATGGCGAGGGACACTGGTAATAAGGAAAGTTAACCACACACAAAATTTAGTCCAGTGCTAGTAGAAGTAGTGTGTATGGACTATGCTTGAGTTCAAAGCGAGCGAGCGCAAAAAAATAATCTCTTACAACATGCATGGTAGGATGTTACTATTTTTTTGCTTCCAATAAGGATCCTGATAGCACATGGGCATGTAGTCTGTCTAACATATAAAAAACAAAGATGATCGACACCATTAAATATCCACATGGGAGTCAAATTCAGAACCCTTAACACATCCTTCAAGAGTGCCAAACTTACAGAGATCTGCACTGCCAAACATGGCCAGGGAGTTTTGGACAGAACTTATGGGGGTTTTGGATTGACTTGGATATGATGGTAGACTTCAACCTTGCAACATGGCTGTAGATATAGCATAACCAATGACCTGAATCTGTAGATATAGCATAACCAATGACCTGAATCTGTACATATAGCATAACCAATAACCTGAATCTGTAGATATAGCATAACCAATGACCTGAATCTGTAGATATAGCATAACCAATGACCTGAATCTGTAGATATAGCATAACCAATGACCTGAAACTGTAGATATAGCATAACCAATGACCTGAATCTGTAGATATAGCATAACCAATGACCTCTATCTGTAGATATAACATAACCAATGACCTGAATGCTAAGAAAAATAAGAAAAGAGGTGACTAAGAAAGGTTGGCTTGGGACTAGCAACCTAGCAAAATACAGTTAGTCATGAACAATTCTTCAGTAAAGAAAAACAAATAAATTAGCCAGCCAAGATGAAAGGGGATTCGTGTCCAGATGGGATGTTAATGGGAGTGTAAAGGAAAGAAAAACTTTGCATTTGTTGGTTTTTGGTCCCTCCTCCATTAAGGGATAAAAAGCTGAAGAAAAAATATAAGTTAATAATTGTTTAATAATGCATTCTGTAATTGTAAAACACTGAACAAAATAAAATAGTTGTAGAAATATTTTATGGTAACAACTCAAAAGTTAAACAAATATAAGAAAGGCAAAGAAAAGACTAACCAAATTATATAATTTAAGGTATGAAATCAATGTTTGAGAAAATGTCCTCTAGCTTTGGCTTCCCCCCCAAACAAAATCTGGCAAGTAATACTGCTTTATTTAATTAAATAGAAATAGTATTCTTGCTGAGCAGGATATGAACACATTTTGTGTGAATACTGTTCTATATTGTATTTGCTTTCTTAAAAGAGTAGTGTGTAAAACTACATGCATACATGCAAAGAATAGAATTATAATTAATACCACCATAATTTTGTTCTTACTGTATATATTCAGTAATTAGTAAGCTTAGTATAGTTACATAGTGCATTTTTTCCCCACACAATTAACTTATTATGATTAATGTTTTCAAAAATCATACACACTCAGCCACTTCTACAGTAGTCACCATTTGATAATAAGCTTGTAGTTGAAAAGGTGCTTACTGCATGTTTTGTATTTTATTTGATCTCACCCTTTGATGTGGTTGTATTTCTATACAGATTTATTTGCTTCTGGCACTGATATGGTTTTTCTGTAACAGCTTTTGGTGTGATTGCGGTTGTAATGAATCTGTTGATAGTTCAGTATTCAGTATTATTACACTAGAAATAAATGTGTATTCTTGGGTACATGAGAGAGAGAGAGAGACAGAGAGAGAGGTATAATCAACTAACACACGCATACTGAGAAAGAAAACAGAGAGAGAAAGAGAGAGAGTATGAATAATTGATTGATTGTGCTTGTGTTTTATGTTTCCAAGATAGATAAGTATAATCAACCAACAGTGAGAGAGAGAGAGAGAAAGAGAGAGAGAGAGAGAGAGCTAAACTGCTTGTGGATAAGACCTGTAAAAATATTTGATATTCACATACTGAGTGTCTGTTCAGATTGCTTTCAAACTAATTTGCTTTGTTGAAATGCTCACTCAGCATGTTTCCATTTCTGAACTAATGTAGAACAACATGCAATGCTTAACATAGTTTGTGGCAAATTATTGCCTGAATAATCAGTTCTAAAGAAACAAATCATATATATTTGTTACCAGATGAACATAATTGAGTTTATTACATTATGATTTATTTATTTAGCTCAGCTTTTTAAAATTTTGTCAAGTCTTTAATTTATCTGGTCCCATGTTTTCATTTATTTAGTTTTTTTCATTTATCTTTTCCAGCTTTTAACTGCTAGTTTAGAAGTACCTTATGTAACCCAAGGAATTACATTGTCACACTGCTAAAGTTATCATAAAATAAATTAATAACCTAATTTACCCATTTGCAAAAACATTTAATAACTGTAAAATGGTGTAAAATTTAGGTTTAAAAGATGTCAATAATTGTTGTTGTCTGCATGTCTTCTAATTGCTTTGTTTAGTTGGCTTGAAATACTAGCCACATCAGGTAGTTTTATGATATTTAAAGAAAAACTAAAGAGCCCTATAACATGTCTTGAGACATATTGGGTACATGGTGCTAACGCCATATTTTAATAAAGCAATCGGCACTCTATCAATGATTTTGTCAGTATCACTCCAGCTGCCTAAACCTTCTAAGAGATTTCCTAGTATTTATTTTAGGCCGAGTTAATCTGGGAACCTAAGTCAGTTGTTTTTTTGTTTTTTGTTTTTTTTTAAACCTGCCTTGATGCAGATTCAAACCCATAACTGTGAGCCAACAGGCAACCATGCTAGTTACAGTGCCACCTTGGCTCCCAGTTTGTGGTATACTAAGAGTTAATACTAGAATGCTTGTTACTTGTGATAATGTTTTAGTAAAGCCATGATGATTCATTAAGAGTTAATGCTGCAGTTTTCATTAATTAGGTGTTAAATGTGGTTTCATTGGTTTATTTTTAACTCATTCTCTACCAGATAGTTCACCATACATGTATTGATAATGCCTCAGAAGAAATACTATTCATTACTCCTTTTGTCTTCCCCAGTTACTTGAATACAAGCTATCTCAGTTATCTTATGTAATAAGTCACTTTCATTTAATTTCAGAGCGTGCTGAAATGTAATATAGAATAAATTCTGCTGTATAATAGTACATTTTGGAATGTGAATAAACAATTTAGGAAGAGCTTGAAGGCAGTTAAGATGTAGTTTCTGAGACGAATGTTGCGAAGAACTTGGAGGCAGCGAAGATGTAGTTCATGAGGTGAATGTTGTGAAGAATTTGGAGGTAGTGAAGATGTATATTCTGAGACGAATGTTGCGAAGACATGGATGGTCAGAATAACAGTGATTGGTTTGAAGAGGCTAATGAGAGTAGAACATTATATTCAACTATAAAAAAGGGATAAACAGTGTTCTTCCATCATATAATGAGAAGAAAAGCATTGGAAAACATCATGGTGGCTGAAAACATCAGTGGTGGAAGAACTTTATTTTCAAAGGGTCACAAATTGGGCACACAGGCCCATCATACATTCAGCTCTTCTAGTCATTCACCTTTCACACACCAGTTATCTATTATGAATGTTAGATTTACATTGAAAACAAACCAAAAATAAACATTGTAAATTGAATGCACCAAAAATAGACAATTTATAGAAGTAGAGGTAGTTCAGTTGAGTTGAGCTAAGAATCGACATCACTGTACTCAGGACATACCCATTCACGCTCCATCCCCTCGTTCAACAGCCAGTGAAGAGTCATTCTACTAATTGTTCCCACCGCTGTCTGATTGAAAGTTCTCCTGGTCTTCTCTCTCAGTTTTGAGATTCTTCCAAAACCCCTGCTGATCCCCTGCAATCTTATTCTTTCCACAACATGGTTCTCAATCTATTGCCCCTACCTTCTCCACCTAATCTCACAGGTGCTCAACCTCCTGTCCCTTGTTGATAGGTAATTCTACCACCAAGAGATAGATAAGAACAAATATGCTACATGGACTAAGCTGGTGGCATGGAGAATACGATCAACAGAATTGATTCACGGAGAATACTAGCAACAGAATTGATTCACGGAGAATACTATCAACAGAATTGATTCACGGAGAATACTATCAACAGAATTGATTCACGGAGAATACTATCAACAGAATTGATTCACGGAGAATACTATCAACAGAATTGATTCACGGAGAATACTATCAACAGAATTGATTCACAGGGAATACTATCAACAGAATTGATTCACAGAGAATACTATCAACAGAATTGATTCACAGAGAATACTGTCAACAGAATTGATTCACAGGGAATACTATCAACAGAATTGATTCACAGAGAATACTATCAACAGAATTGATTCATGGAGAATACTATCAACAGAATTGATTCACAGAGAATACTATCAACAGAATTGATTCACGGAGAATACTATCAACAATTGATTCATGGAGAATACTATCAACAGAATTGATTCACGGAGAATACTATCAACAGAATTGATTCACAACACAAAGGACCAACATTAGTGGAGAGACATGACCGCCTGTTGCATTTGACAAGGCTCTTGATGATGATTTTAATTGTAATTGTAACTCTGTATATCCCACTATGTTATCATGTTAATTCCTTTAGATCCAAATATTTGTTACTTTAAGGGAACAACTGCTTAGGATAGGTTTGGTTACACTAGGATAATTCCACGAGTGCTTCAGTCTCCTTTCATAGATCACACAAAAGGAAATTCAACACAGAATACAAACTCTCTAGCATTAGCGAGAATTCAAGTATCTGTATATCAGAGCCACATATGGCATACATATACTTTTGTAGGTAGGTCTAAGTTTCTTATTTAGCCTGAGCAGCACCCTATTTGATCTAATCTTTTTGATTCCCAATTGTTTAAGAATTTTAAGTTACTGGGCATCTTAAATTATGCAAAATGCACATGTAGTCCTCCTATGTTTTGATGTACTACCCTAGGGTCAGATGGAGCTTGACACCCTCAGGGTTCTTGCTTTGTAAAAGTCAACACTGATTTACACCTGGTGTTCTTAGACTGATAGCAGATGCCACTTCACTTCCTTCTTAGGATAAAGCCAGTTTGATTTGTAAAACTGCTTGGAATATACCAATTTGACTTGTAAACTGCTTTGTATATGCCAGTTTGACTTGGAAAACTGGTTAGAATGTGCCAGTTTGACTTGTAAAACTGATTAGAATAGAGCCAGTTTGGCTTGTTAAGCTGCTTGGGTAAAGCCAGTTTGACTTGTAAAACTGTGTAGGATAAAACAAGTTGCTTGAGATAGAGGATTAACTCTTTCAATCCTAGAAAGTTATGAAACATGCTCAAAAGGGAAATAACCACAAAGGAAAAAAAATCATTTGCACTATTTTCACACTTGGATCAGTTCTTTTGATATTATTCCTATAGGCCATACAGCGTAATTTCTCTTGATCTTCCTGTCTCTTCTACCATGGTTCTTTCCAGTAGTTACAATATTCTCGATTGCTTCTCTTCTCGTGAAATTATGAAAAGATATGTTTTGTCTCTTCCTTATAATTGTATATACTGTTCTACTTTTATTAGTCTTATTTTAGATAATCATTGTTAGATCTTCTGGCAATTCAAGATAGTCACATTTTTCTCAGAAATACATCTCTGTCACCTCCAAGCTCTTCTTGTCTTCTTAATTCTTCTTCTTCAGTGTTCCGAGCCATTGAGGTTCTTTGCTGCAGATACAATCCGTCTCCATTCGTCTTTCTAGTTGACCTTCTCTTGCCAGTCGTTGATTCCATGTGTTTGTAGGTCTGTATATATATTATCTCTCCACCGTCTTCTTGGTCTACCTCGGGGTCTACGGTCATTTATTTCCTGAGTGTAAGCGAGTTTTGTTTCCCTATTATCTTCCATTCTTTCTATATGCCCCAGCCATTTTAGTCTATTAGCCTTCATGATACCAGTGATTATCAGGGATTTAACAGATCATGAATCCGAATTTGAGGCTCATGTATCTGTTTCATAACAAAATAGATTTTACAAAAGTGGGGATGTTAACCCCACGCTTCAACCCCCAACCTGGAGGACCAGGGTGTTTCTCTTTGTCTGTTCTCTACCCTTTAACCTGTCTGGCTTGGGAGGCCCTGCTGGTAGCTACGCTACCGCCGGCATAGCTCTCGGGGTCATTGAGAAACTCAAGCTCCCCCATCATGACAAGGTGGAAACACCATTGGGAGAGTCTTCTTAATTGCATTCCAAAATTTACTACCATACAGCAGAACTGGTTCTATATAATATTTCAGTACTCTGAACACTGGCCTTGTATGAAATATATTCATTCATCATGTGCCATGCCAGTAAGCATGGGCGGTCACGATTTACCATCTCACTCGATCACCAGAGTCGTGGATCAGCTCAGTGTTCTTGTCTCGACCATATCATGTCATCACGCTATCCAGGTATTTACTTCTCTGCATTCCCCTTGTTCACTTCCCCTCGATCTTGCCAGTTGTCATCAAGTTCTCCAATTTATTTCTTCTTTCGTTCGCTTGAAATATGTCTATAACTGCAATGTTATCTCCTGTATGAATCTAACAGTCTTTCTTAGTTCACTCAGTGGTCCATAGAGTTTATCTTCCACTGTTGTCTCTCTAGGCCAGAAGGTTTGCCTGGATATGTTGTAGTTTGGGCAGTCTTGGAGTATGTGCTTTGCTGTCTGCGATGCCAAACCACATGTGCACATGGCTGAGTCACCAATCTTGAATTTTGTATACATGTGGTTGTGTAATCTATTATGTCCTGTTCTGAGGCGCAGAATAATGACTTGTTCTGGTCTGTCCATAACGTGAGCAGGTTTTGGTGGCCTTTGACTGATTTGATTTCTTCTCATAATGTGAACAAAAAATGTTGACTTTCTACGTCTAATTTCTCTAATCAGTGTGCGATTTTCACTTGTTTCTTGTGGGACTTGGTCATTGGTTTTTCTGTCTGTCCATGGTATTCTTTTCATTTTCCTCAGAAACCACATTTCCACAGCCATCAGATGTTTTTCAGCGTGTCTACTCATTGTCTACACTTCACATCCATAAAAAAGTACAGGTTCTATGTAGCACCTCAACAGTTTTTCCCCATTGCAATTGACATTTTTTTTGGTCAGTATGTTTTTCATCTTGCAAAATATATACTTTGTTACATAAAAAATATTGCAAAAGGCATGAAAAGCCATTAGGGAGGCCAGATTTCTTTAGTATGCTTGTATCAAATGTGACAAGTTATAATCACACACTTGGCATTGATTTGCACACACACAGAATAGCTGATTGCACTTGTTACCTTGCATGGGGCAGAAAAGGTTAATTGCCAAGTGGGTTTTAAAGATGTGCACAGAACTTCTCACTTGTTTGCCTATGTGGTTTTGTATTACATTTACAGGGTTAGAGGTTGCCAATTACATGGTGGGAAAAGCTGCAGTCGTCAATGTGATAGGACAGAGTGCTACCCCCTTAGCTCATGTCTTTGGTCCAAAGATTGGAGAGTGGTTTCGCAAGGTGGAGAGCTTTGTTTGGGGATTTGCTTGGGGGTTGTAAAAATGTTTTTTTTGTTGCTTTTCTTAGTATACATATGTATTTTTTTTTAATGGGTTCTTAACCCTGCAAATGGTCGTTTATTTAATACAATTATTTTGGTGTTTTATCATATGATCAAATTTAATGTCATGTTTTTTATCACACACAATGTGTTCCGTAAAATCTTCATATAATACACACAATTTTTACTTATTTTATTCCTTAAAACAATGATGTGTCTTATATGCGAGTACTAAAAATACCTATACTGGAAGGTCTGTGAAGTTCTTGTTTTAATTTGAGTGTGAAAATATCCTGAAATTGAATAATTCATGAGTTTAAAAAAAAATATATATTAGATATTGTTTTAACAAATGTTTTATGAAATAAAATCTTGAAACATTGCGGTGTGTATTATAGACACATTTTCATTTTGCCAGAACATTTAATTCTAAATCAACATGTGTATTATACATGAATGTATATTATATGCAAGATTTTACAGTATATGTTCTCAGTATATTTAGGAAAGAAATTTTGTTGGGTTAACTGGTAGCGTTTAAGACACTGATTAAAACAGCATTTAAGACAGTCACAGTGAAAAGAAAACTGATGACTGAAGAAATATAAGACAGACTGCTGAATTTATAAGAGACGTCGTGGCTAGAATTATTTGTCAAATCAGAAAAAAAACACCTCTACCAAATTAAAGAGAAATTAATGGACAGTCTAGAACTATTCACTTTTTTGGTATATTTTATGCTAAGTTAGTGTTTCTTTGAGAAACATGTAGATGCTGTAAAATTGTAATGACAATCTTGAAACAAACATCTCACTTTTCTCAAGCTTTTGACAAAATATTTATATTGCACTGCAATCTGACTGCTATATTTTTATAGACTATCCAATTATGAACATAGAAAAATGTGGAAAACAGTTAATTAACAAATAGTTTATAAAGTTTTCAAATATTTGTAAGACGAATGTCTGAGGAATTGTCATTATAAAATTATCACCCTAGAGCACTTAAATCACTACTCAATCAAGTAAAGAGAACTAAACTTGGTACAAATAATAATATTAATTTCACACATCATTGCCAGGAAACGGTCACTAAATCTGGGCTAGATGTTACATACGCTTCACACCCCAACAGCATTACATTTATGGGACTACCTTCACCTTTTAAATACTCAGTAATGAACAGTACTGTTAGAATGCTAGAACAGCTTCATCAGTGTGATTGCCACAAACCAAGCCCAGGTTAATCTTTTGAGAAGTTCCAGTTTATTATTTGCACTATTTATTACTTTCTTTGATTATATTATGTTTTGCAGTTATATTTTTGTTTTAAAATAACTACATTTTCCCCCTCAAAAATGCCACTTTGCATAGTGTCTTTTATTTTTAATGTAGAAAGCATCTTTTCACTATGTTGATTGAACTAAACAATAGATCTTTGCAACATGCAGTAAAATAAAAGAGAGAAAACAGTTCACACTAAACTGGCCAAATAGCAGAAAATGACATTTTCAATGATAAAATTCTCTTAATCACAGTGTGCCTCCTGTTTTTATTGGGGCTCACAGGGAAGCAAATTATAATCGCACTGTAATATACTAAGCATGGTCATATTTTATTAGGTGTTGAGAAATCGACGAGGGCAACATTTTATAGCCTTTCGACTGCACTGGGATTCTCGTTTACTTCCGAGCTTCTTGAAGCACAAGTATCTGTGGTTTTCTTGCCTAATGAATTCCATTGATATAGTGACTTTGGTTCACTGACATACTAATCCATTAGTTTCATGTTTGAAGCCACCTAGTGGTGATAATTGCTTAGTGTGTCACTGGGGCTGTTAAGGGAAGCCAAGAATAGTAACGCTGTAACCTGCCATGCATGTCATCAGAGGAAACTAAGGAGGATTGGGTTTGGGCTGGCTACCCCATCTCATAGAAAACTTTAGCAGCAAAATGCAGCCACCCATGAACAAGCCAGAGAAAGAAAATAAAGAATGCATGGAACAAGCTGCAGGAGTTAGCAAAAGATAGTATGTTTGGCATGAGTTGGTTATGTTCCAACAGGGAATAAAGGGCAGAACAGAAGTGGGGAGATTTTGTTCTGACCAGTTTGGCTGCAGGGTCAGTTAGACTTGGGTAAAATTAATACTAGATATGTCTGTTTGAGAATAAAGGTGGCAGGCGTGATACAAACTGTACCTTCCCTATTGCACTTTTTAAATCACAGAAATGCCCTTAGAGAGATGTTGAGAATGGAGGACTTTGATGCCAATGAATTCACATTTTTGTCCAGTGAAAGACTTGGGAGTAAGAATTGGCATGGCCAGACACGAGAGGTATATTGGGAGAATGGGGGACCTCAACAACCAACACAGAACTGGCACTATTAGCCTCCCGTTGGTGCATATGTTGGGGGGAGGATCTGGGAATCTATGGACTTGGTCCGGAGTGCAAGGATGTTTCCTCAACAGATAACTATCACAGAAAATATATGCCATGCTTCCCAAAATGCCCTTAAGACAGATCCGTGAGACTATTGACCTGTTTTGGCTCATATTTGGGGAAGTAAGAGGTGCTTGTAGTTGGATCATTCACTACAGGGAGCTGTATTAAATATGGCTTTACAGGAGGCAGGGAGCTGTATTAAATATGGCTTTACAGGAGGAAAGGAGCTGCAGCGGCGTAGTGACTAGATACTGGTGGACATGGATTAAAATCCACATTGAGGTGGATTTTTATAACATCCCAGGTCGACTCACCTGAAATGGCTATCAGGAAATGTTTTGGGGAAGTGAAGGCAGCCAATTGATGTTGACCACATCAGCAGAGTGCTGATTGGGCTTTACAATATGGGTGTAGCACCATGTGCCCAATGCATGGTAAGGCGTGCAAAAGGCCGTTTACTGACTTTACTGTTATAGATACATACGAGTGTTAATCATGAGATATCTGTATAGAGGATATATCAGTGCTCATCATCTGATTAAAGGTGCCATAAAAATAGGCTGAGACTAAAAGTGTATAAATGTATTGTTGACCTGCCCAAGTAGTCAACTCTCGTTCATTAATGTGTGAGATTATAATGAGAGTTGATCTCATAGTGAATGTTAACTCTCAGTTTGCTTGGATTGAATTATGTGGGTGAATGCATGTCTGTTCATTTAACATGTTGGCAAATAGAGTCATGACTTGTTCATCCTTGTGTACTGGCAGTGTCAAGATGTTTGCGTTTGGTCATCCAAATAGAATCTTCTCCTGCCCTTCATCCCCTATTGAGACAAGATCCCAGATACTGAAGTCCTAGAAGGAGCGTCCATGCCCAGTATCCACACTTTACTAATGAAGAATCAGATTCGCTGGACTGGTCACTTGACTCGCATGCCAGATCACAGGCTCCCTAAACGAATTTTTATGGTGAACTGTATTGTGGTATACACTCCCAAGGTTGCCCGAGGAAACACTTTAAAGACACTCTGAAGATCTCACTAAAAGCATTTGGAATTCATCATGACACATGGGAGACTGCTGCCAAAGACTAAAATTTGTAGCGTACATCATTACGCAAGGGTACAGTCACTTGTGAAGCAAACGGGACTGCAAGAGCTGTGAAGAAAAGGCAGGACAGAAAAACCACCGCAGGAGAGCCTCCTCCTGGAACGTCAAGCATTCTTTGGCCACATTGTCAAAGAACATTTCGAGTCAAAATAGGCCTTACCAACTATCTTAGAACTCACGGCTCCACACCTTCAACCCCACTGGATGAAATGAATGGTCATCATCATTCTTGATGGACAAACAGCAACAACAACACTGAGGCATAGACCCACAACGAACTCAAGTCAAGCTGTATTATCCGTTGCCATCTCCTACAGCTCATATATGCCCTACCCACATTATTCACCTGTTTCTACTTCTCTGTGTGTTTTAAGTCTGCCTGTATTTTGTTTGTCCCGTGTGTTTTAGGTCTGCTCTATTTTCTTTGCCCTGTGTGTTTTAGGACTGCCTCTATTTTGTTTGGCCTATGTGTTATGGTGAAAGCACTTTCTAGTTACACTATTCTCAGGTTTTCTTAGCGTCTCCAATTAGAGTAGTGTAGTTTACAGTTAGTTGCTTAGTTATTAGATTATCTTCATTGCACATTGAACCTTTCAGTAACCTTTCATTTCATATGTGCCTAGATCCCCTCTTTAGTATCACCCTCAGCATGTAGTGGTCAATGATACCAGTTCTCCATTGATTTATTCTTCTTTCACCCCTTACATAGCGTTTTTGTCTAGCTTCATCCATTTTTAATTTGATGTTCTTACAGTCTGGTTAATTGCCCTGCCTCGCTGTGGGCTTTCACTATATCAGCCTGGTCCATTGCTCGTCTGCTGTCCACATTACCCAGGCCCACAAGGCTTTCAATTTGTTCATTTCCTTTTTCAGCCACAAAGCCTGGCACAAAAATGAACCTGATTTTTGTCAGACTTGACCTATTCAGTGACCCCATCTATTGTCTTTGAGCCCACCTTACCTTGATCTGCCTTAGCCAGTTCAGTCGCTTTGTTGGAATCATACTGCAGATTTCATAAAGTTTTGTCCATAACGTTCATTTTGTTCGTTGTAATTGTGTTCTAGTAAAGCTTACCATCTACTTCTAACTTTTAGATGATTCATCCTTTTGATCTTTCTGAGAATATTGATTGAAACACTGAGAAAGTATGCCTGGGTGAAAGTCTGTGTCTCCAGCCAATATGTTGCCTTACTTACTGTCATAACCTCCATACATAGACAGACTACTTGTAGTGTTGTGCATAATAGTGTGCAAGTGTGATAGCGTATCATTGTCTAAGACTAATATACCCTGTAAACAGATATCAAGTGATAAACACATTCTCTCTCTCTCTCTCTCTCTCTCTCTCTCTCTCTCTCTCTCTCCTCTCTCTCTCTCTCTCTCTCTCTCTCTCTCTCTCTCTCTCTCTCTCTCTATATATATATATATATATATATATATATATATATATATATATATAGTTTTTCTATTTTCAACCAGCTGCATGAGGAGAAGGGGGTACACTTCCACTTTGAGACAAGTGTGAAAGAGCTGCGTGGTGAGGGAGGCTACTTGAGGGAGGCTGAGCTTGCCAATGGGACCACTCTGCCGGCCGATGTGTGTGTGATGGGTGTTGGTGAGTATGTAATCTGGTCTTCACTTCAGCATTATATCAGTGACAAAATTCATTCTTATATTCTTTGATTCATTCATTCAGTAGCATGTCTTTTGCAGAACTTCACTCCGATAACAACTTTCTGGAAATCTTCTCGGCCATAAGCAAGATGTCCCGCGTCTGATACACCCATCTGGAGATCATCCGCCACATCCTGCACCCATCTTTTCTTTGGTCTTCCTCTTCCTCTCTTCCCAGGTATATACCCCTCTATTATTGTTTTCTCTAAATGTTCTTGATGTTTCAAGTGACCAAAATATTTCAATTTTATTTTGTTTTGTCGTCTTTAATAGCCAACCTTCTTCAATATTCAGCTCTTGAAGTATGTGTTCTTTTGTTCTTTTCTTTATCCAAAATATTCTTAGAACGCATCTGTAACATTTATATTCAAAGATCAGTGATAGAAGAGGCAAAATCAGAATACATGAAATGCTGCTGGATGGCCTTAGAAGGTGGCATTGAGGAATATCATCAGCAGAATTGATTCAGAAGACCAAGGATCGAGATATGTAGAAATACATACCTTCACAATTTGGCAGCTCACAGGATGATGATGATGATGCTATTTACTATACAGATATATGTGTGTGACACCGATGTGTTTGTACATTCACTAGGTGTTGTCCCAGCCACAGATTTTCTGAAGGACTCCGGCCTAAATCTGACATCTCGTGGTTTTGTTTCAGTAAATAAGGTGAGTTATGCACAACAGCTTTTTTTAATGAAAACATTAAAATGTCAGTTTATGGTTTGATAAAGGATAATTTTGATTGCACTCAGATATCTGCATAAGTACTCTAGTCTCCTCTCATAGACCACACCAGTAGAATCTCAGCATAGGATTCACACTCTATTCCAGAATGTCTCACAGACTAATGTCTGCCCAGGATGTCCCACAGAAAAGTGTCTGTCCAGGATGTCCCACAGACAGGTGTCTGTCCAGGATGTTCCACAGATTAGTGTAGTTCCAGGATGCCTCACATACTAGTGTTTGTCCAGGATGTCCCACATACTAGTATCTGTCCAGGGTATCCCACAGACTAGTGTCTGCCCAGGTTGTCCCACAGACTAGTGTCTGTCCAGGATGTCCCACAGACTAGTGTCTGCCCAGGATGTCCCACAGACTAGTGTCTGCCCAGGATGTCCCACAGACTAGTGTCTGCCCAGGATGTCCCACAGACTAGTGTCTGTCCAGGATGTCCCACAGACTAGTGTCTGTCCAGGATGTCCCACAGACTAGTGTCTGTCCAGGATGTCCCACAGGCTAGTGTCTGCCCAGTTTGCTGTACAAAGAAGTAAAGAGAGGTCTTGGTAATTATAAACCCTGACCCTACACGTCAACATCTCTGCATCCCACAGATCCATTTTAAAATAACAAAAGCAACTATTGTTTCTCTGGAACCCACAAAGCACACAAATCATAAGGAGGCCAGATCCCATAAGAGAAGCTCCGAATAATAACAATACAACCTACCGAATGTAGTTAGAGGTAATTAAGGAAGTTTGATGCGAGACAACTAAGTCATCATGCAGAAATCTTTATCTGCAAAATCAACCAAGCATGAACAAGTCTACATTGAGTTTTGCACGAGATGGTTGAGATGCTTCATCGGAAGATGATAGGCAGAAGAAGCAGGAGGAGGAGGAGACAAAGAAATACATGCAGAGAAGAGTATAAGAGACAGATATATAATATTCCTATGACATAAATCAGAGATATATAATATTTCTATGACATAAATCAGATATATATATATATATAATATTCCAATAACATAAATCAGAGATAAATAATATTCCAATGACATAAATCGGAGATAAATAATATTCTGATGACATAAATCGGAGATAAATAATATTCCAATGACATAAATCGGAGATAAATAACATTCTGATGACATAAATCAGAGATAAATAATATTCCGATGACATAAATTGGAGATAAATAATATTCCAGTGACATAAATCGGAGATAAATAATATTCCAATGACATAAATCGGAGATAAATAATATTCCTATGACATAAATCGGAGATAAATAATATTCCAATGACATAAATCGGAGATAAATAACACTCCGATGACATAAATCGGAGATAAATAATATTCCAGTGACATAGAGGGAGCTATAGGAGACAGCATAATATGGATGGCTTGGCTTGAGTTGGTTGAGGACCTGCACTCAAACAGGGGATAAAGGGCAGAAAAAGAAGAAGACGACGACGAAGAAGAAGAAGAAATGTTCACTTCAGGGCCAGTGATGAAGAAGCAGCAGCAGTATGTGATATGATATTGCATTTACTTTTTTTAAAAGTAACTTTCACAGCTGTTTATCTTATATATAATTCATATTCATTGACAATGTAGCACATGCAGACGAATCTGCCGGATGTGTACGCGGCCGGGGATATTGTGGAGTTCCCTCTGTTCACTGCGGACAACCAGAGTGTCAACATTCAGCACTGGCAGATGGCTCATCAACACGGTGAGGGTTTCAATCATCATTTATGTTGGGCCTGGTTGGGTTTGGTGGCACAGTGGCGAGACGCATGTTTGCCGGCCTAGTGGTCAGGGGTTAATTCTCATTCAGGAGGAGTTTTAAAGTGACCTTGGCTGCCAGGTCAACCCAGCCCTCAGTGGGGACCAGGAAATGTCTTGGGAGGTTACGGTGGTAGGCTTGATGTTGACCACATCAAATGATGATTCATCATCATCACGTGCCATGCCGGCTGGCATAGGCGTTCATGGCTCTCCACAGATCTTGGTCTTTGGTTTTCTGGATCAACTCTGCTGATGATATTCCTCCATGCCACCATCTCAATCCATCCAGCATCATTTCTCTTGGTCTGCCTCTGCCTCTCTTTCCCTTGATCTTTCCAGTTGTCACGATGTTCTCCAATGCCTCTCTTCTCATCAGATGACGAAAGCAAACTGTTTGTCTCTTTCTTATTGTTGTATATAGTGTTCTAGTTCCATTAGCCTCTTTCAGGCAATCGTTGTTAGTTACTCTGACAGTCCAAGGAATTCGCAACATTCGTCTAAAAAACCACATCTCTGTTGCTTCTAAGTTCTTCCTAATTTGTTTATTTACATTCCAAGATTTGTTGCCATACAGCAAAATATTTTCTATATAGCATTTCAGCACTCTCTTTCTTACATTCATTGATAGTGACTTATTGCATACGATACTCTCCATTTTTTGAAATGCGGCTTTTGCCTGCCCTATTCTACTCTTAATCTCTGTTGTGCATCTTCCATCTGATGTTATAAATGCCCCTAAGTATTTAAAATTAACCACTTGGTTAATAATTTCTCCTTCTATTTCTGTGTCACATTTTCATGTCACCATTTTCTTTGATAAGACCATTGTTACTGTTTTCTTGATATTCAAGGAGAGTCCTTTCTTTTCTCTCTCTGTTACCACACTGTCCAACAATTGTTGTAGGTCTGTTGCATTATCCTCCACCAATACTGTGTCATCTGCATAGCGCATATTGTTTATATAATAATCTCTGATTAGTATTCCTGTCTTCTCTTTGATATCTCTCATTATTACTTCTATATAGGGAGAAGAGATCTGGTGACAAGACACACCCCTGTTATACTCCTAGCTTCATCGGTTCGTAACTACCCTCTTTATTTCCCATTTTAATTGCTGCTACTTGGTTCTAGTAAATATTCTTTATTATTCTTAACTCTTTCCCATTAATGTTGATATCTTCCAGCATTTTAATCAGTTCATCATGTTTTACTTTATCAAATGCCTTAGTATAATCTATGAAGCACAAATATGTCTTTCTGTGTCTCTATTAACCTTTCTATTAGTGTTCAGAATATATAAATATATTGATCTAATCAAAAATATGGGTCAAGCACCATATGCCCAATAATCCTGAAAGTGTGTATAAAGTGCCTTTTACTTACTTTAACCTGATTTGTTTAGTCATAGTTTGCTAAAAACTTCTGGCAACATTTGTTTTACAGAAGGTGTATACAAATCCCCCGTCACCTCCTCCCCCTTCTTGCGTGATCTATGAAAGAAGACTGAAGAACTTGTGAAGTTATCCTAGTGTGACCACACATATCCTAAACTGTTGTTCCCTTAAAGTAACACATATTTATTCATAACTAGCTGACACGGCCCGGCTTCGCCCAGTCCCTGGTGGGGAGCATCTCATTTAATTAATATAAGTAGTCATATAAGCTCCCGTTCCCGTTCCTGTCTGTCTGTCTGTCTGTCTGTCTGTCTGTCTGTCTGACCCTGCCCGGCATCGCCTGGCTCCTGGTGTGGAGCATCTCATTTAATTCATATAAGTAGTCATATAAGCTCCCGTTCCCGTTCGCGACTATCTATCTGTCTGTCTGTCTATCTGTCCTTCTGTCTGTCTGTCTGTCTGTCCCTCCCTCTCTGTCTGTCTGTCTGTCTGTCTGTCTGTCTAATCATTTATTGGTTGCGGTTAGAACAACCTTAGATAAACGAAGACCAACTTACAAAAAGCATTAGAAAGAGCACTTGAAAGATCTTTACATATTCCCCCAACAATTAACTTGGGTAAATGGAGCGGCGGCAGCAGCAGCAGAAGAAGAAGAAGAAAAAGGAGGAGTAGGAGGAAGGAGGAGGAAGAGGGTGGAGGATAGAGGAGGAGGGAGGAGGAGGAGGGAGGAAGAGATAGGCTGAGAGGAGGAGGAGGAGGGAGGGGGAGGAGTAGGGAGGAATAGGAGGGAGGAGGAGGGGGGAAAGAGGAGGAGGAAGAGGGAAGAGGGAGGAGGAGGGAGAAGGAGAATGCAGGAGGAGGAGTGGGAGGAGGAGGAGGGAGGACGGAGGAGAGAGGAGGAGGAGGGAGGAGGTGGAGGGAGAAGGAGGAGGGAGGAAGAGGTAGAAGGAGGGGGAGGAGGAGGAGGAATGATGAGGGAGGAGAGAGGAGGAGGAGGTAGGAGGAGGAGGAAAAGAAAGGAGGAGGAGGAGGGAGAGGGGGGAGGGGAAGAGGAAGAGGGTAGGAGGAGGAGGAGGGATTTGGAGGAAGGAGGAGGAGGGATTAGGTAGAAGGAGAAGGAGGGAGGAAAAGGGAGGAGGTAGAAGGAAGAGGGAAGAGGAGGGGGAGGGAAAGAGGAAGAGCGTAGGAATTAGAGGAGGAAGGAGGAGGGGATAGGAGGAGGAGGGAGGAGAAGCAAGGAGGAGGGGGAGGAGGAGGGAGAATGAGGAGGGGAGGAAGGAAAGGGAGGTGGAAGAGGAGGAGGAGGGTGGAGGAAGGAGGTAGAGAGAGGAGGAGGAGGAGGGAGTAGGATGGAGGGAGGAAGAGGTAGAAGGAGGAGGAGAAGGAGGGGGAGGAGGAGGAGGAATGATGAGGAGGGAGGTGGAGGAGGAGGAGGGAGGAAAAGGGAGGAGAGAGGGGGAGGAGGTAGGAGGGAGAGGGAGGAGGTTGAGGGAGAAGGAGGAGGAAGGAAGAGGTAGAAGGAGGAGGGAGGAGGAGGAGGAAGAGGGAGGAGGAGGGATGTGGAGGAAGGAGAAGGAGGGAGGAGGTAGAGGGAGGAGAGAGGAGTAGGAGGGAGGAGGAAGAGAGGAGGAGGAGGAGTAGGGAGGAATAGGAGGGATTAGGAGGAGGAGGGGGGAAAGAGGAGAAGGAGGAGGAGAAGGAAGAGGGAGGAGGAGGTATTACGAGGAAGGAGGATGGAGGGGGGAGAAGGAGGAGGAGGGAGGAGGAGAATGCAGGAGGAGGAGTGGGAGGAGGAGGAGAGAGGAGGAGGAGGGAGGAGGAGGAGGGAGGAAGAGGTAGAAGGAGGAGGGAGAAGGAGGGGGAGGAGGAGGAGGAATGATGAGGAGGGAGCAGGAGGGAGGTGGAGGGAGGAGGAGGAGGTAGGAGGAGGAGGAAAAGAAAGGAGGAGGGAGGAGGAGGAGGGAGAGGGGGGAGGGGAAGAGGAAGAGGGTAGGAGGAGGAGGAGGGATGTGGAGGAAGGAGGAGGAGGAAGGAGGAGGAGGGATTAGGTAGAAGGAGGAGAAGGAGGGAGGAAAAGGGAGGAGGTAGAAGGAAGAGGGAGGAGGAGGAAGAGGAGGGAGAGGGGGGAGGGGAAGAGGAAGAGCGTAGGAATTAGAGGAGGAAGGAGGAGGGGATAGGAGAAGGAGGGAGGAGAAGCAAGGAGGAGGGGGAGGAGGAGAGAGAATGAGGAGGGGAGGAAGGAAAGGGAGGTGGAAGAGGAGGGTGGAGGAAGGAGGTAGAGAGAGGAGGAGGTAGAGGGAGGAGGAGGAGGGAGTAGGATGGAGGGAGGAGGAGGAGGTAGTGGGAGGAGGAAGAGGGAGGAGGAGGGAGAGGGAGGAGGAGGAAGGAGTAGGAGGGAGGAGGATGGAGGAGGAGGTAGAGGGAGGAGGAGAAGAAGAGAGGAGGAGGGAGTTCGCCATTCCGAATTCATACTCGTCTAGGTTCTGTGATTTCGGTTCTTTCATTGATTGTTCTTCCCTTCTACACGACTGTAGATAACTTCCTTACACATAAAAAGATGAATTGTTATTGATATTGCCGTGGCATGGAGGAATATCAGCAGCAGAGTTGATCCAGAAAACCAAAGACTGAGATCTATGGAGAGCCATGAACGCCTATGCCAGCCGACATGGCACTTGATGATGATGATTGCCGTGTGACGATTCTGTGTAGTCACATCATTTTCTTTGCTTTACCTAGCGTTGTGGTTCGCGGATGCTGTCATCATCATCATCATATATTTACGTATGTATTTAGGGAGGGGGAGGAGCGAGAAGGAGGAAGAAGGAAAAAAAACTATGACAGTTGGCAGTGCTGGAATGAGAGAAAGACGTGTAGAAAATTTCATCTCAATCGGATGGACCGTTCGCGAACGCATAAAGGACATACATACAGACGGAGATTGCCTTTTATATATAAGACTAGCTGACCTGGCCCGGCTTCGCCCAGGCCCTGGAGGGGATCTATCTATCTATCAGTCTGTCTGTCTGCTTGTTTGTCTGTCTGTCTGTCTGGCTGACCTGGCCCGGCTTCACCCAGTCCCTGGTGGGGAGCATCTCATTTAATTCATATAAGTAGTCATATAAGCTCTCCCGTTCCCGACTATCTGTCTGTCTGTCTATCTGTCTGTCTGTCTGTCTGACCCGGCCCGGCTTCACCCAGTCCCTGGTGGGGAGCATCTCATTTAATTCATATACGTAGTCATATAAGCTCTCCCATTCCCGACTGTCTGTCTATCTGTCTGACCCGGCCCGGCTTCACCCAGTCCCTGGTGGGGAGCATATAAGTAGTCAAATAAGCTTCCGTTCCCGACTATCTGTCTGTCTGTCTATCTATCTGACCCGGCGTGGTTTCGCCCAGCTCCTGGCGCACAGTAACTTAAAAGAATGTCCTTCCACACACCATTAATTATTTTTAATGAAAACTTTTTAATCACCGACATGACAGTTGATAAGTTCTTTAAGCAGAAAAAGATGGGTTACAATGTTATGCATTATGCATTATTTTTATGAAAACTTTGAAAATGCCTTAAAGATTATATCATTATTTATTATAACTTATATGCCTGAAAATAACTATAGACAAAGAGTTTAACAATAGTGCAAGTAAGTCCAACAATATGACTATAAAGTATATAGAAATGTTATTAAAAGTTATGCCCCTTGAAATAACTTTTCTAGAGTGAAGTCCCCCTGCTATATAGAAATTATATAATGAAAAATGGAAAAGTAAATGTTATTAAATAAGTAGAAGATTTTACACTAAGAAACTATTATAGTCGGTTGCACAGGAATGAAAGGAAGACGTGTAGAAAATTTCATCTCAATCGGATGTACCGTTATCGAACGCATCCAATACATACATAGCTGACCACAAACACACAAAGCCACATACACTCTGTTTTATATATATAGATAATAATGAAGGACCATAAATTTTGAAGATGGAGGTTCAGAATGCTCTTAACCATATGAAATCTGGCAAGACCCCCGGTTCAGACAGCATCACAACAGAAATGATTAATGCTTTAGAAGAATACGGAATAGACAAAGTTACCAGACTCCTGAATACTATATATGATACTGGAGATATACCTCATAAATTTGTAATTCTGTATTTATTGCAATCCCAAAGAAATCAGGAGCCTTGGAATGTGATCAACATCGAACAATTAGTATAATGAGTCACACCACAAAGATTTTGCTAAGAATTATGATGCAAAGAGTTAGGAAGAAAATACAACCTGAAATAGGAGAGGAATAATGTGGGTTTGTAGAAGGCAAGGGTACAGTAAATGCTGTGTACATACTGAGAACAGTAACTGAACATTCTATAGAAGTAAACAAAGATCTACACCTTTGCTTTATTGACTACACGAAGGCTTTCAATAAAGTGAGACATGTCAACAGGATAAGGATGCTTGAAGATCTACAAATTGATGGAAAAGACCTTAGACTTGTAAACAACATATATTGGAAACAACAAGCTGCCATAAGAATTGATAATGAAGTAGGTCAATATTAGCCTATTAAGGGAGGTGTGAGACAGTGATGTGTAATGTCTCTAGATTTTTTTCCCTGTACAGTGAAAATATTTTCAGAAATATAGAAGATATGGAAGGAATCAACATTGGGAGGGGGGGGGGGATACATTCTCGATACAGTCTTGATTGCAGACAATGATTAGGACCTGAACAATTTAGTAGATGTGGTTGTTGCACACAGTGAACAACTAGGGTTAGTATTGAATTGTAAGAAGACACAGATTATGATCGTCACTAGGAAAGAAGAAATACAACAATGTAATATACAAGTAAATTGGCATATTCTTAAATAAGTGAATCAGTACAACTATCTCGGAGCAGTCATAACATTTGATGGGAGATGCCTTGAAGAGATTAGAACAAGAATTGCCATGGCGAAGGTAGCCTTTTGCAAGATGAAATACATACTGACCAATAAAAAGCTATCAGTTGAAACGAGAAAAAGAGTGTTGAAGTGCTACATAGAACCTGTACTTTTGTATGGATGTGAAGTGTGGACAATAAGCAGTCAAGCTGAAAAACAGCTGATGGCTGTGGAAATGTGGTTTCTGAGGAAAATGCAAAGAATACCATGGACAGACAGAAAGACCAATGAACAAGTCCTTCAAGAAACAAATGAAGATCATAAACTGATTAGAGACATTAGACGTAGACAGTCAACATTTTTGGGCATGTTATGAGAAGAAATGAATTGGAGAACTTGGTGACAGCTGGAAAGATCGAAGGGAGGAGACCAAAGGGAAGACCATGAATTAAATATCTGGATGGCTTGGCCACATGGCATGGTTGAGACAGAAACACGGAGCTGATCCACGACTCTAATGATCGAGTGAGATGGCAGAACATGACTGCCCACGCTTATCAGCATGGCACATGATGAATGAATGAATTTGATCAGAAGGAATTACAATAATGATGAGTCTGTACCAAGCATAGACAATTCACTCTTACGAAGATTTATATGAATATTCTGTCATGCTGGAATGTGAGGGAACAAGTCAGTGGATATGTTCGCTTCAAGGGTGCTAGTGATTGGAACAGTCAAGATGGACAAGGGAGATAGTATCTTTGAAAAACTGCTAATTGGAGATACAGAAATAGATGAAACAACATATTTCAGGATTCTTGAGTTTGGTTCTAAGTGTGGTTCCATCAAGGAGGAACATATGGGAAACAAATCAAAAATGTTTACAACCTGTGATTAGAACGATTCACATCTACATCTTACAACATTTACTGAAGGAGATATTTCATATATGGCTTTGCCTTGGTTCAACCAGTTCACCTGGTTCACTAGTTTGTTGAACTAAAATGACTTTTCCTCTTTGACTTGTGGACGTAAATTACAAGTACCTCTGAAGTCAGAGTGGGTTCCTTGTGATGGTGAGGAACACTGGTAATAAGGAAAGATAATCCACATGCAGACATCAGTTCAGTTCACTCCCCAGTAGTAGCAACTACTAGTAGTAGTAGAACATGTGTGGGCTATGTTTGAGTTTAAAGCGAGCAAATGAAACCAAAAAAAAAATTAGCTTTACCCAAAATGCTATGATGTCCATTCTTGAAACCAAGGATGTAGGTTCATATTGTTTCATTTCTGTGTAAAGCAGGAAGAATGGCCAGTTGGGGTTCATACTGTTTCATTTCAGTGTAAAGCAGGAAGAATGGCCAGTTGGGGGTTCATATTGTTTCATTTCTGTGTAAGACAGGAAGAATTACCAGTTGGGGGTTCATATTGTTTCATTTCTGTATAAAGCAGGAAGAATGGCCAATTTGGGGTTCATATTGTTTCATTTCTGTGTAAGACTGGAAGAATTACCATTTGGGGGTTCATTTTGTTTCATTTCTGTATAAACAGGAAGAATAGCCAGTTTAGAGTTAATATTGTTTCATTTCTGTATAAAACAGGAAGAATTGCCGGCTTGAGTATTGCAGGCAAAGCCCAGGATATCCATAGTGTGCCTTACTTCTGGACAATGCAGTATGGCAAAAGTATCAGATACACCGGTGAGTTCTGCTGTTGATGTCAGCAAGGTTTATCTTGGTGCTAGATTATTGATTCCCCTGCGTGTTACCAGAGCCCCAACAGGGAAGTAAAGAACAATAACACTGTAGACATGCTAGGCATGTCATAAAAGCTATAGGGAGGGTTGGTCTGACATTGTAGAAAAAAATAAATCAGCCAACAGTCAACTTTGAACTGGCCTATGAAGGGTTTGGCATGCATGTTGGTGGGCTGTACTCAACTAGGAGTGTCAGGGGCAAAAGAATAGGAAGAAGAATATTGACTGACTTTTGATGTAAATGTTTACTTTTAAATGGTGTAGATGCATGGACATGAATAAACAAGGTTAGGGTAAAATGGAAACTTTCAAAGTGTAGTTGTGTAGATGAATAGTAGAGATATCATGGCTGGAGAATAAAACAAAGAAATGTTACCAAAACTGGGATTACAGAAAATAATACTAAATAAGTTCAAGGTCAGACATATATGGTACTTTAGACATACAAAAAGACACAGATGCTTGTGGAGATGAAGCATGCAAGAAGAAGACAACACTACATATAGGTGGACAGCAGGAAGAAATGCATTGTTAGAATCATAACCTGTGAAGATGCCGAGTAGATGGTGTTGGAGGCTCATTACTGCTCTGCTCTGCATCAGCAGAGTTGTAGTTTAAGGGCTAGCAGTCTTACCTATTCGGCCACGACAACCTCCTTCCATGCATTTATAATACACATATCTTGTTCTTCTGTGTTGATCCGGAGAGTTTTTTTTTCCGGACGTGATTGCGTTGTGCCTGTTTACAGCAGAGCTGTGTTCTTGCGCTGACTTCTGTGGGCATTTGTTGACCAGGTTAACCTTCCCGGTAATGCATATATTGTTTCTGTTTTTATCTAAGATTAACCTCATAAGTGATGTATAAATTAAATAATGTATGAGAGCAGAGAGATAAGAAGGGCAGAATATCAGAAGGGCCTGCATGCCCAATTCTCAACTCCGTAAAAGTAAAGTTTGTTTGTTCATTTCATAGAATCCACACATCCCTATTTGCTTCATGTCATATAGTCAGCTTTACTGAGTGTAATTGTCTTGTTCTCTTTTATTGCAGGTTATGGCCCTGGTTATGACGATGTTATCTTACATGGCGACTTGGATGAAAACAAGTTTGTTGCATATTACACAAAGTAAGTTTCCTTGTGGAATCTGTGGTAACACAATGGCTGGCATGCCTGTCTAGTAGTCATGTGTCTGAATCCTTTTTGAGGCGGGAATTTAAAAAAAATTGACTTGGGCTTCCAGGTCAACCCAACTTCAAATGGGCACCAGGAAATGTTCAAGGAAGTAAAGGTGGTTGGCATGAAGTTGACCGCATCATTCATGGAGTTGACCACATCATTCATGGATTTGACCGCATCATTCATATGGAGTTGACCACATCATTCATGGATTTGACTGCATCATTCATATGGAGTTGACCACATCATTCATGGAGTTGACCGCATCATTCATGGAGTTGACCGCATCATTCATGGAGTGCCAGTTGGTCTATGAAAGTTAGAGATGTATTTCAGTCTAGCACACCCACTGATTTGTGGGCTTAGAGAGGGGAAGAAGAACTCATCAGCATAGTTCCTTTGGAGATAGTACCTCTCTGTCAACTCTGGAGGCAAGTTTTTACAGTAATCTCACTTTGATAGATGCAAGGATTTTTCAGGGATCAGATATCCTGAATGTCACTGCATTAGACTTGAGAGTAAAACTCGACCTTCTAGAAGATTCACTAATCAGCCAGCCAATCAACCAACAGCCAGTCATTCATTGAGCCAGCCAACCAACCAATCGCTCAACTAAACAACCCCTCAACCAACCAACCAACCACTCAATCAACCAACCCCTAAACCAACTGACCACTCAGTTAGTTAGTTAGTCGACAGATCATCCTCATTGCACATCGAACCATTCAGTCCATAAGTGCTCGGATCCCCTCCTCAGCAAATCCCGCAGCGTGTGGCGGCTAACGACACCAGTTCTGTGTTGGTTTATCAATCTTCTTTGGCTTCCTGCGTAGTGTTCTTGTTTGGCCACCCCTCTTTTAATTTGCTGTTCTCGCTGTCTGGCCATGGTTGTAGATTCACAGTCATCACTTGGTTCACGCAAGAGTCTTACTTTTCGTAGAGCATTCAGAATGTCAGCCTGGTCCATGGCGCGTCCGCCCTCCACAGTAGCCTCACCTGCGAGCTTGTCAGCCCGCTCATTTCCTTGTACTCCCGCATGCCCTGGCACGAAGATGAAACTAATCTTTGTCACCCGAGACCGCTCCAGAGGCAGCAACCATTCTCTTCTGATCGACCCCTCCTCTATCCTCTTGATCATGTTCATTGAGTCGCTAAGAAAACAAGCCCTAGTGAATGTCTGTGTCTCGAGCCATGTTATTGCTTTACTTACTGCCATGACTTCCATGGTCAGGCTACTTGTGGTTTCAGTGAAAGCACCAGAGTCCTCCTTCACAATTCTCCCTTCGGCCCGAGCTGTAAAGGCCCATGAGCTTCTCACATGTCGGACGACCGACCCATCTGTGTAGATGACCGCATCACCGTCTAGCGAATTCTCGAAAATCAACGCTTGTACTTCAGCCTCCACAGCAGCTGGATTTTCTTGTCTGCATTTTCTATCTAGTTGGATGCAAACTGAAAAGGATGTGCAAAAATCTGTTGGCACTTGTACACACTCCTCGCCAGGTTCTAAGTCCTCAAGTGAACACACCTGTTGAAGAATGTCTTCGGCTTGACCCATCCACGACCGTCCTCTTTTTAACCTGCTGCCCTTCACCTTCATAATTTAACTATGCAGTGGATGTTGTGTGTTTGCGTTAACTCTGAGGTAGGCGCGTGCCCTGCAAACTTGTATTCTCTCTTCAATGGTTGGAAAATCAAGAAGGTAGCGCATCGCCCAGCATGCTGTATCTCTTGTACATCCAAGAATCATAGCTTCATTCTGTATCCTTTCCATCCTTTCTATCTGCTTATGGCTGAGAGTCAGGATTGCCAATGCATACTCCAAAACAGACATGACCAGCCCCTCGTACAGAAGACATAGATGGCGCTGCTCACAGTTTGCTGCCGCCATCACCCGCATCGCAGCCAAACCCCGCTTGGCCTTTGTTATCACCTGGTCTATGTGCTCATTGTAAGCAAGGCTTCGATCAAACTGTATCCCCAGGTAATTCATTGCCTGCGTTCTTTCCACCGTCTCTGAACACAGCAATACAGTTGGTGTTGGAGTGTTGACAATGATTATTCAACGAGAACCAAGTCACTGTTTGTTGGGTTGACCATTGCCCCAGCTTCATCACACCAAGTACTTATACGTTTAAGTTCGGTTTGTAGTTCCTCAGCAACCTGCTCTCTGTCCTTACCCTGACGATACACTAAAACATCATCGGCATATGACAATGTCCTGCCAGGTCCAATGATCTGCTCACTGGTGATTCTCACTGTGTAGGCGTTGAACAGTACCGGAGATAATGGTGATCCCTGTGGTAGACCAGGATATATTGTTGTTGGTTCCGAAGTCCAACTGCCACATCTAAAAACTACTTTCCGTTGGAAGAGGGCTGCAGCGATCCAACTAAGGAGGAATGGACCACTCAACCAACTAACCACTCTACCAGCCAATCAACTAGTCAGCCAACCACTCATTGAGCCAGCCAACCAACCAATCCCTCAACCAACCAACCACTCAATCAACCAACCCCTAAACCAACTGACCACTCAACCAACTAACCACTCAACCAGCCAGCCAACCACTCAACCTGCCAGTCAGCCGCTATCATAAGATTGAGAACAATATCCACACAAGGATAGGCACTATGTACTTCACAAGTTGGAAGTCTAGCTGTAAATGTTCAACTGTAATTGTATCCACAAATTGTATCACCTCTAGTGAAATGCTGGCATTTGATGACTGGTGCCTGCCCAGAAGAGTGGGACTAGAGTGGTGTGACAGGATCACTGGTGTGGAACTCATGGACAGAACTGGGTAGGTTCCTGTGAATTGGGAAGTGGGGAAGGAACACTGGTGCAGGATAGTTTTGAGGATGGTGGATGTGGCAAGACGCTATCATGTCTGGAGCCCACAAGACAAACAAAATATTTGGAGATCTGGGGACACATGGAGAGGATAATTAATGATAGAGATGAGTGCTGTAGGGAGAGCATGGACAGAGCTACAGGAGGTTGCCAGTGTTAGGATGGCTTAAATTGGTTAAGGGCCTATCTTCCCTTAGGGGATCAAAGACAAAGGAAGAGAAAAAGAGTATCTGCATAATTGAAACCATTTGTCATTATGTAGATGTTCGATTTATATTCTTTGTCCCACAGGAATGACAAAGTGGTGGCCGTAGCCAGCCTGGGTTGGGATCCCATAGTGTCACAAGCTGCTGAACTCATGTCCAAAGGTGGAACTATTACCAAAGATGAAATCAAGTAAGGATTCATTCATTCATTCATTTATTCATTCTTTCATTCATTCATTCGTTATTCAGTCATTCATTTGGACCATGTGGAGAGTGTAACTAAACAGAGTGTCCATATTTAGAGGCTGGTTCATACTGGAGTGACTAGAGAGTCTGGTTGACACTCTGTTAATGAGGCTGTGTTGAATTAGAGTCATCATTATCATCATCATGTGCCCTGCCAACTGGTGAAGGCATCCATCATCTCTACAGGTCTCAGTCTCTTCTACTGCTGAAGGTCTCTCTTCCCATGACTAGACCAAAGAACACTGTTCGTTTCATCCTTATATGTGGTTATAATTTTCTACTTTCCATTGCCTTTTCAAGGCAGTTGTTTTTAGTTACTCTGGTATTTCAAGGTATTCGTAACAATCTTAGAAACCACATCTCCGTTGCCTGTAAGCTCTTCCCAATTTGTTCATTGTTATTCCATACGTCATTGCCATACAGTAGACCAGATTCAGTATAACATTTCAGCACTCTTTCTGACATTCAAGGATAGCGATGACACCCAGGGGTATCTGGAGAAATTGCCTTTGTGAACTGGATGATGGAATCTGAAAACTGAACTGGATGATGGAATCTGAAAACTGAAGCGGATGATGGAATCTGAAAACAAATCCTGAACTTTCAGAGCACAAGCAGGCAGCTAGCAGCAAACAGCAGCCATAACAGTCAGCAGCCATAGCAGTCAGCAACCATTTAGGAACATTTCAGTACAGTGTCAGACAAGGATGTGTGCTATCCCCTGACTTGTTGTCATTATAGAGTGTGCATTAATTGAGATCTGTGAAAATATGCCAGGGATTACATTTGGTAATCATGATGTCAACAACTTAATGTAATGTTACCTTGAACTGTTTTGTTGTTGTAACTGCTGATGATGTCTGTTGTACCTTGTTTCAGATCTGACCCAGACAGCTGGGTCTCACGGCTGGCGATGGTGTGACTACTCTCTCATCTGTGACCAAGATGCTGATAACTTGATGTGCCAGATTTATCTATGCATGAACATGTCCAACACGGGTGTTTCTCTAGAAGCCAATTGTATTTTTCTTTAGGGTTTGGGGATTTGGGTTGTTTTTATCATGTAGAAAACGCATATGTAATTGAGTTGTATAAGCAGAGAGGGACATGTTTTGTTTAGTGCATGTTGCATTTACTTTGCTAGTTTGATACAAGGATGTCAGAATCTGTGTAATGTGAATTAGAAGGTGTCATATACTTTCTACATTGAAACAACTATTTGACAGTTTGAAATGGTATTTCCAGGAATCTATTGCTTTTAGTTAGTTTTCACTACAAGATTATTTGTGTTTTGTAAATTAATTTGGCATGTACTGTTTAGTTTGAAACTGTTGTGTCTGGAATTTTCTGCTTTTGCTGTAATGAAATTGTCAGTGAAAGATCATTTTAATATTGAATGAATTTGGACCAAAAATAGCACACAATCAAATGAACAAGTATTATAATGTAAATTTCCATTCATTTATCATGAAATTGCAGAAGATACACAAAACAAAACAAATAACATGATAACTCAAGTATGGTGATATATCGTCCTTCTTTCCAAATGAGAGGTCACATTTGGTGATATAGTAACCTTTGTCACTGAATCAATTAAAAACAAAAGTAAAAGACCCATTTTAACTCCAGGAGTTCATTGGCTATACAGTTTTAGTTACATATTTTTATAGACCAATCAGGACTCAAGGCATGATGTGGTAAAAAAAAAAGGCAAAGGAATTGACTTTATTGTAGTGGGTGTTATCTCATGTGACACGGTCTCTTTCCACAAGGCAACCTGTCAAAAGTGTTGCACAGAGCACAAACTCTATAGCTTCATCGAAGACCCCCCTAGAAGTCTCTGAGAAAATAGCACTTGCAAATGGAATGACGTAACCTGGAATCAAACCCACAACCTTGGGAACGCAATGCTCGTGACACCACTTCACCACAGAGACTCCCGTGTGGTCAGTATCATGCTGGGCACCTGTACTACCCAAGTCATTTCCTAGTGCTATTTTAGACTGGGTCGACCTGAGAACCGATGTCAATTTAAATAAAGTTCCTCAGAAAGCGAATTCAAACCTCCCAGGAAAGTAACCCAACCAACAAATGCCTGAAGATGTTGGATATGTCAGCCAAAATGTGCAAATATTGCAGCTCTGCTGTAAACAGGCACTAGGTAACTACGTTCAAAACAACATTCTGGACGAACACAGAAGAAGAAAAAGAAGAAGAATTCAAACCCATGACCAGAAAGCCTGCAATCGAGCTAATCTATGCACCACCATGGCTCCCAAGTGTGTCTATTTTTGTAGTAGCTAGGTCAGACACTGGACTGTAATGGAAGGTCAGTAATGGTTAAGCAGTAATTTTTTGCTTTTGCTTTACATTATATGTATAAGTAATGTTAACACCCTTTATTTATTCAAGGGAGTGAAATAGGCATACTTTACACTTTCAAACAAGTATCCCAAAACATGGCAGCTGTGAAAGAGAATCTGGGATACACTTTCCTGATTGACAAAGTCATGCCATGGAATTCCTGCTGTTTAGACAACTTTCAGTAAATGATTCAGTGGCCACCATATTGCTACAGAGAGCTGTAGATACATTTGTTGCATGGGCGGATAGATGGTGTATCAGCATAAACACTGACAAGTGCAGCACCACTCTATTTACCCTTTCTCCGAAACAAAAGGCAGGGAGCATTCAGATAAATGGAACACCCCTAAGAGAAGACAAGGAACCAACATACCTTGGTGTAACATTCGACGACAGGCTGACATGGAGAAAACACATCAAAAAAGCAGTAGCAAAAGCCAGAAGGAAAATTGCCATCCTGAGAAAGCTAACTGGAACCACTTGGGGAGCCAGTGGGAAAATACTTAGCAAAGTTTATCAACAGAGCATACGACCACACTTGGAATACGGGTCAACTGTGTGGTGTTCAGCATCCAAAACTACATTGCAGGAGCTGGACAAGGTGCAAAATCAAGCTCTTAGAGTCATCACAGGAGGGATGAGATCAACCCCTATAGTAGCAATAGAGAAAATGGGGAGGACACAAGCTTTAAGAGAACGCAGAGATACAAAAACACTCATACAAGCAGAAAAGTTTCTCAGCTTGCCAGGCCACCCTATGAAGAACCGATTTGAAAATTAGCTATGGGGCGGTTGAAAAGAAGTAGTTTCATCCACCAGGCCAAACAACTCTGCAGAGAAACCATCGATCTTCCCACAGTTGGTATCCCCCTGACAACCATTCCAGAGCGAACCCCGTGGAAAGATGAACATAGAATATCGCTACAAATCCAGTCAAAAGTGAGAGGAATATGTGACCAGGAAGAACAGAACAGTGTACAGCGCAGAACAGCCACTCTCAGCTTCCTCGATGACGAATACCCACAGGACCTATGGATCTGAGTTTACACAGATGGGTCAGCACAAAATGCTGTTCGAAATGGAGGAGCGGGAGTGTACATAGAATACCCAAATAATACTAGAGACACGGCCAGAATTCCAACAGGAAAGTACTGCCATAACTATGATGCTGAAATTGAGGCAATCAAGATAGCCACAGAGAAATTACAAAATACCAGCCATGGTACACAACCTGTGGTGATATTGACAGATGCAAAATCCGTAATAGAGGCGCTCCTGTCTGGGAAATTGCCAGTTCTGAGGACACTACTTTCTGAACTTAGCAGTCAGCGTAAGATCACCATACAGTGGATACCATCCCACTGTGGAGTCCCCGGAAACGACAGAGCTGATCGATTGGCTAAGGAAGGAGCAAAAGAAGAACAACCTGATGTGCCTATTACATACCACCAAAAGAAAAGAATGATCAAATCAGTCAGAAGGCCACCAAACCTTACTCAAGACGACTACCACGTTATGGACAGACCAGAACAGGTCATTCTTCTGCGCCTCAGAACAGGACACAATAGATTACGCAACCACATGTATACAAAATTCAAGATTGGTGACTCAGCCATGTGTACATGTGGTTTGGCGTTGCAGACAGCAGAGCACATACTCCAGGATTGCCAAAACTACAACATATCCAGGCGAACCTTCTGGCCTAGAGAGACAACAGTGGAAGATAAACTCTATGGACCGCTGAATGAACTAAAAAAGACTGTTGGATTCATACAAGAGATAACATTGCAGTTATAGGCTTATTTCAGGCGAACGAAAGAAGAAGAAGAAGAAGTAAATGATAATTTTTAAGTGAATGAGTTTGTCAGTTTGAAACAATACCAAGATCTGTTTAAAGTTAATAAGTAATGTAGCATTTGGCCCCTCAGTAACATTGGACTAGACCTCGCCTGGTGGTCCTGGGTTCGATCTGAATTTGAGCAGATACATATTTTTTTAAATTGACCTGGGCTCCCTGGTCGACCCAACCTAAAATGGGCTCCCAGAAATGTCTTGGGACAAAATGGCGGCCGATGTGATACTGATCATATGACCCACAGAGTGCCGATTGGACTATAAAAATATAGGTCTGGCCCCATATACCTGATGTACCTTATGGCATGTAAAATTGCTCTTTGCTTTTTACTTTAAAAAAGCATGTTTACCTGGCATGTACGTTTTACATTTAATTAGCCATTTGCCAATTTCAACTTTGAAACAGCTTTGTCATTTAAGTTCGTGTTATAAGACAGTTTGTAAGATAAGATAATGCTTATTCAGTGAATGAATTTGATATCAGCTTTCTTGTGTGTAACAAGTGTGTAACCACTAAGTAATCTCTCACTAATCTGTTAATTGTCCATGATTCACTTCCATACATCAAAATTGGTTGTGTATACCTCTTAAGAACTCACATTCTCAAATTCATTAACATTCATTCATTCATTGAGTAGCATTTCCTTTACAGAACCTCGCTCCCATAACAACCTTCTGGAAAACCTCTCGATCATAAGCAAGATGTCCTGCGTCCGATACACCCATCTGGAGATCATCCGCCACATCCTGCACCCATCTTCTCTTTGGCCTTCCTCTTCCTTTCTTCCCAGACATATACCCTTACATTATTGTTCTCTCCAAACTTTTGTGATGTTTCACGTGACCAAAATATTTCAATTTTCTTTGTTTTATCATCTTTAATAGCCAGCCTTCTTCAATATTCAGCTCTTGAAGTATAGATGCATTTGATCTTTTCTTGACCCAACATATTCTCAGAACTTGTCTATAACATTTATATTCAAAGGCATTTATGCACTGTTCAGCTTGTTTAGTAAGTGTCCAGGTCTCACAGGCGTATGTTGCAATGGGAAAGATACATGCTCTTAAAAATATAATTTTTGTAATTCTGTCTGCCCCACTCCATAAATTATTCAGTTGTTTTAGTATTCATTAGCATAAATATGTTAAATGAAATATTCAAAAAGGTGTTTCATGTAAACAATGTATGAAAATTAGTATTTATTTTTAATGAAACTCATTTCATCACTTATAGGCATGAAGAAGGCACTGCATCATTTTGTGTACACTTTGGCATCGGTGTAAAACTGAAATCTTTTAATGTTTTACTGTAAGATCTTGTGTGTAATACACTCTGGCATTACAGTATGCATGCTTGGTTTAGGCCAGAATTTGTCGGTAGAAAGCTTTCTTTCAACATGGACAATAATTGTATGTTTAGCAAAGTAAATAGCAACATTCAAAATAAATGTGTGTTTAGTCAAGTAACTAGGAATATTAAAAATAAATGTATGTTTAGTCAAGTAAATAGCAATATTGAAAATAAATGTACGTTTAGTAAAGTTAATAGCGATATTGACAATAAATGTATGTTTAGTCAAGTAAATAGTGTTGCAGATCTTTTGCAGGTTGTTGCAATCAACCCCAGGTTGGATTTCTAGGCAATTTTGTGTTCACTGGTTTGCCATTGCTTTCTGAATGAGAAGTCAACATTTCAGTCCAGCTGAAGGAGGTCAGCGTGGGGAAAATGGATAAGAGTGCCCGTTCTTAAACTTCCGGTGTACTGATGCCGAGGTAGCGGGTTCAACCTCTACACGGGTCGGTTGGACTAAAATATTGACTTTTCGCCCTTGGCTTGGGGCCATAAATTACAAGTATCTCTGAAGTTGGAGTGGGTTCGCCTGATGGCGAGGGACACTGGTAATAGGGAAAGCTAATCCACACGCAAAATTCAGTCCAGTGAACTAGAATTAGTAGCACGTGTATGGACTATGCTTGAATTCAAAGCGAGGGGATGCAAAAAAACAAAAACCCAGCCGATCAGTTAGGGAGTGAACCCACTACCCTGACACAGAGGAGCTGCTGGCTGAGTGACTAGAATGCCAGATTCTCCTTCGGGAGACCCAGGTTCGAATCCTCTGTAAGGTGTGGATTTCTTTCTGTCGGGGGGGGGGGGGGGGCTCTAACCTGCACAGTTTGCAGTGACTGCACTAGCCATGTGGCCTTAATTCCTCAGGCTCAAGACCCCCCTGCCGTACACCGTAAGGTACTATATTGGCAGTATACTAAATGACAGTTTGACCCTGCCATCAGCACACAGGAAGTTTTAAGAGTGAGTGCTCTTAACCTTCAGTGCTTGCATATTATATTTTTTTTTGCGCTCGCTTGCTTTGAACTCAAGCGTAGTCCATACACACTATTTATAGTAGTTATGGACTGAATTTTGTGTGTGGATTAGCTTTCCCTATTAATAGTGTCCCTTGCCATCAGGTGAACCCACTCCGACTTCAGAGGTACTTGTAATTTATGCCCCCAAGTCAAGGAGAAGTCAACATTTTAATCCAACTGACCGGTGTAGGGGTTGAACCACTAACCTCGGTATCAGCACACCGGATGTTTAAGAACATGCGTTCTTATCCATTCGCTCATGCTGACCTGCCAGTGCTCGCATATAACATGCACATACGTTTTAATAAGCACAAATGAGTAGCAATTGTGTGTATTATAACTTGAGATTTAACATTACAGCTCAGAATGTCCATTTCTTCCTGTGCCCAGTATATTCTATTATTTTGTTCCTTTTAAAATTCTCAGGTGAGTGCCTCGGTACTCATATTTTCATAGACAAGATATATAACCAAATAAATGTTGTTATTACCCGTTTGAAGTTTTTCTGTTGTTGAATCTTGGCAATTTAAGCCACATTACATTATGCAGAATGATACTTTCTTTGAATTTATTAAAATTAAAAATTGTGATTCATATATAAATTTGTTGTTTAGTTTTGTGGAAAGACAACCATATATGTTAGATGGTGTGAGTGTGGTTGGATGTGGGTTTAAAGTCAGCTCTTGACTTTCGCTATGAGAGGGGAGAGGGAACTTTCATATAAGGAATTGTTTCTTCCTCTTCTTCTTCTTACACCTGAATATATTTATAGAAAGCTGCAGTCAATTTGAGCTTGTTGAGCGACTGGCTGAGTGGCTAAGAATGCCAGGTTCTCCTTCGGGAGACCCGGATTCAAATCCTCAGTGATGTGTGGATTTGTTTCTGTCGGAAGGTAAAATGAAAATCCTAACCTGCACAGTTTGCTGTGCCTGCAATAGCCAGGCGGCCTTAATTCCTCAGGCTCAAGGTGCTCCCTGCCCTACACTGAAAGGAACTATAGGTAGTAGATGACAGTTTTACGGTTTTTTGGCAAACATCTCCATAGAATATGTCCTCAAATAGAGCAGGTGTAGGCCAAAGTCAAAGTAATTTTCTCTGTTCTGCATATTTTGTGTTATTTTATACACTTCTTCTTTCTATTATATTCTATGCCTTATTTTGGTTTAATTCATTGGTCGTCATGCTTGTCTCACATGTGCCAGTCATTTCCAATACAGATGCTTCTGCATGTCACAGCACCAATCTGCCTATGATCATCTCTCTAGATCGTCCTTTTCCTCTCTCTCCCTCCAGTTTTCTGGTGTCATGATATTTTCTAGTTTATCTCCTCACATGACATATCCAAAGGTGAATTGTTTACTTCTGATATGAGTCACCATTTCTCTTCAAGAGTTGCTTTCTATCCAGATATCGTCATTACTCACTTTCTAGTATCTGTTTAAGGCAGGGGTGGCCAACACAAGGCCCGCCGGACGTCATGTTGCGACCTTCGGAGTGGGAAGCGATGATGTGGTTGAGGCTGTAGCACAATTGCTTGCTTACTTTAATTAACCAAAAAAAAAAAAAATTAGGTGCGTGGCCCGGCAGAAAATATTATTTCTGAAATTTGGCCCGCCTGCTGAAAAGGTTGGCCACCCCTGGTCTAAGGTGTTCTAAGCCTTCTACAATGGAGCCACACCTCTACGGCCTCCAAGTAATTTCTCTTCTTCCTCCTCCGCCTTCTTCTTCTTCTCCTCCTCCTCCCTCTTCTTTTTCTTTTCTCCTCTTTCTCTAATTGGAGCATAGGTCCTCAACCATCTCACGCCAAACCACTCTATCTTTTGCCAACTCTTGCAGTTCTGTCCCAGCCCTCCTCATTTTATTCAACCTTCTCTCTAATTCTCTCCTCCATATGTGTTTAAGTCTCCCTCTATACTGTTTGCCCTGTGTGTTCCAGAAGAAGGACGTTGCACTTTGTGCCAGCATCCAAGTAATTTCTCATTAATCTGTTAATTGTCCATGATTCACTAGCATACATCAGAACTGGTTGGACGAGGCTTGTTAACAGATTCTGTGCCAATCAATCAGTAGGTTTGGACCAAACAAAAATTAATGACGGAAAATTGGAAGTAATAGTTATGACTTAAAAGTTGTTAATATAGTGTTTGGCATGATGTACGAGACACGGTCAATTAGTAATATGTTCTATTGTTTGTCAACTTTCATCGACTTGATGCTATCGTGCACAAACCTTTGAATAACTCAGGTCTTTAATGATGGACTAGGCACTGCCTTTGCTAATGGACAACATGGAACACAGTTCATCCAATGTTACCGGACGGTCACCACGAATGATGTCATCAACTCGATTAAATGTTGTCTAGAGTCAAGGCGGTTAACGGACGGTCATTCTGCTTTGCGCCAGCCAGTGAGGATTAACCTACTTCAGCTTCGTCACAGTGACGTACCCAACATCGGACAGTGCTAACATCTACTGTTGAATCAGCATAAACAATACTCAAACGTTCGTGTCCTTGCGAATTGAGGACTCGCCTTCAGCATTGATGAATTCTATGACATTACGTTACTTTAACCGAACTTCTTTGGTGACCATTTTCAAACCGTTACTGCTGTGCAACCTGTGACTAAAACAGGTTGGTAGTGATATACAATGCAGAAGAGTGTTTGAGGAATCCCACTAAATTAATAAATTGCAAACCGATAAAGTATTTACATAAATAAAAAATAGGAGGCATTACTTACTTACTGTCCCTCATATTATAACGCAATGACCAAATTTCCACGATAAATAAGCCAATGGCATATATGGGAAGTCACCTAAGATGATTAATCATCCCATGGCACTTAATCAGTTAAAACAGTGTTGGATCTTTGGCGGGAAATAGAATACAATTACTCACATTGAGGGCTGAAGCCCTAACCCCCTTTAAAGTATTCTCTTTTAAACTGTAGATAATTCTCCCCTCGGTCTTGTCATTGCATGAAGCATTTCAGGAAAGTCTTTTTGAGAATGGAGTTCAAGGCCATCCCATATAATATAACTGTCAGCATCATTTTCAGCATGGGGAGTAGCTAAAAATCACAAGGAGCCATGTCGAGAGAGTAGGTCGGCTGACGAACCAGAGACATATTGTGATTGGCCAAGAAAGTCTGAATCAGATGAGGCAAATGCGAACAAACGGATCTATGGGCAACGAGAACTTGGCTCATGAAAAGCATCCTTCCATCCTTCACATTTCTACGTCTCTTGTATTCTCTCTCCTCTCTCGCCCCTCACACCCTCAATCTTCGTCTTCCCTCTCTGGCTCTCTCGCCCCTCACTCTCCCTCTTCCTCTCTATCTCTCCAAACTTTTCATCGTCGTTCTCTTCCTTCCCCTCTCTCTCCGTCTCAGTCCTTCTCTCCCTTTGTCTCAATCACTCGCTATACCTCTTTTTCACTTTTCACTCTTCCCTCTACACCTCTCCATTTCTGTCCCTCCTCCTCTTTCTCATCACCTCTCTTTCTCCTTCCCTTCTTTCTTCCCTTCCCTATATCTTCCTACCCTCTTCTTGTCTCCCTGCCTCCCCTAACATCTCCACCTCTTTCTTTCACCTTTCTTCTCTTCCCCTCTCTATATATCCCTTCCCTCTGCTTGTCTCCATGTCTTCCCAACATCCCTCCCTCTCTCTCTCTCCCTCTCTCCCTCTCTCGTGTAAGACAATCAAGTTCGTACGTTCTCTCTCTCTCTCTCTCTCTCTCTCTCTCTCTCTCTCTCTCACACACACACACACACGCACAGATCGCCATAACAGAATTGTGCACAAAATACGATACAGGTGAGAACTATAATACCTGTGAAACAATTTCTCGAAGAGTACACATAAACAACAATGTTTTTAGGTTATGAGCATACATCCGGCACAGTTATATTTGCCAGTGTGTGCTAGTCACACTCGTTTGCGGGTTGACTTAGAGGTTAGGCCGTCCGCAGCGAGTTTGTGCTGTCCTGTGTCGTGTCATCATCTGCATTGTTTGGATTTCTACAAAATACGAAGTGGCAGTGAATGACTCAAAACACGAGACGTGAGCTTTACTAGAACACGATTACAGGTAACAAGATGGATGTTGCTGCTACAGCCTTCGTCAGCACACAATAAACAAATACAAAAGTACACAACTACACGAAAATATAAATATAACAGTGACTTGTCTGTATCCTTGGACACGTCTTTCAAAGGATCAGCGTATGGTTACAATAAAGTGAATAAACCGGATTTATAGTTAGGGTGTGGTGTGTGTGTGTGTGTGTGTGAGAAAGAGAGAGAAAGTGGGGGGGGGGGGGGGGGAGGAATGTACGAACTTTATTTTCAAAGGGTCACAAACTGAGCACGCAAAATGAGGACCGTCATACACGAGAGAGAGAGAGAGCGAGAGAGAGAGAGAGAGAGAGAGAGAGACGGGGGGGGGGGGGGGGGGGGGAGCCAGCTCCAGGGATTAATCACACCGTGCCGAATATCAAAGTGTATGAATAACGCTTTAAAGACACTCTGAGATCCTCACTGAAAGCTTTTGGAATTTATCATGACACCAGGGAGACTGCTGCCAAAGACCGAAATTCGTGGCGTACATCAATACGCAAGGGTGCAGTCATATGTGAGGAAACCAGGACTGCAAGAGCTGTGAAGAAAAGACTGGACAGAAAAACCACCGCAGGAAATCCTCCTCCTGGAACGTCAAGCATTCTTTGCCCACAATGTCAAAGAAAATTTCGAGCCAAAATAGGCCTTATCAATATCAGCCATCTTAGACAGAACTCACGGCTCCATATTTTCAGCCCCACTGGATGAAATGAATGGTCGTCATCATTCTTGATGGGCAAACAACATGGTTAGGGGGTCAATGGGCTAAAGGAAAGGTCAATAACGTCACTAGCCCAGGGATTGACCTAGCCACCCCAGAGGCGAACACCGACTAGGGAGAAGTAGAGGAGCGAAAGGTAAAATATGAAACAATAGACTATATGGTGGGTACTAAGGGGTTGGGGATTGGGGGGTGTAAATCACACTAATGATGAGAGGGGAGAAGGAGTTGGAATTTGAACGAAATTGTGTTGGACATTGATTCTAGAAAATTATTTCTTCAGAAGACGATCCGTATGAACTCTGGCGAGGAGCACGTGCGACGTTCCACGCTATAGCCTACTAATGTTCTCGCCCTTACTTTTAGCATCACAACAGAGATTATCAATGTCTCAGAAGAATATGGAATTGACCAGGTCACCAGACAGCTTAACACAATATATGATACTGAGATATACCTCCCGAATAATGTAAATCTATATCTATTGCAATCCAGAAGAAAATCATGAGCCTTGGAATGTGATCAACATCGAATAATTAGCATAATGAAGATTTGCTAAGAATCATCAAGTAATGAGTTAGGAAGAAAATAAACCCGAAATAGGGTAAGAACAATGTGGGTCCATAGAAGGCATGGACACAGTAAATGCTGTGTATTTGCTGAGAACATTAATAGAGCGTTCAGTAGAAGTAAACACAGACCTATATCTTTGTATCATTGACTACACAAATGCTTTCGATAAATTAAGGCATCTGTCAATATAATGAATATTTTTGCAGATCTACAAATTGATAGGAAAGACCTTAAACTTGTAAACAAAAACATATATTGGAAACAACAAGCTGCCATAAAGATTGATAATGACTTAGGTCAATTTCAGCCTGTTGTGCGATGTAGATGTGTAATGTCTCCAGATCTTTTCCCTCTATTAGTTAGTTGCACATCCTTTACAAAGACATAACAGTCAACTCCAGAATTTGTTGGCTGTTTGTGATTCCTCTGCATATTTTACGTTCAATACTTTGCCTTTGCTTTCTGAACTACCGGCACCCATATCGTTGTATGGAAACCAACGTAAAACTGTCTGCTTCCAAAAAAGCTAGCAGCCGTGTTTCGAACGCGTTATGCGGGATTCATAATTACATTCCTAACCCTCTTACCAGCATGTTCCCCTATACTGTACAGTGAACATATTTTTTAGAAACTTAGAAAATATTATAGGAATCACCGTAGGGGACATAACATCAATAAAATTAGATATGCAGGTGATAGAATAATCAGTATTGATTGCAGACAATAAACAGAATCAGCAATATTTAGTACATGCGGTTATTGTACATAGTGAACAACTAGGGTTAGAATTAAATTGTAAGAAAACAGATTATAGTCGTCACTAAGAAGACAGAAATACAACCAAGCAATATACGGGTAAATTGGAACATTCTTAAATAAATAAATAAGTACAACTATCTCGGAACAGTCATAACATCTGATGGGAGGTGCCTTGAAGAGATTAGAACAAACATCGCAACGGCAGCATTTTGCAAGATGGAAAATATACTGACCAATTAAAAGATGTCATTTGCAAAGTGCAAAAAAAAAAGTGTTGAAGTGCTGTATAAAACTTGTCTGTACCTTTGTATGGATGTGAAGCGTGGACAATGAGCAATCAAGCTGAAAAACAACCAATTGGCTGTGGAAATGTGGTTTCTGGGGAAAACACAAAGTCTATAATGGAAAGAAAGAAAAACCAATGACCAAGTCCTCCAAGAAGCAAATGAAAACCGTACAATAATTTGAGAAATTAGACGCAGATAAACAAGTGTTTGTTTATATTTTTGGCACGTTATGAGGAGAAATAAACTAGAGAACTTGGTGACAACTGGCAAGGTTGAGGAGCAAAGGAGAAGGCAGAGCAGTAAACATCTGGATGGCTTGACCATATAGCATGGTCGGGACACAGAGCTGATCCACGACTCTGGTGATCGCGTAAGATGGCGAAACCTTACCGCTTGACGCTTATCGGCATGGCACATTCTAGTGATGATAACATCCTTTACACTTTAAGGGGACAGGGCAGGAGTGGGCCCACCCGAGTTATGACTCCTAACTCCTTGACATAAGCCTGGGTCATTGACAATGAGGTTGAGTGACCGGGCATGAGAAAGAATGGGTGAGAGTGGGAGACAGTAAAGTGACTGACCTGGCTATGAGAAAACAGCCAGTCCTGAGAAATAAAATAGTGAGGGTATAGAAAAACCCCTAGGGTGGATGGGGCGAGAGATAGGGTATTTGTGTGTGAAGTCAAGGGACTTCAGGGAGTTGAATTTGAGATACCGAAGGAGTCGGTAGTCCACGGAGAACGGTGTTGTGGTGTTCTCCTGGTTGTGAAGACAGGCCTGAACCAGAGTGGGTTCTATAGTGAGTGAGGACCTGAACCCAGAGTGGGTGATATAGTTAGTGGAAACTAAGACCCAGTGTGTGGGTGTATTGTGTGAGGTCCAGCGGTGGATAGGAGCTGGATTACCTGTCTTGTGAATTGAGATATGAAGCAGGCTTGAGAAGGCATTGATGTGTGCTGGTTAAATTGTGAGGAGGATATTTATATTCTATGGATTATATTATTTCTGGATGTATAAACATGTTCCGTCTGTCCGTCTTATTTCTGGAATAAATGATTATGTGCGCCAACTCAATCTTGTTTCATGACTGGTGAAGGTGCACTTCTAGGGTGAGTTGGATTAAGAGTCAGTTAGATAGCTCAATTGACACACCATGAACATCGTTACCTAGACAAGAACCCTCACACGACAATATCACGCAAAGATCATCAAGAACATTGATATTATCATCAAGAACGACGTGTGACATCTGGGCTCTCTCCAGTTAAGAACGACGGGGATATATTGATTATTTGGAAGGCTACATAAGGTCAAGAACAATATAGACATTGGTGTCATTCTGAGATATTTGTGTGCTCTTCGCTGAGAGAGGAGTTATTATCTGTGGCTTCGTTCCATCAATTTAGACAGTACTGCGTCAAGAGATTAACAGCAACTCTTTTGTGCGTGTGTGTCAAGGACAGAGTTCACGAGATACCAGGCAGTAATACTAAAGATAACAGACAGTTCGCGAGAAGGTCACACTACAGGTAAATTAACGACGGTCAGCACACGTAAACAGACGAGGCAGGGCGTCAGGAGAATTAACGCAGCACAAATCAACCGGGAGAGTCGATTGCAGTGACAGGGGTGTCTAGTCACAAACAGCACGGAATGTCGGGTTGAGAGGCCAGGCGCATGTGTTTATAGGTCAAGAGACAGAAGTGCTAGCTGACAGCACAGGTAAATGTCGCGGGGACAAAACGTTGTTTGCGACAATAGCGGGTGAGCATAGTTTGACAGTATCGCTGTCGGTGATAAAGACAGGATTGAACCAAAGATTTAAGACAGTGAGCAATTTCGTCGCAGCATCCTGTGCGTGGTGAGAATTTGGTGTATGTGTGCGAAGGCAAGCGCACTGTGTTGTCGCAAGTTGACTGGTCAAGATTTGTCGACGCAGTTAATCGGACGGGTGGAGACACCAGCGTCCAGGTACGGGGGAGAATTACGTTAACCCCCACCACAGCCGTGCGGGGGCAGAAGTGGAAAGTGTTTGTGTATGGCGGAAAAGTTCCGGGCATTTTACAGACAGATTAAGTGTGACTTTCCACGGAGTTAAAAGTGCAGCCGGGTGGGGATGTCAAGTTTGTGTGCAAACTGTTTTTACGGAGGAATTTTTCACTGAGAGTGATAAAGAGAAATTGAGGTGACATTGTGAGTTGGGGGTGGAAGGAGGAAAGGTACTCAGGAAAATTTCCACGGCCTAGTGTGGTCAAGATGACTCATTGTGAATGAACAAAACAGGGTTGTTTTGAAAGAAAGCCAGACTTGATGTTTCGTCTTTGTTCAAGCCCTTTGTCATCATTATTCTGTTATGAGCAAACAGTTTTAACGTATCGTCATCGCAACCATAGTTGTATTTCTTTGACAATAAGGATTGATATATAAAAATTTAAAGCGCTGGATATTTGGTGGCATTATTTTTTTTTCTTGTTGCTGAACTTTGCCTTTAAACGTGAGTCTATCACATAAATGATACAGCGAAGCGCCATCTCCGCAAAGAAAGTAACAACATATCGAAAGAACACTTTGGATTATTACTGTGGTGCCACCACGTACAGAGAAAGTACAATAACGTTACGGACTGTGTCGAGACAGAACAGTTTGGATATCACTATCATCTTCAACTTTTGTCGACAGTTGGAACTTGTGATCACCACGTGAATTCAGTAACCACTCAACAAAACAAGAAGTCGCTTTGAAATCTAGCGTGGTAGACATTTAGGAGAATTTAACACAGACATTTCCAGCATATTGTGAAAAACTATTAACAGCAAAATAAGAACTGTTGGGCGACGGCTTAAGAAGCATACATTGGTCGGCCAACCATCTGAACAATTTTGTTTGCTCTCATCATTAAATGTCGTTATCGTTTGTGGACTTATATATATGGATATGTTTTACATGTAGTTGTTGATAGGCACTGTTTGCGATCTCTATCTACATCAGGATAGGCTTTGCAAAACGTGGATATTTTCTGGTGCTTAAGATATTTTTTGTAAGGAAAACGTTAATGAGTTAACGTGTCGTGCAGTGGCATTGGAGTCCTAACTAATATCTATAGACGTGTTGTCTGACGTCACAGCTGTGTATATTTTGAAGATATATTTTTTTTCTCTTCTTTCTTTTCGTTATATTTACATATGATATTTGTTGTGGTCGGATATATGTTATTATTGTGATCTTTCGTCATGTCTGCTGTCTAGTGGTCTTTGTCAGTTTATATTTATATATTACGCGCACTGTGGGTGTCCCTACACAAGCTTGTGGTTGTTACTGTAGTTTATTTCTTTGTGATCACCGTCTCCGTGTACTTGGCTTGTGAGTCTAACGTTTTTATAGAAAACACTTAGTGTTATCATCCATTTGTTTGTATATGTATTTATATGTATGTTTAACAATATTTCCAGAAATGTTATACAACTATTTGTAATAGATATATGCGAGGGATTAGGGAGGATATTTTCCCTCACTACCTAGTGCTTATAGAGTGACTGGGTGAGTACAGAGTGATATTTTAGCACTACGAATTTACGTACACAGGGAGTGCTGTTGTACTTAGGGAAGTGACACAAATACTAACAGCAGAGTCTGTCACATTTATAGTTGGCTGATCAGACAGCAACGTGTCCACAAGTACAAGATGCCTACTTTAATGGAATATATTGAAGCAGGTGAACGAATAGGCCTGAAAGGTAAAGAGGTTACAGGAGTATGCAGAAGCAAAAGAACAAAAACATATTGAAAGAGAGGAGAGGCATAATGAACGCGAGGCAAAACGCCTACAGGAAGAAAAGGTAGCTGAAGCTAAGCGTCTACAGGAAGAGACACAAGTAAAACTTGCTGAAATGGAAAACAAGCGTCTACAGGAAGTACAACTAGCTGAAATGGAAAACAAACAGTCTACAGGAAGTAAAGTTAGCTGAAATGGAAATTGAGAAAGAGAAGATCAAGTGTCAGATGCAAACTGAAATCGAGTTAAGAAAACTAGAACTATCTTCGAAGGGTCAAAGTGAGGAAAGCAGAAGACCGTCGCAGTCGTCACAGAGATTAAAACTGCCATATTTTACAGACCGGGACCAACTTGAAAATTATTTGGCCAGGTTCGAGGCATCAGCCAAAGCGTTAGGTATTCCAGAGAAAGGAGTATGCGATGCGACTTGGCGAGTTTCTTACGGGTAAGGCACTAGATACCATGTTCAATTTACCTGTAGGAAGAAAGAAACAACTACACTATCTTACGTCAACGTTTGCTGACAAAGTTCCAACTCACTGAGCATGGATATAGGACAAAGTTTAGACAGTTAGTGCCAGAGACAAATCAAGATTTCACAGATTTTGTTAACACATGTAAAGAATACATTTAACAAATGGATGGAGCTTGCAGAAGTAGGGAAAGATTTTAATAAATTAGTAGATCTAATGTTAAGAGACAAGGTAGTATCTGCATGCAATTCTAACTTAGTAGCTTTCTTTGAGGAACGTAAGCCAAAGGACATAGACACAATGTCTCAGTTAGGGCAAAACTACATGACTGCACATCCTAACAGTTCTATTGGGAAACTAATGAGTGAGGAAATAGTCTGTGCAGCGTACACTAAACAGGACCAGAATCCAGTCATCAGACCAAGGGCGAAAAGTGTGGATTCAGCACAGAAAGGTGAGCAGCAAGAACTTCAAGATAATGGTTTCCGAGGAAACAATGTTGGTAGAGTAGGACGGTACCCATATAGAAGAGGGAACTTCCAGAGACGTCCAAATTATGCCGGATGTTGGAATTGTGGGAGCTGGAGACACAAGGCAGCGGAGTGTGACGTGCAGCCAGCCAGTGAGCCAACAAGTAACGCAAGGAAGGAGATCATCTGTTTCAAATGTGGAAAGAAGGGGCATATCAGCCATCAATGTAGGATGAGAGAAACAGAGCACTCAAATGCAGCGCAAGTAATTGAGACGCTGAACAATGAAGATTGTAGTGGGTGCAAACCTCTTTTTGAAAAAGACAGTCAGCCAGTCCTAATATGTGGTCATACAGTGAAAGCAGGATCAGCAGTGCATGAAGGAGGAAGTCTGAAGCTGCATCAGGGATTCGTCAATGATAGACCAGCGTTAACAATTAGGGATTCCGGATGTACGTCTATCGGAGTGAGGAAAAGTTTAATAGATCCCTCGGATTATACAGGGAAAAAGATTAGATGCATAACATTCAACGGCACAGTAGAGTTCTACCCATTAGCCATAATAACAGTAAAAACACCATATATCACTGGAAGAGTGACAGCGTGTGTTTTGGACTCACCAGTGGCTGATTTGATCATAGGAAATGTTATAGGAGTTAAAGATTGTACAGAAGAGGAAGTAGTTTATTGGGACCAAAAATATAGTGTAAGCAGTAATGAGGTAGTTACCACAAGAGAACCTAAATTAGAGAGTATAGCTGAGGTAGAAGAGGCACTTGAAGTAGACACAGGAACTCAGGACACGGATAGGACAGCTGAGCAGGTGAGAATGGATCCCAAATATAGTGCTAGTGAATCCCAGAGACAAGATACTACTCTGAACAAATGTTTCCAAGGGTGTAGTAGAGTAGAAAATAGTCAGTCAAAGAAAGGTAGATGGTGCTTCGAGAGGAAGAACAATGTTCTCACTCGCAGGTTTTCAGATAGCAGAACTGCACGTTGGCAAGTAGCAGTACCTTTAGCACACAGAGACCGATATACTAGAACAGCTCAGGATAGTGCATGTGCAGGGCACATAGGCATAAGGCGTATGCAGCAGAAAGCAAGGTGCCAGATATATGGGCCAAGATTGAATAAAGAGTTCAGACTAAACAGAGACTCAAGTGTAACGGTGCAATATGCAGATAGGAAAGTTGAGTCAGGTCAAAAGAGTGTTCGCGACATTACTGACCCAGGGCTAGGGATAGCAAACAGATGTTGTAACTGTAGAGGTACCATGAGTCATGGGTACATGAAAGGTAGACACAGCATCGACAGGAATCAGAGGAGGGTTAATGCAAGAACAGAACCACCTGATATAGGGTCGGTACACAAATAGTATTGTGTGGTCGTGAAGTAGTAAGAGACCTGTGGGTACATAAGTATAATGCTTTCCTATGATGTATTATTATTATGTGATGTATTAGTTCATGCATTGGTACACAAGATAGAAAGTTGTTTGTATTTATGTGTGGGGAATATGGGAGTGTACTATGAGCATTTGATGTATTATGTAGTGTGGTAGCTAGAGTAAGGTGCAGCCATACTTAGGGCTACCCAGGCAATATGTCTGGGTCACATGTTTAGTAAGTTTTAGTCTCCCAATATTTGAAAACGAAGTTTTCTTTTAAGAGGGGGGTGATGACATAAGCCTGGGTCATTGACAATGAGGTTGAGTGACCGGGCATGAGAAAGAATGGGTGAGAGTGGGAGACAGTAAAGTGACTGACCTGGCTATGAGAAAACAGCCAGTCCTGAGAAATAAAATAGTGAGGGTAGAGAAAAACCCCTAGGGTGGATGGGGCGAGAGATAGTGTATTTGTGTGTGAAGTCAAGGGACTTCAGGGAGTTGAGTTTGAGATACCGAAGGAGTCGGTAGTCCACGGAGAACGGTGTTGTGTTGTTCTCCTAGTTGTGAAGACAGGCCTGAACCAGAGTGGGTTCTATAGTGAGTGAGGACCTGAACCCAGAGTGGGTGATATAGTTAGTGGAAACTAAGACCCAGTGTGTGGGTGTATTGTGTGAGGTCCAGCGGTGGATAGGAGCTGGATTACCTGTCTTGTGGATTTGATATGAAGCAGGCTTGAGAAGGCATTGATGTGTGCTGGTTAAATTGTGAGGAGGATATTTATATTCTATGGATTACATTATAAACATGTTCCGTCTGTCCGTCTTATTTCTGGAATAAATGATTATTTGCGCCAACTCAATCTTGTTTCATGACTGGTGAAGGTGCACTTCTGGGGTGAGTTGGATTAAGAGTCAGTTAGATAGCTCAATTGACACACCATGAACATCGTTACCTAGACAACGACCCTCACACGACAATATCACGCAAAGATCATCAAGAACATTGATATTATCATCAGAACGACGTGTGACACTTCTACTTGTTTTTCTCCTGACGTGCTTTTGCACATCCGGGTTGAGTGAGACATTTTAATCGTTTTTCGCACTTATTCCTACCTACAATCCATCTCACTCCTGCAGAGGAGAACATTCTATACGTAGGTATATCCACGCTCCCTTTGATCATGGGGCAATGAAACAGACGCCTAGCCTTCTCGGGCATGCGAAAACTCCGAGGCGCCGTAAGCTCGTGCCAATCTTAACAATCCCCCAGTAGTTGAAAAAAAACTAGACACTAGGCGTCGAGAAACTATTTTTTCTCTCCTTTTACGACTAAATGTAAACAACCGGCCGGCTGTCCCGCTTTAATCTGGGGAATTGTTCCCCCACAACAAAAGATCTTGCCGCCTCTCATCAGGACATTCTGTCCCCAACATCAAAGAATGGCGGCTGCCTGTAGACGAATGGCGCGACAGTCTTTCATCGATCGACAACTCCAAGAATTCCGCGACAACATATCAAACTGCAACAGGTTCCATTAGTTTAGTATTGAGACATTTTGCTGGCTGTTGACGATGAGGACGGAGCACGTATGGAAATATCTGGAGGGATGTGATGTCGGTTCTTGACCCAACTTATCCTGAGTATAGCTTTATATGACGTAGGTGAAGTACAATAGCCTTTCAGGAGATTTAAGGCTAGGTGGACATATAGTGCTAACGTTAGTTAGTAATTCGGTCGGTCGGTCGGTCGGTAGGTCGGTCGGTCGGTCGGTCAATCGGTCGGTCGGTCGGTCGGTTGGCAGATCATCCTAGCGGCTCACAACACCAGTTATGTGTTGGTTTATTACTTTTCTTTGGCTTCCTGCGTAGTGTAGAGGCCACCCTCTTTTATCTTGCTGTTCATGCAGCCTGACCATGGTTGTAGATTCCCAGTCATCGCTTGGTTCTCGTAAACGACTTACTTCTCATAGAGCATTCAGGATGTCTGCCTGGTTCATGGCCCGTCCGCTTTCCACAAGCCTGTCAGCCTGCTCATTCCCTTGTACATCTGCATGCCCTGACACGAATATGAAACTAACCTTTGCCAGCCGAGACCGCTCCAGAGACAGCAGCTACTCTCTTCGGACCCACCCCATCTCTACCCTCCTGGGCATACTCATTGAATCACTAAGGATACATGCCAGATTGAATGTCTGTGTCTCGAGCCATGTTATTGCTTTACTTACTGCCATGACTTCCATAATCAGCCTGCTTGTGGTCAAAGTAAAGGTGCCAGACTCTTCGTTCACAGTTTTCCCTCCGGCCTGAGCCATAAAGACCCATGAACTTCTCATTCCTCGAACGACCGACCCATTCGTGTAAATGACAGCATCATCCTCTAAAGAACTCTCGAAGATCAGAGCCTGTATTTCCGTTTCCACAGCAGCTGGAATTTATTGTCTGCATTCCCTGTCTAGTTGGATGCACACTGAAAAAGATGTACATAACTCTGTTGGCACTTGTACCCACTCCTCGCCAGGTTCTAAGTCTTCAAGTGAACACACCTGCTGAAGAATGTCTTCGGCTTGACCCATCCACGACTTTCCTCTTTTTAGGCACGTGCTTGGCACATTTGTATTCTGTCCCTAATGGTTGGAAAATCAAGAAGGTAGCATATCGCCCTGCATGCTTTATCTCTTATACATCCAAGAATAATGCGCATAGCTTCGTTCTGTATCCTTTCCATCCTTTCTATCTGTTTATGGCTGAGAGTCAGGATTGCCATCGCATACTCCAAATCAGAAAGGATCAGATCCTCGTAAAGAAGACATTGATGGCGCTGCTCACAGTTTGTCGCCGCCATCACCCACATCGCAGCCAAACCCCGCTTGGCCTTTGTTATCACCTGGTCTACGTGCTGAGTATAAGCTAGACTTCGATCAAATCGTATCCCCAGGTAATTCATTGCCTGCGTTCTTTCCACCGTCTCTGAATCCAGATTTAGAGTTGGCGTTTGTGGTGTTGACAATATGGTTATTCAAAGAGAACCATGTCACAGTTGCCTTTGTTGGGTTGACCATTGCCCCAGCTTCAACACACCAAGTGCTTATGCGGTTGAGTTCGGTTTGTAGTTCCACGGCAACCTGATCTCTATCCTTACCCTGACGATACACTAAAACATGTTTGCATTCGACAATGTCCTCCCCGGTCCTATGATTTGCTAGCTGGTAATTCTCACAGTGTAGGCGTTGAACAGCACCGGAGATAATGGTGATCCCTGTGGTAGGCCAGGATATATTGTTGTTGGTTCCGAAGTCCAACTGCCAATCTGAAAACTACTGTCCGTTGGAAGAGGGCTGCAGCAATCCAACTAAGGAGGAAAGGACTTATCTTGAGTTCAAGGAGCTAAAGCATTAAACAATCCAATGGTACTCTGTTGTATGCGTCCTCAAGATAAATGGCTGCAGCAAATGTTTCGATGCCTGAGTGGAAACTTTCATAGACACCATGGGCAAAAACTGCTGCATTCGTCCAGGTTTCTCTTTTTGGACGGTACCCTCCTAGGATAGGTGGGAAAACACCTTGCCTCTCTAACTGGCTTGATTACTGTGATTACTAATTGCTAACGTTGTATTGTTGTAGACCAATCGGGACTCCGTGAATAATGGAGTCAATATCATACCAGAGCCTGTACTTCCCAACACATTTGGGGCACATATTTTAGGCTTCGTGGACCTAGAAACCCAGACCAATTTTAAAATTCACCTCTTTGAGGATTTGAACTTATTTCACCCAGGCCAGCAGGGTAGCGTCTAGCTATTGTCTTATAACGGAGCCCAAGCTCTATAATTTTTAAAAAAAAGGTTAGTTGCATACACGTTTTAGCACGTTGCAGTCAAAACCAGCATTTTTTTTGTTTTGCTGTTGTGATCTCTTGGCAAGTTCACGTTCAGTAGTCTGCCAATGCTTTCTAAACGACCGGCACTCATAACCATTTCGTAAAGAATCAACTTAACGCGGTCTGCTGCTGTTTTTCGAACTCGGATATGCGGGATCACGACGAACCTCGTCCTTAAGTCCTTCGCCACGGAGCCAGCATGGCCTATAGTACATAATTCAAATACATCGGATCTAACTGTTACAAGTCACATTCTTTAACAGGATGCATGGTCAATCAACCAACCAACCAACCACATAGCCAACCAAAGATTTAACCAAACAGCCAACCATCCAACCAACCAATCAAAAAATCAAAAATCCATCCATCTAAACAATCAAGCAACCAATCAACCAATCAACAAACCAACCACGCAATCAACCAACCAGCCAACCATGCAATCAACCAACCAATTATGCAAACAAACAATCAACCAACCATGCAATCAATCAACCAACCAATCATGCAAACAAATAGCCAACCATGCAATCAAATAATCAATCAACAAACCAATCAACCAACCAATCAAACATGCAATCAAACAACCAATTAACCAACCAATCAATCAAACAATCACCTAATCAATCAAATAAACATACAATCAAACAACTAACCAATTAATCAACCAACCAACAAATCAACCATGCAATCAACCAATCATGCAAAAAAAAATAATAACCAAACAACCATGCAATAAAACAACCAACCAACCGACCAATCAACTAACCAACCAAGCAATCAACCAACCAATCATGCACACAAATAACCAGATAACCATGCAATCAAACAACAAGGTACTATCGGCGTCCATGGTGTCATCAGGAAGTCATAAACGTCAACATGTTTATGAGTAAGGAACCATATGTCACAAAGAAACAGACAAATAAATATTGTGTTTACGTTCGACCGTGTTTGACCAGGTGTTATTCAATTAATCGGCGCTATTAGTCAGGTGTTCTTCAATTAATCGGCGCAAATACAGACATTATATAAAACGTCGCAATACACAACTTGTTTATACGGAATTGTACAACTGTGGTAAGTTGTACGCGCAAAGCTGCTAGTAAATTAACAGAAGCAATACAGACCAACAGACAGACAGATAGACAGACGTAGGGTTGCCCTATTGGGCAATTGAGAAACCGGAACATTTCTCTTAAGAATAACAATAATCAAAGATGCAGCTAAAATTAATACTGTCATTTAAAAAAAAGGGAGGGGGGGGGGGGGGGGTATTTTAAGACAAAGGGTCTGTGGCGAAGGAGTTACGAATGAAATTTGTAATCCTGCATACCACGTTCAAAACACAGCTGCTGACGTTTTGGAAGCAGGCCGCAATGCGATGGTTTCCATATAATGGTATGAGTGCCTGTCGTTCAGAAAGCAATGGCAAACTACAGAACTTAAACTTGCCCGGGAATCACAAACAGCCAATAAATGCTGGAGTTGACTGCTACGTCCTGTAAAGGATATGCGACTAAAGTTTTTTTTTTAAAGCTAGAGGCTCCACTTCACTACACTTGGTGTGATCTTATATGGTCTCTGAGTGAGAGTTGCATACCGTTTAGCCTGAAACTGGCTCTGCAGAAGTCACAACAGACAGAAAACTGAGTGACCATACTGACCACGCTGACCGCACTGACCGACTGACCACACTAACCGCACCAACCGTACTGACGGCACTGAACACACTAACCGCACCAACCGTACTGACGGCACTGAGCACACTAACCGCACTGACCACACTAACCGCACCAACCGTACTGACGGCACTGAGCACACTAACCGCACTGACCACACTAACCGCACCAACCGTACTGATGGCACTGACCACACTAACCGCACTGACCACACTAACCGCACCAACCGTACTGACGGCACTGACCACACTAACCGCACTGACCACACTAACCGCACCAACCATACTAACGGCACTGACTACACTAACCGCACCAACCGTACTGACGGCACTGACCACACTAACCGCACTGACCACACTAACTGCACCAACCATACTGACAGCACTGACCACACTAACTGCACTGACCACACTAACCGCACCAACCGTACTGACGGCACTGACTACACTAACCGCACCAAACGTACTGACGGCACTGACCACACTAACCGCACTGACCACACTAACCGCACCAACCGTACTGACGGCACTGACCACACTAACCGCACTGACCACACTAACCGCACCAACCGTACTGACGGCACTGACTACACTAACCGCACCAACCGTACTGACGGCACTGACCACACTAACCGCACTGACCACACTAACCGCACCAACCGTACTGACGGCACTGACCACACTAACCGCACTGACCACACTAACCGCACCAACCATACTAACCGCACTGACTACACTAACCGCACCAACCGTACTGACGGCACTGACCACACTAACCGCACTGACCACACTAACTGCACCAACCATACTAACCGCACTGACTACACTAACCGCACCAACCGTACTGACGACACTGACCACACTAACCGCACTGACCACACTAACTGCACCAACCATACTGACAGCACTGACCACACTAACCGCACTGACCACACTAACCGCACCAACCGTACTGACGGCACTGACTACACTAACCGCACCAACCGTACTGACGGCACTGACCACACTAACCGCACTGACCACACTAACCGCACCAACCGTACTGACGGCACTGACCACACTAACCGCACTGACCACACTAACCGCACCAACCGTACTGACGGCACTGACTACACTAACCGCACCAACCGTACTGACGGCACTGACCACACTAACCGCACTGACCACACTAACCGCACCAACCGTACTGACGGCACTGACCACACTAACCGCACCAACCGTACTGACGGCACTGACTACACTAACCGCATCAACCGTACTGATGGCACTGACCACACTAACCGCACTGACCACACTAACCGCACCAACCGTACTGACGGCACTGACCACACTAACCGCACTGACAAACTAACCGCACCAACGTTACTGACGGCACTGAGCACACTAACCGCACCAACCGTACTGACGGCACTGACCACACTAACCGCACTGACTACACTGACCGCACTGACCGCTCTGACCGTACTGACCACAAGATAATGACATCGAACCTGCCTGGTGGTGTCGGGTTTCATTCGTCTGATGTTATAAATGCCCATTTTTTTCCCCGCATATCCTTCACAGGACATCGTTGTCAACATCAGCATCTTTCAGCTGATTGTTGATTTCCTGGCAAGATTATGCTCAGTAGTTTGCCATTGCTTTCTGAGCGACCGGCTCACATACCCTGTAAGTTACCGACGCGGCGAAAACCGCTACCGATTCTCGCACACGTCATGTTTTTAAATTAACCACTGGGTTAATAATTTTCCCTTCTATTTCCATTTCCCATTTTGGTGTCGCCTTTGTCATTGATATCACTATTGTTACTGTTTTCTTGATATTCAAGCATGGTCCTTTCTTTGCACTCTCCGTTACTACACTGTTGTCTTCCCCAGACATTTCCTGGTACCCAGTTAGGGCACTAAATCATTTAAGATAGTTGTTGGATCCCTAGAGGTCATTAGTAGATCCCTATGGGTAATTTTTAGATCCCTAAGGGTCAGTATTGAATCCCTAGGGGTCATTGCTGGAGTTACAGAGTTCGTGCTTTGTGTGATGCTATCGGCAAGTGGTCATTGTTGGATCCATATAGGTTATTGATGGATCCCTAGGGGGTCATTGTTTGGCCCAAGCCTACTTTTTGTTTGTTACTGAATCTGTTAAGAAGGGGAAATCTGAGTCGCGGTTACAACGGGAAAGATGGAAGGGAGGAGAAGCTGGGGGAAGCTAAGAAAGAAGGTCCTAGACAGTGTGACATCATGTCATGGAGGAACATGAATATCAGAAATGATTGGCAGTACACGAAACAGAAGGTTATATACAAACATGATTACCAACGCAAAACACGAGAGACTATCGGAAAATTATGCCTGGTATCCCGTTTTAGTTTTTCAACACGTCATTTCCGATAATTTGTGTTTTTGGAATGTGGTGAACTGTTGTATGATAAGCCGATATGAAGCACGGAGCTTCAGATTATAATAATGAACCACGAACAGAAACGTACTCCAAATAATAAGCTACTTGGTTTGTTGGTTCAAGAGTATTCTGGAAGTTTTTTTATTTTGTGTGTGTTACGTTTTTTGCGATCGCTCGCTTTGAATTCAAGCGTAGTCCATTCATACTACTTTCTAGTAGGTCTGGACTGAATTTTGCGTTTGGATTAGCTTTCTCTATTACAAGTGTACCTCGTCATCAGACGAAAACACTCCGACTTCAGAGGTGCTTGTAATTCACGTCCCCAAGTCAAGGACGAGAAGTCAACATTTTAGTCCAACTGACCAGTGTAGGGCTTGAGTTCCTTAACTCCGGATCGACACCCCAGATGTTTATGAACGTGCGTTCCTATCCATTCCCATGCTGACATCCTTCTGGAAGATTGCATGTGAACTCTAAATCCAATGAAATGGCGGTCAGGTCGTTTTTGCCCTGTATAGTACGTGCATCTTTTGGAGAGAGATTAATGTAGAGACTCCCCTCAAATGTGTACCAGGGTGTTTCTGGGAAGTAAAATCGGCTAGAGTGATACTGACCGCATCGCCAATCGAGTTCCGATTGGTCTAGAAATGTTGGACTAGCGCCATTTACCCAATACGCTGTATGCCGTGAAAAGCGGTAACTTGCTTACTGACACTACACGCCCGCTTGGGTCGCATTCTAATATAAGAGTTAAATGGTCTTGGTAAGCACTAAAATAATATTCTTGCGTCTGTTGCAGCGTAATTTGCTAAATACAGTTGTGTGATTCGCTAAATACAATTGTGTGATTCGCTACATACAGGTGTGTGATTCGCTGCATGCAATTGTGTGATTCGTTGGAAAGCTTTCAACTACAAATACAAGATGAAGATCACAGCGACGCTGCTGATAATATTCTCTCTGATTGCACTTTTCAATCTAGCGTCTGCATGTGTGGGTAAGTACCCCCTGCTTTATGTTGTTCTTGGTAAAATGATCTAAATGAGGGGACTTGTTATTAGATACCAAGTTAGCTAGTTAATTAGTTAGTTCACAGATCATCCTCATTACACATGTAACTATTAGTTCATAAGTGCTCCAGTACTCTTCTCATTATTCCCCCTCACCGTGATTACAAAGAGAGCAAGAGAGCCTTGTAGGTAATTTAAGCAGACAATTGAAGAGTTATGAAGAATCTGTGGTGGAGATATGGTTTTATAAAAGAATGAGAAGAACACCACGGATGTATAGACTGAACAATAAAAACATTGAGAGAAATTAACTCAGAGAGAGAGAGAGAGAGAGAGAGAGAGAGAGAGAGAGAGAGAGAGAGAGAGAGAGAGAGAGAGAGAGAGAGAGAGAGAGAGAGAGAGAGAGAGAAAGGGTTACTCGCATCAGAAGAGGTCACTACATATAACTTGGGCATGTCATGAGAAGAGAGAGGAAAGCCAGAGTGCTTCGTCACAACGGAAAAGCTGGAGAGGATGAGAGGCACGGAGAGATTATAAGAGAAGATGCTGGACAGTTGGACATCATGGCCTGCAGGAGTATCAACATCAGAGATGATTGGCAGTACACAAGACTATTTATAGACATCATCAACAACGTCACACAGCACTAGCTTTTGTTGTTTTTCGCTTGCTCGCTCGTTAGCTTTGAACTCAACCGTAATCCATACACGTACTACTACTTATGCATTGGAATTATTTTTGCGTGCGGATTAGTTTTCCCAGTGCCCCTCGCAATCAGGCGAAACCACTCCTGAGGTATTTGTAATTTACGTCCCAAAGTAAAGGACGAGAAGTAAACATTTTAGTTCAACCGACCGGTGTAGGGGTTGAATCTGCTACCTAGGCATCAGCACACCGGAGCGAGCGATCCTATCCTTTCGGCCATGCTGATATTGGCTTTAAGAAGAAGAAGAATTTAAATGAATCTGGACCTTGTAGAATCTCAACTATTAGAGCCACTCTAAGAGACTCTAGATTTGGAACGATTTTTGTCCACTTGAGATGGCGAGCGTTAATTAGGAGTATTCAATTAGGAAGTCACTAATTTAATAATGTACCATATGTATGTTTTTACATAGTAAGGTTGTTTTGTTTTTTATAACTTTCAATTAGGTGGAAACTTGCGGCCCTAATGCAGTTTACCGCCGAGAAGACGGGACTCTGGCCCGGAGAAACGTGTTTACTGATTGCTGGGCCACATGGAGCAGATGTACCGGGTAAATAATTTCGTCAACAATAGTTATAAACATGTATGAATAGATACGAGGTCACGATTTAATTGATACAGTGGCGAAGGATAATATATCGTTAAATGTGACATCCCATTTGGACAGAAGGACGATATATCGCCAAATTAGGGTCATCGTGTTATTTGTTTTGTTTCATGGTATCTTCCACAATGTTATTGCGAACGGAAATTTACAATATAGCACTTGCTCATTTGATTGTGTACCATGTTTGGTCCAAACCTAGATTTTCACTTGTTGTTTGGCACTGAATCAGTTAAGCTTTCGAAATGTGGTTTACCCCGTTGATGTGTCTCCACCTTGAAGAGGTAAGGGCGCTTACGTTTTCCGACGACCCCAAGAGCTATGCCGACGGCAGCGCAGCTACTGTAGGGGTCTCCCATGTCGGACAGTTCAAGAGATAGTAACCAAAGAGAGACACAGACTTGCTGCTGTAGGTGGACTAGGAACAGCCGAAGGCTAGGATAAGCAAATCCGAAAACAATGCTTGTCGAAGACTGATGTACTGAGTCACAGGCTTGACGAGGGCAATGCAACTCACTAGAGGATGCAAGTGATCCACATCAATTACCAGGTACTTGTTTTTCCAATACAGCAATTGATGTATCTTTCCATACAGTCAGAAATGCCGAAACAATGCAACGCAGCTTCACTTAATGATGATGAAATGTGGTTTAATACTGGGGATTCCCTCTTGTTAGCATCCCTATCTGCTATCTAAACCTCTGATTTATGGTCGTAGATCAGCTCTGTGTTCTTGTATCGACCATGCCATGTGGCCAAGCCATCCAGGTATTTACTTCTCTGTTTCCCCTTGTTCCCTTCCCCCAATCTTGCCAGTGGCCACCAAGTTCTCAAATTTATTTCTTCTCATAACTTGAACAAACAAGTTGACTATCTGCATATAATTTCTCCAATCAGTTTACTGTTTTAATTTGCTTTTTTTTTTTATTTCTTTCATTATCTCTGTTTTTATTCCAAGTTTTTCTAGAACCTCTGTATTTGATTATTTGGTTGTTTCGGGATTTGAAATTTAAATACTGAGCACAACCCACTACTGGCAACGCTGATCGTATTCTGGTATGAACCTAAGGCCTATCCACGTCAATATGGAAGCACTATACTCGAGTTTCGCTCTTGTTTGAGCTCGCCAGTAGTGCATATCCCTGACCGGATCCGCAAACAAGCGCCGGATCACTGGCGTGTGAAGCGGGTGTGTAACCACGCGGCACACGCTGGACACGCCTCTGTATTTGATTATTTTTGTTTTAATGAAATACGATATATTCTTCTGTATATCCACATCTACTGGGTCTCTGTTCGACTTTCTAGTTGTTTGTTCAATGTCCAGACTTCTGCACCATACTGTGATGTTAAATATGCATAACATTTGACAATTCTCATTTTTAATGCGTTGTTAATCTCTCTAGATGTTAATACTGATTCAGACTGTTGACAGCCTTTTTGGCCAATTCGATTCTTGTGTTGGTCTCCTTGTCATCATTATTGTGCAAACATATATATGTCATAGAGAAATATTAGTTAACCCGGCATGTTATAAAAATCTTTATAATGAAGATCCCTATTAAGAATCGCCGTGGCGAAGGTAGCCTTTTGCAAGATGGAAAACATACTGATCAATACAAAGATGTCAATTGCAACTAGAAAAAAGTGTTGAAGTGCTACATGGAACCTGTACTTTTGTATGGATGTGAAACTTGGACGATGAGCAGTCAAGCTGAAAACAGCTGATGGCTGTGGACATGTGGTTTCTGTATAAAATACAAAGAATTCAATAGGCAGATAGGGGAAAAAAAACAAACAACGAGCAAGTCCTAAAAGAAGCAAATGAATACCTTAAACTGATTAGAGAAAGTAGACGCGAGCAATAAAACTTGTGTTGTTCACGTTATGAAAAAAAAGAGAAAAAAAAAAACTTTATAAGAACTGGCAAGATTGATGGGAGAAGAACAAGGGAGAAGGCAGAGACGTAAATATTTGGGTGGCTTGGCCATATGGCATGGTCGAAACAAGAACACAAAGCTGATCCACGACTCTGGTGATCATGCCAGATGGTGAAACATGACCGGCTACGCTTACCGGCATGACACATGATGATGATGATGATGATGATGATGATGATGATGATGATGATGATGATGATGATGATGATGATGTATATTATTTCATTCTTCCCTCTAGGTGGAGCTCCGCTGGAACAGGCACAGTTTGGGAGACTTGTGACGACTGTTGCAAGAAAAAGGGCCGCAATGGTGGAAATTGCAATCTTCGTCCATCTAAATGTCCACTGACTGACCAATCGTACGTCTGTGAGTGCTACTAGTACTAGTGAATAGCCAGGGATGGACATTGCGCCGTTGCCGTTACCTTCCCGGCCACTTCTCAAAGGGATGTCACTCTACATCGTATCAACATTGATCAATGGGTATACAACACAAATACAAGTCTAGGCTAATAGAAATAATCAAATATATTCATTTCGCTTGTTTATTGTTTTTTGTTTTAATTTCTGTGTCTGTTTTCAACTGCTTTTCATCCGATTCATTTCTTAACGGCATTCATGGGCTTACTATTATAAAGCGTTCAACCCCTACACCGTTCAGTACTACTAAAATGTTGACACTTGATCTTTCAATCTAAACTGCGGAGCCTTATCGAGAACAGGTGACCCAACCGGTCAAGAAACCAGATATAGGAAGAAGAATGGCATGTTTCAAGCCTAAAACTAGAAGACACCCAATGTCATATGCAGAGTGAAAAAAAGTGTTGAAGTGCTATATGGAACCTGTACCTTTGTATGAATATGAAGCGTGGACAATGAGCATACAAGCTGAAAAACATCAAATTGGCTGTGGAAATGTGGTTTCTGAGGATAATACAGAGAATATCATGGAAAGAAATAAAAACTAATGACCAAGCCCTCTAAGAAGCATATGAAAACCGTAAACTAATTTGAGAAATTAGACTCAAATAATCAAGTTTTTTTTTCGCGTCATGAGGAGAAATAAACTAGAGCAGTGCTTCCCAAAGTGGTGGTCCGCGGACCGGTGCCGGTCCGCGAGCCCTTCTTTGCCGGTCCGCAACGTGAGTTAAAATAAAGTAAAAAACAAATTAAATATTTTCTTCTGTGAGGATTGTTTAGAACTTTTTAACTGTTTTTTTTTTAATTTTTATTTTTATTTCATATTGGTGTTAAATGCTATCGGTGTATAAGAGTACATATACCTTTACAAGAAGACCTAAATGTAGTTTTGACTTTTGAAAAAAAAAATTTGATTTGTAAATCTCTACAATAAAATTTTACTGATGATATATACGAGTATATATACCTTTACAAGAAGACCTAAATGTAGTTTTGACTTTTGGAAAAAAAAATTTGAGTTGTAAATCTCTACAATAAAATTTTACTGATGATATATACGAGTATATATACCTTTACAAGAAGACCTAAATGTAGTTTTGACTTTTGAAACATATTTTTGATTTGTAAATCTCTACAATAAAATTTTACTGATGATATATACGAGTATATATACCTTTACAAGAAGACCTAAATGTAGTTTTGACTTTTGAAAAATATTTTTGATTTGTAAATCTCTACAATAAAATTTTACTGATGATATATACGAGTATATATACCTTTACAAGAAGACCTAAATGTAGTTTTGACTTTTGAAAAATATTTTTGATTTGTAAATCTCTACAATAAAATTTTACTGATGATATATACGAGTATATATACCTTTACAAGAAGACCTAAATGTAGTTTTGACTTTTGAAAAATATTTTTGATTTGTAAATCTCTACAATAAAATTTTACTGATGATATATACGAGTATATATACCTTTACAAGAAGACCTAAATGTAGTTTTGACTTTTGAAAAATATTTTTGATTTGTAAATCTCTACAATAAAATTTTACTGATGATATATACGAGTATATATACCTTTACAAGAAGACCTAAATGTAGTTTTGACTTTTGAAAAATATTTTTGATTTGTAAATCTCTACAATAAAATTTTACTGATGATATATACGAGTATATATACCTTTACAAGAAGACCTAAATGTAGTTTTGACTTTTGAAAAATATTTTTGATTTGTAAATCTCTACAATAAAATTTTACTGATGATATATACGAAAATGGGACCACCATTAAACAAATCACCGTCATCCAATAATATTATGGAGCAGTATTTAGCGCACCGAGACAACACCCACAATTACGTTAAATCTTGTATTTATATTAAAATGTATATTGAGGTCATATGAAATTCCAGATTACAAGGAGAAACATTGTTTTAAACGGCACCGGTCCCTGGCGCAAAAGGAAAATTTTATTTTTGTTCGCGAAAGTGAAAAGTTTGAGAAGTACTGAACTAGAGAACTTGGTGACAACTGGCAAGATTGAGGGGAAAAGGAGAAGGCAGAGCACTAAATATCTGGATGGCTTGGCCACGTGGTTTGGTCCAGACAAGAACACAGAGCTGATCAACGACTCTGGTGATCGCGCGAGATGGCGAAACATGACCGCCCATGCTTATCGGCATGGCACATGATAGTGATAATAACATCCTTTACACTTTCAGGGATCGCGGCTGGCCGAGTTATGACTCCTATTTGGTTTTCTCCTGACGTTATGTTGCACATCCGGGTTGAGTGAGACGTTTTAATCGTTTTTCGCACTTATTCACAAAAACACAGTGTAGTTTAGTTTAGTCGATGGATCAACATCACGGCACACGGGTGCAACCCATAAGTACTCCGTTCTCCTCCTAACTCAAACCCGAGTCTGGAGAAACTCAGCTCAGTGCACGAACTCCGTAGCACCGCCGAGGATCCTGAAATACTTGGGTAGATTTTTAACTCGAAATTTTGCCCGGGCAGCGCCGTTAGGCTACTCTTTTTCGATGTCCAACTTCCAAGGGATTTTTTACGTGCGCAACAATACATACGGGCGTCCAATCTCACTACCCAGAGACCAGGGGAAATTACTGGAAGTCCCGGTGGATTTTTAAAATAAATCCTGGTCCTCACCGGGGCCTGAACCCGGGACCTCCAGCACTCGAGGCAGACACCATACCTCGAGACACAGTTTGTGTGCCTAACCACAAGCCATCTCACCCCTGGAGAGGCGAACATTGTATACATAGGTATATCCACATGCCCTTTGATCATGGGGCAATAAATCAGCCTTCTCTGACAATGGTGAAAACTCAGAGAACCTGTATGCTAGTAGCCAAACTTAACTATCCCTCGGCAGTTGGAAATAAAAAAGAGCCAGGCCGAATATACCGCTGCCAGAGCAAAATGCTAATATGTCCCATATTTCCATTTAAAAAAAAAAAAAGAAAACTATCGTATGCAATGAGTCACTATCATTGACTGTCAGTAAGCGTACCGAAGTTGTATACAGAATATGTTTTGCTGTATGGTGAGACATGGAAGGTGAATGAATAAATTAGGAAACATTTGGAAACAACGGTGATATGGTTCCTGAGACGATTACTGCGTAGACCTTAGACTCCCAGAGTAACTAACAACGAATGCCTGGAAGAGGCTAATGAAAACATACCATTGTATACAACCATAAGATAGTGACAAACAACGTTCTTTGGCCAAATAATGAGCAGATTGGAAAACCTCGCGACGACCGGATGGATCAGTGGGAGAAGATCTAGAGACCGACAGAGAGAAATTGTGCTTTACGGACTGAGATAATCCTAAATGCCAAAGACAGAGATCTGCGAAGAGATGTGAATGCTTACGCAATTGGCCGTTCCCATATCATGTCTATAGATTGGATTCCTCGCACAACTGATGCGCTGTTCCTTCCTGACTCCACCGATCATCTTTCTGAATGCCTGCAGTCTGACTAATGCTGTCGATTCATTCAGATGACAATCCTCATTTCTGCCGACTTCTCTAAGAACGTCCATGATATAGGCTCGATCCATTAACTGACTCTCTATTTAGTAGAGAGCCTTTCCGACCTTCTATTGTCCAGAACACTTGTATGTCCTGTTGTAAAGATAAACGTGACTTTACGAATTATGAGTGGGATTTTGCAACTCAAACCAACGAAATACCATTGTTTCTGCCAATACTTTCATTATCACACTAGATGTTATTATAGTGAAATAATTGCTGATTTTCTTAACAAATCTACCTATGATCATGCCTTGAAGGCTCATTCACTACGTCTGTGTAAATGAGAGTACCCGCGTTATCACAGTGTCATTAATGAAAGCATTGACCACTGCGCCTGCTAATGCGGAGTTCCACTCTGTTGTCAATTTTCGCTAAGGACAAGATTAACTCTAAAGGTTGGGAGAAATGGTGGCTATTCTTGCTGGGCTTGATATTCGTGGGCGTACACATTAGTTTGAAGGTGTCTTAAGCATCCCCTGGCGATGCTTTACAACTCTTTAGCCTGTTCCCTTTCGTGCAGTGGGTGCTTCTATTTGGCATTTTTTCCAGTTATGCTCTTGCTCTACTCATCTTCAATTCGCTTCCAGGTGACGTAATCATCTAAACGTATGAAGAGAAACAAGGTAATTCTTGGGATTTCATAATGAAGGTTACCGGACGGTGTTAAGTAAACATGAGATTGGCATCGGATACCACGATAGTGGGATAGTGACTCAATGAGCATTCTCAAGAGGATAGAGATAGCGTGGATCCGAAGAGAGTGGTCGCTGTCTCTGGAGCGGTCTCAGCTGGCAAAGATTAGTGTCATCTTCGTGCCATGGCATGCGGGAGTACAAGGCAATGAGCGGGATTGACAAGCTCGCAGGTAAGGCTACTGAGGAGGGCGGACGCGCCATGGACCAGGCTGACATTCTAAATGCTCTTCGAGAAGTAAGACTTTTGCGAGAACCAAGTGATGACGGTGAATCTACAACCATGGCCATACTGCGAGAACAGCAAATCAAAAGAGGGGTGGCCAAACAAGAACACTACGCAGGAAGCCAAAGAAGATTGATAAACCAACACAGAACTGGTGTCGTTAGATGCTACACGCTGCGGGATTTGCTGAGGAGGGGATCCGAGCACTTATGGACTGAATGGTTTGATGTGCAATGAGGATGATCTGTCGACTAACTAACTAACTAACTAACTAACTAACTAACTAACTAACTAACTAACTAACTAACTAACTAACTAACTAATTGATACTACGACGTCTAGTCTAAGAATAGAGAATGCGATGGTCACAGCTGCATTCCGTTGGCAGGACGACAAATAGCACACGTGTCGTGATTGTAACAGGCTCACAGTACATCCCGAGAAAGGCACAGACAAGACTGCTTGGTGCAGTGTGGCATGATTCAGTTTAAAAATTAAAGATAAGGAGCATCTGTTGAATATTTTCCCCAGTACATGCTGGTGTGGTGGGAAACGAGCAGGCGGACATATTGGCCGCGCCTGTACAGGTGGGGGGGGGGGGGGTGTATTGATGCATGATAAGACAGATTTGTTAGGGTCTTTGGGGTCATGTGTATAGCGTGGATGAACAGATAAATCATCATAGTCTGTAGAGAATGGAGCGGCAGGGAGTCACCAGTGGATCTGGCTGAGAATCAAGACTCCCAGGAATGGTCAGGCGGATACATAATCAAACTACAACTGGTTCTATTAGTACTGAGACTCTTTACGGGCTGTTGAGGATGAGGACGAAGGACGTATGGAAATGTCTCGAATACACTGACGTTCTTGACTCAACTCAACTCAACCTCAGTATTGCTTTATATTAGGTAACTGAGATAAACGACTCTTTTAGAAGATGTAAGACGCTGTGAGCATATATTGCTAGCGTTATATTCTTATAAACCACTCGGAACTCCATGAATAATGTGGTAAATATAATACCGGCCGCCATTACATCCCAACATTTTTGAGGTGCATATTTTAGGCTTCGACGATCTGGAATCACATACCATATTTAAAATGCGCCTTGTCGCAGATTCGAACTTATGGCACCTAGGCCAGCAGACAGGCCTCTAGCCATTGCCATACAACGGATCCCATGCTATATAGTACAGAAATCAAATACATCGGATTTAACAGTTACAAGTCACACCCTTTTAAAGGATTCATGAACTTCCAACCAACGCCAACCAAATAACCAGCCACACAGCCAACCAGTCAATAAACCAACGAATCAAACAACAAATCAATCAACCAGCCATGCAATCAAACAACCAACCAACCAATGAACCAACAAACCAACCAACCAACCAACCAATGAACCAATAAACCAACCAACCACCCAACCAACCAATGAACCAATAAACCAACCAACCAACCAACCAATGAACCAATAAGCCAACCAACCAACCAACCAATGAACCAACCAATGAACCATGCAATCAAACAACCAACCAACCAATAAACCATGCACTAATACAAACAACCAAACAAACCAACCAATCAACCAACCATACAATCAAACAACCAACCAGCCATTAAACCATTCAATCAAACAACGAACCAACAAACCAAACAACCATGCAATAATATATCCAACCAACAAATAAATCGTGCAAAAAACCAACCAACCAACCAACAAACCAACGAATAACCAACCATGCAATCAAACAAACAACCAACCAACAAACCAACGAATAACCAACCATGCAATCAAACAAACAACCAACCAACAAACCAACGAATAACCAACCATGCAATGAAACAAACAACCAACCAACAAACCAACGAATAACCAACCATGCAATCAAACAAACAACCAACCAACAAACCAACCAATAACCAACCATGCAATCAAACAAACAACCAACTAACAAACCAACGAATAACCAACCATGCAATCAAACAAACAACCAACCAACAAACCAACGAATATCCAACCATGCAATCAAACAACCACCCAACCAACAAACCAACGAATAACCAACCATGTAATCAAACAAACAACCAACCAACACACCAACCAATAAGCATCCATGCAATCAAACAAACAACCAACCAACAAACCAACGAATAACCAACCATGCAATGAAACAAACAACCAACCAACAAACCAACGAATAACCAACCATGCAATCAAACAAACAACCAACCAACAAACCAACGAATAACCAACCATGCAATCAAACAAACAACCAACCAACAAACCAAACAATAACCAACCATGCAATCAAACAAACAACCAACCAACAAACCAACCAATAACCAACCATGCAATCAAACAACCACCCAACCAACAAATAAACCGTGCAAAAAAAAAAACACACCAACCAACCAACAAACCAACCAATAACCAACCATGCAATCAAACAAACAACCAACCAACAAACCAACCAATAACCAACCATGCTATAACACAATCAACAAACAAAGACACCATGCAATCAAACAACCAATCAACCAACCAACCAACCAATCAATCAAACAACCAACCAATTAAACAACCAACCAATCAAGCAACCAACTAACCAATAAATCATGCAATCAAAGAACCAACCAATGAAACAACCAACCAGTGAAACAAACAACCAACGAATCAAACACCCAACAAATCAAACAACCAACCAACGAAGAAACCATGCAATCAAATAACCAACCAACCAAACAACCATACAATCAAACTATAAACCAACAAAGAAACCATACAATCAAACAATCAACCAAACAATAAACGATGCAATCAAACAACCAACCAATAAACAATGCATTCAATCAACCAACCAATCAACCGTACAATCAAACAACCAACCAACAAAGAAACCATGCAATAAAACAACCAACCAAACATTAAACCATGCAATCAACCAACCAACCAACCATTAAACCATATAATTAAGCAACCAACCAATCAATAAACAATGCAATCAAACAACCAACCAGGAAAACATGCAATCAAATAACCAACCAACCAATCAAACAACAAACCAACCAACCAATCAAAGAACTATCCAATCAACCAACCCACCAATAAGCCATGCAATCTAACAACCACCCAACCATCCATTCAGACAACAAACCATCCATCCATCCATCCATCATGTGCCATGCCTGTAAGCATAGGCGGTCATTTCTGCCATCTCACTCGATCACCAGAGTCGTGGATCAGCTCCGTGTTTCTGTCTCGACACTACCACAAGGCCAAGTCATCCAGGTACTTGCTTCTAGGTCTTCCCCTTGGTCTGTTCCCCTCGATCTTACCAGTTGTCACCAAGTTCTTCAGATCATTTCTTCTCATAACATACCCAAAAAATTGTGACTGTCTACGTCTAATGTCTCTAATCAGTTTACGATCTTCATTTGTTTCTTGAAGAACTTGTTCATTGGTCTTTCTGGCTGTCCATGGTATTCTTTGCATTTTCCTCAGAAACCACATTTCTACAGCCATCAGATGTTTTTCAGCCTGACTGCTCATTGTCCAAGCTTCACATCCATATAAAAGTACAGGTTCTATGTAGCATCTCAACACTCTTTTTCTCGTTTCAATTGACATCTTTTTATTGGTCAGTATGTTTTTCATCTTGCTAAAGGCTACTTTTGCCATGGCGATTCTTGTTCTAATCTCTTCAAGGCATCTCCCATCAGATGTTATTACTGTTCCGAGATAATTGTACCTATTCACTTGTTGAAGAATATTCCCATTTACTTGTATATTACATTGTGGTATTTCGTTCTTCCTAGTGACGACCATAATCTGTGTCTTTTTACAATTTAATTCTAACCCTAGTTGTTCACTGTGTGTAACAACCGCATCTACTAAATTTTGCAGGTCCTGTTCATTGTCTGCAATCAAGACTGTATCATCTGCATATCTAATGTTATTGATGCATCGTCCCCCAATGTTGATTCCTTCCATATCTTCAATATTTCTGAAAATACTTTCACTGTACAGGGAAAACAGATCTGGAGACATTACACATCCCTGTCTCACACCTCTCTTAATAGGCTGATATTGGCTTACTTCATTATCAACTCTTATGGCAGCTTGTTGTTTCCAATATATGTTTTTTACAAGTCTAAGGTCTTTTCCATCAATCTGTAGATCCTCAAGCATCCTTATCATGTTGACATGTCTCACTTTATCGAAAGCCTTTGTGTAGTCAATAAAGCAAAGGTGTAGATCTTTGTTTACTTCTATAGAACGTTCGATTACGGTTCTCAGTATATACACAGCATTTACTGTACCCTTGCCTTTTACAAAACCACATTGTTCTTCTCCTATTTCAGGTTGTATTTTCCTCCTAACTCTTTGCATGATAATTCTTAGCAAAATCTTCGTGATGTGACTCATTATACTAATTGTTCGATGTTGATCACATTCCAAGGCGCCGGATTTCTTTGGGATTGCAATACATACAGAATTACATAACTCCTGAGGTATATTTCCAGTATCATATATTGTATTAAGCAGACTGGTAACTTTATCTATTCCATATTCTTCTAAAGCATTAATCATTTCTGTTGTGACGCTGTCTGAACCGGGGGTCTTGCCAGATTTCATATGGTTAAGAGCATTCTGAACCTCCATCTTCAAAATTGCTGGTCCTTCATTATTATTTTGAACATCATACTGTTCGTCTCTGTTATCGTCATAAAGGTTTTTCACGTAATCTGACCATACATGTAAGATCTGATCTTTTTCTATTATGACTCTTCCATCTTTTGTCTTTAGGCAGCCTGCTGATGTACTTGTTCTTTGATTAGTAAGCTCCTGAATTCTTTTGTGCATTAGTTTCGCATTTTTACTGTTGTGTTGTTCTTCAATTTCTCTGCAATTTTTCTCAAGCCATGTTTCTTTTGCCTCCTTACATAAGGTTCTGACTTTTCTGTGAATTTCTTTATATTTGGCAGGATTATTTTTGTTCTGTCTTCTTGTTTCCATTAGTTGTAAAATTTCTTCAGTCATCCATGTCTTACGGCCCACTTTCTTTACTTTTGGAATAGTTTTTTCTGCTGCACAACTGATTGAATTCTTCAGCATTTCCCATTGATCATCTACATCTTGAAATAGGATCTCTAGATCAGACAATAAATCAAATTTGTTCTTTACTTCTATGTTAAAATTATCTTGTATTTCTTTGTCAGTTTTCAATTTGCACAAGTCATATTTAGGGTTTCCTGCTGTATACTTGACTTTCTTTAACTTTACCCTCAATGTGCCTATAATTAATCTGTGATCACTGTAACAGTCTGCATTTGGAACTGTTTTTACGACTGTTAACGCATTTCGAAACCTTTTGCTAATCAGGATGTAATCTATCTGGTTTTTAATCCTGCTGTCTGGACTCCTCCATGTCCATAATCTTCTAGGATGCTGTTTAAACCAGGTGTTTCCTACAACCATTTCTTGTTCTTTTGCCCATTCTACAAGTCTGTATCCTCTTTCATTTCTCTCTCCCAAACCATGGTTGCCTACACTGCATCCATCGCTTTGCTTTCCTATTTTTGCGTTGAAATCACCCATTATGATATTTATTTCTGATTTTTTACAGTTCTTCAAAGCAGACTCCATGTCATTATAAAATTCCTCTATACTTTCTTCACTGCATTCACTTGTTGGGGCATATACTTGAATGACATTTATTTTAAAAGGTCTTCCGTTTAATTTTACTAATAGAACTCTGTCTGACACAGCCCGATATCCTTTGACAGAATTTGATGTTTGCTTATCTAATATAATGGCTACACCTCTTTGCTGTTCTTCTCCCCCAGAGTAAATAATCTTACAATCCTCTCCTGTCCTTATCCCTGCTCCTTTCCATCTCGTTTCCGATATTCCTAATATGTTAATCTTCTCTCTCTCCATTTCTTTTTTGATGTTTTCTAATTTTCCATCTGCATTCATTGTTCTAACATTCCAAGTTCCTACTTTCAGTGATATTAATCTTTTGCACCTAGTAGCCTGCTGACGGTCTGGAGTCACCTGGTGCGCATGACTATCCATACCGGGCGAGGCTGCTCCTATGGAGCACCCATTTACGCCGTTTCTCTGATTATCGATGAGTCCACACAACATGATTTTCTTGGCATCTATAAAGAAGGTAGTTTGCCATTGCTTTCCTTCCTAGCAGTGACCATACTGGTCAGTGACCGTAGCCATTGTCTCCTCGAAAAAAAAGAGATCCTCTGCCTACCGTCGTGAAGGTGGAGACCATAACCTACAACTATCTGTCGGCTGCTCTCCATCTTCATCCACCACCTGCACCCATGGCTTCACGTAACCCTGATCGGGGGGCTAAACGGGTACTCCACGTTGCCCTAGGGTGTCCCGTAGGCTAGCGGAGGGAAGGAGGTGCCTTACTTCTCCTTTGATAGGGGATACCCCTACCCCGCTACCTGTATTCTTCATCTGTGCCCTATCACACACACCAGCATACAAGAAATTTCTCATTAATCTGTTAATTGTCCATGATTCACTAGCATACATCAGAACTGGTTGGACGAGGCTTGTTAACAGATTCTGTGCCAAAAAAGAAGTAGGTTTGGACCAAACAAAAATGAATGAAGGAAAATGGGAAGTTACTGTTATGACTTCAAAGTTTGTTAATATGGCATAAGACATGTTATACGAGGGACGGTCAATAAGTAATGCTTCCTATATTTTTCTCTACGTAAATATTTTATCGGTGTGCAATTTATTAATTTAGCGGGTTTCTTCATCCACTCTTCTGCACTGTATATCACTACCAACCTGTTTCAGTCACAGGTTGCGCAACAGTAATGGTTTAAAAATGGCCACCAAAGAAGTTTGGTTAAAACAACATAATGTCATAGAATTCCTCAATGCTGAAGGCGAGACCCCGATTGGCATCCACGAACGTTTGAGTATTGTTTATGGAGATTCAACAGAGGATGCTAGCACTGCCCAATGTTGGGTACGTTGTGATGAAGCTGAAGTAGGTAAATCCTCACTGCCTGACGTAAGGCGGACTGGCCAACCGTTAACCGTATTGACTCCACTCTGGCATATAAGACTATGACCTCCAGCATGGGAATGGAGGTGGAAGCAGTCACAGCGGCATTCTGTGGGTTAGAGGAGACCACTGCAACAGACATTGTATTAATTGCGGGCTCAAATAGTATGCTGAGGATGGTGGAGAAAGGAATGTTTCGTGTGGAATGGCTCACCTCGCTTTAGAAATCACAGATTGTGAGAATTGTATTACTTGGTTGCCCTGACCATGATGGAGTGCGGGAGGAAAGGGGGGAAGTGTTGAGGAGAGGGATGAACAGGCTGATATGCTGGCAGGGAATGCACCTATTAGTTGTAGATTACCTATGGACAAAGGGGTGGTCGTCCGCCTGTGGGACCAGGTGGAGGTACATATTAAGAACCTGTATGTGGAAAAAAATGATGTTGCAGGGCATCGGCAGGGGTTCTGGAAGAATCTCAAAACTGAGAGTGAAGACCAGGAGAACTTTCAATCGGATAGCGGCGGGAACAATTAATATTAGTAGTGTGACTCTTCGCTGGCTGTTAAACGAGGGGACGGAGTGCGTTTGGGAATGTTCTGAGTGCAGTGTTGTCGGTTCTTAGCTCAACTCAACAACTCAACGAACCTGTGAAATATTGTGTGTAGCCAAGACAGTCAGAATCAGATGGAGGGAATATGAACCAACGGATCTGTGGGGAACGAGAACTTGGCTCATCATGACAAAGCATCATACCATTCTTCACGTTTCTACATCTCTTGTATTCTCTCTCCGTCTCTCATTCTATTTTCTTTCACGCCCTCAATCTTTGTCTCTTGGCTCTCTCGCTCCCTCTCTGGCGCTCTCTTTCTCACTCTCCCTCTTCCTCTTTATTGTATATCTCCCAGCCTTTCATCCTCATTGCCTTCCTTCCCTCCCCCTCTCTCCCTGTCTCAATCTTCCTCTCGATATGTCTCACCCACTTTATATCTCTCTCTTCCTCCCTTTACTGCTCCATCTGAACTCCTCCATTTCTGTCTCTTCCCCTCTTTCTCCCTCTTCCCTTCCCCTCTCTATATCTCACTTCCCTCTTCTTGTCTTCCTGTCGTCCCTAACATCTCTCTCTCTGTCTCTCTGTCTCTCTGTCCGTCTGCCCCTCTGTCTGTCTGTCTGTCTGTCTGTCTGTCTGTCTGTCTGTCTGTCTCTGTCTCTCTCTCTCTCTCTCTCTCTCTCTCTCTCTCTCTCTCTCTCTCTCTCTCTCTCTCTCTCTCTCTCGTGTAAGACAGGCCTGCGTGCCAAATTTGTGACCATTCGAAAACAAATTTCATTCTGTCCTTCGCACGCGCTCCCCCCGCCCTTCTCTCTATCTGTGTGTGTGTGACTCGCTCCCCCTCCTCTCCCCCTCTCTCTCTCTCACACCACACACACACACACACACACACACACACACACACACACACACACACACACACACACACACACGCACACACACACGGATCTCCATAATAGACTTCATGCAAAAAAAAAAAAAACACTACAAGTGAAAAATATATATGTGAAACAATTTCTCGAATAGTATACGAAAACAACAATGTTTTTACGTTCTGAGCATACATCCGATGGAATTAATATTTGCCAGTTTGTGCCAGTCACACTTGTTTGCTCATTGGCTTAGATTAGAAGTTAGGCCGCCCGCCACGAACATGTGCTGTCCTATGTCATCATCTGCATTGTTTGGATTTCAACAAAATACGACTTGGCGGAGAATGACTCATCAAAACACAAGAAGTAAACAGTGAGCTTTACTAGAACACGATTACAGGTAACAAAATGGATGTTGCGGCTAAAGCCTTCGTCAGCACAAAATAAACAAACATAAACTGACACAACTACATGATAATATAAATATCAAAGTGACTTATCTGTATCCTTGGACACGTCTTTTAAAGGATCAGCGTGCATCATTAGAATGAAGTGAATACACCGGATTTGTGGTTAGAGGGTCAATGGGCTAAAGGTCAATAACTCCACTAGCCATCCCAGAGGATAACATCGGCTAGCGAGAAGGGGAGGCGCCTATGTGAGCGAACAGTAAAATAGGGAACAGTAGTAGACTATTCTGTGGGTACTGGGAAAAGGGGGAGGGGGCACTAGGGAAAAACAACGGTGTGCAAATCACAGCAATGATTTGGGGGGGGGGGGGGGAGTTGGAAGTTAAACAAAATTGTGTTGGACGTTGATTCTACAAAATTATTTCTACAAACTACGATACGCAGTAATATGAACTCAGATGAGGAGCAAGTGTGACGGGTGGCTTCCGATCGTCAGAATCTTCCCCGCTATCTGAATGTTCCCGTCCCTTTACCTCGATCCATTTTTATGCATTGTCAGATCAGGAAATTCTATTTCGAGATGTTAGTGACAAATGGAAAAATATTTAAGAAATCAGTCAGCGAGGCTGTAGAAACAATTATCCCAAAAATGAAGACGATGGGATGTAAGAAATGGATGACGGAAAACATTTAAAATTAATGGAAGAAATAACAAAACTAACTATGAAATATATGAAGGGATTCACTGGAAAGTTAGGAAATTGTGCAAAAAGGCAAAATACGAAATTGAAAACCAACACAACACCCTATATACTAAATTAATGCACACAAGAATGCATGACATCACTAAGAAAAGGACACATATCAGCGGGTTACCTAAAACCAGAGATGGCAAAATCATAACAGAAAAGATCCGATTTTAAATGTTGGGTCAGATAATGTGGAAGACCTTAATAACGATATCAGAGAGGAACAGTATAATACCATGAATAATAATGAACGACCCTCAATATTGAAGAATGCCCTTAACCATATAACAACTGGCAAAACCCGTGCCCAGACAACATCATAACAGAAATCATCAATGTCTTAGAAGAATATGGAATATACCAGATCACCAGACTGCTGAACACAAATATTCAAATATGATACTGGAGATATACCTCCCGAATTATGTAAATTTATATTTATTGAAATCTGAAAGAAATTAATAGCCTTGGAATGTAATCAATTTAGAATAATTAGCATAATGAGCCACATCACGTTGATTTGCTAGAATCATCATGCGTTGAGAAGAAAATACAATTCCGAAATAGGGGAAGAACAATGTATGTTCGTTAACGGCAAGCTTACAGCAAATGTTGTATATTTGCCGAGAACATTAAAATTAAATAGAAGTACCTACATCTTTGCTTCATTGACTATGCTGAGATGCTTGCGTCTTCAATTCCGCTCGCCGTCCAATCAACAACACCGTGGCAGATTAACGGGAACCAAAAGGAATAAATCTCAACTGAAATGATCGCAGTAACGATGGTGTTCCACATCAATGCAAATTTTATTAATGGCAATCGGTCGCACAGGTTAATATATGACAGTTCCCATGCTAATGGGAGGGACAGTAAAAATATAATAATAAATAATGATTTGTACATATTCTACGTTAGCTGCCGAGCTCGATTCCATTTTAATATTTAAACAAATGACGAATAAATATCACACTATCCATCGCTCTGTCACTATCTTATGTTCCTGATCCCTAAACAATAGAACTTACGCTACTCTGTGTGTGGGCTGATTCCACGACTTCCAGCTGACATTCAACACGCACATTATGACGCCATACAATTTCTCATTTCCTCGGCTCTAAACGTCCTTCTGCCAATCGTCCCCCTTACTGCAGATTGTGCCCTTGTTTTCTCCTCTTGCTGTAGTATCCGATGTCATATCCATAAGGTCTTTCATTTAGCTATTGATGCTGATATCTCGGTGTTGTCATTTCGTGCGCCCTTCTCCATGTTTCCAAACTTGACTGACTATGGTAAAGTAGTCGGCCGTGACGTCATGTAGTAACTTATGTATTCATGCGCTTCTCGTTTAACTCTCCTTTTCCCGTGTGCCACAATTTTCGTATGTAATTCTAAATCGGTGACTCTTGCCTCCGACGCTACATGGCAGTATCCCCCACCCCCTTTTGAAAATGGTGTAACCATTTTAGTAGTCTGATCGGTTTCAAACTATGACATGTAGCGTGTGAGACATACTGAGACATATCTTATATCGACTGTCTATATAGACATATTCCAACATACCTATAATTGTGCTAATATGATGGTATGGTCTCCTATTAATCACACACAAAATCTCATTTTAAAAAATATTATTATTATATTACGGGCCCGCACTTCTATCTACACCCCAGGAAACGTCGAGTAGCACCAGCCTATGGGAGGGCTGTGCTAACTAGTCTATGAGTTTCAAAAGGTCCCTCGGCTTCCCCATAGTAGTCCCTCATTTGCTTTACAGACAAGCATCCCCAACCAAAGCGATAAAACCCGATCAAGGGGACATGTGTGATTAAATGGTACCATTCCATCTGTATTAGTATTTGTATTATAGTATATTTGTATATAGCATTCCCTCTGTATTGGTATTTTACTTGTGGACTGTACATATACATCAATGACTTTTCTTTCCCTATCATACTTGCTATCGTGTCATTCATGGTTACCATTTGACTTTGACTTGCTTAAAAATAAATTCGAAAGGTGAGGTTTGCTGCCTTCGTTGCTGTCGTCCCAGTGGCATCATAGGAGTTCTCATGGCCTTTTTGTTTCTTCCACTTCTATATGTGAGATCCGAGGTATGCGTCTTCGTTTCTTTTCTATTTTGTCTACTTGGTCCTATAGTTCGCTATTCCGTAATGCTTATTAACGTGGATGGGTGTCATCAACAAAATTTTATAACCGTAATTGTTGCATTAAAATAAAAGTAAATCTGAAATTGATAACATTGTGATATCATATTGACAATCCATTATGTATCATGTAATATTACACAACGTGATAACAATAAATGTAGCCTAATCTTCTTCTTATATGATTGTAGGTGGTTTTTGACTTGTGTCAACTTTAGCTCTGCTATTGGGTATGTACACTTAGTTTGCTTCCTCAATAATATGTATGAGGTTAATTTGCAGTGTTAACCACCATCAGAGTACCAGGAACAATTACGTGTATGAACCATTAATCCTACAACCTGAAATATAAACACTTTAAGCATAATTCATAATAACAAATTAATGATTATCATAATATTATATTAACCTGAAATAAACTGGAACGTCATAATATATGCAATTTTACAATACTCTCACTCAGTTATGCTATCCCGCTCTTGTATATATGCATTTATGTTCAGTCTGTAATGTTATGTGTGTTTGTTGTTTTGAAATGACATCGTGTATGTATCATTTGACTGTGTTTTGCAATTAAAATTATTTCTAACATACCAAACAACAATCTTTGGTGTGATGAGTGAACCATGACGTACAATTGGCAAGTGAATGATATTTTCAATGTTTAATTGACATGACCCTCTCATCGCTGGTGTGATGAGTGAACCATGTCGTACAAATGCATATGTGTTCGTGAGATGGAAGTATGATACTGATCGTTTATGCTAAATACGTATGGTCTATGAAATGAACGTTATCATGTAAATAATATGTACAATCAATATAATAGAGTTCGTCATCTCGTTGTGTAGATGCCCGTTGGTGTAGCTCAAACCATCGCGTCGTCTTAGATCACGATCGACTCGAACTCGAACAAAAGTCTGACATCACTATACACAACACTCGGAGTAGTGTCGAGCTTAAAAGGTCCGAATGACTTCTCAATCGTCTTTCAACAATCTGGCAATCAATCAAATTGGAAAAAATCTGTACCTATCTGACAATAATTATGTTAATTAACTAACATATGGCAAACTGTTTGTTTAATATTTGGAAACGTTCTATACAGACAGTAACATGATATGTAATATGTGTATAGATATCTATAGTCTACTGAGAAGATCAGCCAGGTTGTTATCTTTACCCGGTATGTGACAGATATCAAAATCACAATCTTGCAAAAGAAGAGACCATCTGTGTATTCTGGAGTTTTTTGGATGACCATCTTTAAAGACTTGTAAATGCTTATTGTCAGAAAGAACAAGGAATTTCCTCCCGAGCAGATATTTAGAAAAATTATTGACACTTTCTATCAGCAAATGGGGAGTCATGTTCAAGTTTCAGTGTCTCGTTGCGATATTGACTAGGCAGCACTGTTATGAAGAGTAGTGTTGCTCCCTTCCTGTATTGTCTGGTGAGTATGTTGTTATCAAAAATAAATTCCCATTTACCATGTTTCACTTGTTTGGCTGGTTTGTGTATGTTCTTGAAACATGTTTGTAATGTGGGGTCTTGTTTCTGTTCTGTGGCTAAGTCTTTTGTTAGTAACAGTGGGTTTTGTGTATTGTCATTCAAAGTATGTTGCGCTGTTGTGTGCCTATTTTCTTCTTCTTTATTGCTTTCGAACCTGGGCTCTTGTGAGTGCATTAGTTGGTATGTATTTGATCTCCCAGTCGATTGCTTCTTCATGGGTACAATCTCTTACATTTGGAATGTTCCCAATCATTAGACCAGCACACGGATTAGATAAAACTGCTGCTCGCACTCTACCTTCAAAGTATGGGGATTTTATTGTGACCCAAATAATCTTGTATCTTTCTAGAGTACCGCCAAAAGGTCTACACGCCACACTCTTGCCTGTGTAGTCTTTTGCCTTTACCAGCTTTTGTTCTACCCCTGTAATGGATGACCCTGTGTCTCTGACACACGTAGTTGGCTATCCATTGACCCATGCTTGATGGACTTTCAGGGTACCATTCTGGATGTTTACCGCATTGGCCTCCTGTATTGGTACATTATGGCCACATGCCAGGTTACCATCTTCATGGAATTCTTTGCTCACGTTACATGGTCTGTCGTTGGGGAATGTCTCTAACATGGCTGCATGAGTGTCTTCGAATTCGTCTGTTTCACTACTAGTGAATATGTATGCTACACTGGCCTCTTTCCATGTTTTTCTAATTCTACAATCTTGTGAGATATGCCCGTAAGAGTTACAAACAAAACATTTAACACTATTTTTGTAAGAAGCATACTATTGGCCTTCTTAGATGTTAGGTACTATAGGAAAGAGTCGTAACTGGGGTTTTAATCGCACATTTCAAGTGAACCATGTTGCAATCTATAATGTGGACATTCCATGAAGTAACCCTCTCTAGGTCTATCTGGTTCTCTGTGTGTGTTGCCTCTCATGTAGTATGGTCTTCTACCTCTGTACTGCTGACCATATTGTGAGAATCTGTTCGGTCTACCTTGGTGTCTTTAATTGGGTACTCTTGCATTTGCTCCTATAACCAACTCCGGTTGAGCTCCTTCAGCAAATACACCCCTATGAGCGTTATAATATGCCTCCCCTTGGATTCCATCTCTGGGACTGATGTACACTTCTGTTCCACAAGAAATGTAGACATAGTTTCTGGAACTGAAGAAATCAACTTGTTTCTCAGCATGAGATCACGGAGATTTTCACAATCCGAACTCATATCAGCTGATTTAACTCGTTCGCCACCAGCGGCCGATACATCGTCACAATCGACCGATTCTGGTGGCAATTGGTTATTCTATCGACACAGAATGATCAGTGGTTTATTTGATACATTTCTGCTCCATTTCGGAATTGTAAGTTACAGTAAACTGAAAAGTCACACAGCCGGAACATAGCTATATCATCATTGTGCGGTAAAACATTTGCCAACATTGAATTCTTATGAATTTTTAAGTTTTAAAGTAGTGTTAATTTGTTTGTTTTGGTTTTTCACAGTGGAAACGCCCACGAGTATGCGACCTCGTAGAATGACTTCAGATCAAGCTAGGTTATTGTTTGAAACAGTTTTAAACAATAGTGATTCCGATATTAGTGAAGATTCAGAAAGAAGTTTTAGTTGTGAGTCTAAAGTTTTAGCACGTGGTGACAAAGAAACCAGTCAGCAGCTGAGGTGTCTGACAATGAATGTTCGTCTGACAATGAATGTCAGGATATCACAATTACGTTTGAGCGCAAAGGAAAGCAAACAGTACAAAATAAGAATAAAACTGGAAGAAAAAACTCGAATTTACAAGTTTCGGTTGAGCGTGATGCACCTATCCCATCATCTTCAACAGCATCAACATGGCAAAATGTGTCAGAAGGGGAAACAAAACCGAACTTTGAGTTTCGTCCTCGAAGATCTCACGTCAACTCTAAACTTTAACAACTTCAAACACCTATGGATTTTCTCAAAGTGTTTTTTTTTTATGATGACATAGTGGATTGTTTAATTTAAAATGTAAACGAATATGCAGAAAAGATGTTGATGCAGAACACTCCTAAAGAAACACATTCTAGTCTGTTATCCTGGACCCCACTCACGAAGCACGAATGGCTGAAGTTTACGTCTGTCATTATTGCTATGGGACTTGATCCACGACCATGTATCAAAGACTACTGGAGTATGCCATGCTGTGATTCACTATCTTCATTGGCAGTATTAGCTCGTTTTCTCAATTGAATATGAACGGACCAACTGGTCAACTCTAACAGTGTCTATCAATAACGCCGGACAAGCGATTCCTATTCTGTTTTAGTTTTATTTAGAATACAGTCTTCAACGATCCTTACAACATGCTCAAGGATTCAAATCATCCATACTCGCATTCCCGTTGTACCTGTCGTTCTGCTCTAATAACTAAATACGAATTAGCATCAATCTTGCCATAATTACTTTGCACTCACCTATGTTGACTTGTCCATTAATATTACCTGTGCAGCAGCTGTTTATCGGGCGATTCCCTATACTTCTCCTGAGTCGTTGGTTATCTTCAATAATGGCGCATCAGCCTTACTTGCGCTTCATGTCCACCTCTTCAGTTATCAAATCGTGCCTCGTTGTGCATATTCTCTCTGTTGGTTTTCTTTCAATATCTTCATAACTTCCTTCGTCCTGTAACCAACCATCTCTTCCTGATGTTCACCTTTCCACATAATCTCTTCGAGTTCTCTTGTGATGATCTAACTTCTTGTGTCCTTTTTTGATCTCTGTCCGTTCTTCTCCCTCGCTCACTGACGTCCTCGTCACCAAGTCAGCTTTTGTGCGTTCAATGTGCTGTATTCGGATGTTGCATCGTTTCCTCAGCTCGCTTCTCAAAGATCGTATCATCCAGATAACTCCATGCCGTCCTTCCTTTCTCGATCATCTTCGCCGTCCGTGTTACTCTGTGACGTTTTTCCTATCACCAAGTCAAGTCTGGTGCGTTCAATGTGCTGTATTCTTAATTCCCGATTATTGCATTCTGCGACACATGGCAGAGTACAAGTGCACATTTATATACTCCTTGGTATGCGACTATGTTTCCCAGGAATCGATTTGAATCTATTTATCACACCATGTTTCACGTATGTGAACCAGAGGCAGCAGGTGCAAACAAATCGATCCTCTTGTTGACATGATTCTGAAGAAATTCCAGGAAGCACTTTACCCATTTGAAAATGTTTTCATTGATGAAATTATTATTGGGTGGAAGGGCAGATTTCAGCACAGACAATACAATGCAACAAAGCCTCACAAGTACCACATCAAAATATTTGGTCTTTGTGATTCTGCGACTGGCTATGTGGTGAATTTAAAAATTTACTATGGAAGAAACACCGAATACAGTCCGGATTTAGATCTCACAACTTCTCATGCAGTGAAAGTTTTTGCCACACTACTGAATGTTCTCGGAGCTGGCCATCACAACTTTGCTGACAGATTCTACACTTCGAAAGCTCTGATTGATTATCTGCATTCCAACAATTTCAATTATACAGGGACACTGAATGTTAACCAAGTAGGCTTCCGAACAATAACCTATATTGATCTGAAATAATTCTACGAGGCCGCATACTCGTGGGCGTTTCCATTTCCATTCCATTTAGAAAAGTGGTGTTTGTTCAGTAAATTCACCAGGATTATCAGTGATTTAGCAGTGATCAGGATACAACGCCCCTTGGTAAGTACAATATTTTCATCATTTTTACCTCTTTTTGTCAAATTATATTATGTTTTTTATTATATTTACAACCTATAGCAATTATTCAAATACCAACGTATTCCTTGTGCAATCCTCTTTATTTGGATACATAATACAACATTTCTGCTACAATTTTAACCATTTTCATAACATTATTGTTACACACCCCTACTTCCAGTTTTCTGCCATTATTTCTTTTTCATTTTGTGTGAAAAAGACATGGTTCAGAATATGCAGCAAAACTTCCTTTTGGTAATTTTAATGAGCAATACTGTTTATATTGATGAAGACAAGTGGTATTTCTTTGATTATTCAGTAAATTAAACATATTAGCAGTAGAGAAGTATAGAAAACACCTTATAAATGCAATTTTTAAAATAATTTTTACCTCTTTAATTTCAGTTGTTATTATTAAACCTCTCATTATTGTCATATTATTTGTAACCTATCAATTAATTATTAACACTGTCATAATCCTTGTGCAATCTTCTTTAATTTGATATGTAATACAATAGATTTGCTACCATTTTAACCATTTTAAAAGCATTATTGTGACACACCCCTACTTCAAATTTTCTGCCATGAATTTCTGTTTGGTCAGGACCCAATTTTTGTTTGGTAGCGAAAGAGTTAAGCCACTGGCCAAGGAACGTCTGGTTTGCATTTGGTTCCAAAGTTTTAAATTTCGTTCGTAAACCAGCTTGATCCAAAGAAAAATGTGATAAAACTCTGTCTCTAATATATGTGTAGTTGGTACGTAGGCTTTCAGGGATAACCTTTACGACTTTCAAAGGCTCCAAAGCCAAATGACGGTGAAATAGTATGGACCACTCTTCGGTTGGAACTTTGTAATATTTCATTAGCACCTCAAAATTAGTCCTCCATGCTGAAATGGAATCACCTTGTGTGAAGTTCCTGATCCGTTTAATGTGGTCTACTGATTTTGCTTGTAATTTTGCTTGAGCGATTTCGGCTTCCTTGTCTTTCTCAAGAATCTTGACCTTTAAGTTCCCTTCTATCTCCTTGTCCTTCATTACCAACTCGGCTGCTAGTTTCTCAAATGCAAGCATCTCCCTCTCTAATGCTACTTCTCTATCTTTTGCTGCTAATTTTTCTCTTTCTATTGTAAGCTCTCTTTCTTTGATTTTTTTTCGCTGCTGTTAATTTTTCTTTTTCTAAAGCTGCGTGTAGTTCTCTCGCCTCTTTATCAGCTTCTTTGGCCGTTGCTCTTTCTTCTCGTTGCTGTGCCTGGAAATCTTTAAATTCCTGTTTAGCCCATGTTCTAAGTTCATGACCGGACAATCCGGACCTCTCGCCCATGTCCATAAATTCTTGTAATGACGACATGGTGCAATAATATTGTGTACACTTAATAACTGAAACAAAATATTATGTGTGTGCTGCTAGATTGTGTAAAAGGTTGAATGTAAACGCGTAAAAGCAGAATAACCGGCTGAATAGAATGCCAATATGATTAACAACGTTATAAAACAGAATTCGAGACCCACGATGTAGTAAGTTCGACGAAAAATTTAATATTGCCTTACCACGTTGACGTTGATGTATCTCAGACAAAGTGCTGGTATTGAATATATATATATATATATATATATATATATATATATATATATATATATATATATATATATATATATATATATATATATATATATATATATATATATATATATATATATATATAAGAAGATCACACTACACAACACACAAAAACTCCTACCAGAGATAGAAACTAAATTTAACGCAGACGAACATATTTATTTACATGAAAAAGAAACACTAAGGACGAATAGTAACAATAGATAAAGACTATAACAACACGCTACAGGTTCTATGCAGCAGTGAGGTCGTCACAATAACATATTAGTAACGATCTAACCGTTGTTAGCACCGAACGCACTTTTGTACCGACAACAAAAAATTACCAGGTGCAAAAGTAGCCCTACCAACCACCCGCACACTCACGACGTCGACAAACATGCCATGGAGAGCGATTTCGAAAAATAATTGCTAAACACCCGGACAGAACGCAAACAAACAACAACAGACAATTTGACTGGCCTGTTCTTCTGATCCGGTGTCGACTGACGATCGGCGCTCTCACTTGGCTGCATGAGATCTATGTGTTGACGGTTTGATTTCGCAGAAAATTTGAAATTTATGTCCACAATAAGATGGTATCCGCAAATCGGGACTGATAATTACTGACATCCTACTAAAATTTTGAAAATGGTAAACATGGAAATCCTCGACGTAGAATTGTTGTTACATGTCCCCCCCAAAAAAGAGTTAGTATGTTTCAATTATTGTTGGCCAATGTCTCTTCTGCTGACTAATGTCCGTATCCGCACCTATTGTCACTCCGTTGAGTTGGTCAAATTGACACTGTCTAGCAATTTCCTGACCTGGATACTGTCCATGTTGAATAATACTAATCCAAGAAAATCTAAAATGATTGCCCATAGTAGTGACATGATTAATTTCTGTATCATATTGGTATCGACGTGAAGACAATCAACGAATAGACGAACACATAATATAGTCACTGTTTTGGGCTGAAGATGACGTGAAATCCCGGAGACGGTGGTGTTTCCATACTGACAAATAATGGTATCTGATCCGTCCTTCAGTAATTATAATAAAATGACACTTGACATCTGGCACATCCTTTATAAATTGTAATAATATGAATACTGGCGTCTTCCTCTAGTAGTTGGGCTCCCATATATCACGAGCCACCATGTCTGCTAAGATGCTTGCGTCTTCAATTCCGCTCGCCGTCCAGTCAACAACACCGTAGCAGATTAACGGGAACCAAAAGGAATAAATCTCAACTGAAATGATCGCAGTAAAGATGGTGTTCCACGTCAATGCAAATTTTATTAATAGCAATTGGTCGCACAGGCTAATATATGACAGTTCCCATGTTAAAGGATAACATGAATAAAATTAGATATGCAGATTGATTGATTGATTGATTTAGGAATCACAGCATTCGGGACATTCCCATAAGTGCTCCGTCCCCATCCTCAGCAGCCAGCGAAGAGTTCCAACACTAATAGTACCAGTAGCAATCTGATTATAAGTCCGTCTCGCCTTTCCTCTGAGCGTTGAGAGTCAAATGTATTTTGAAGGGTGATGATCCTAAAGCCGCTAAGCTTTGATATGCAGATGATACAGTATTCAGTATTGATTGCAGACAATGAACATGATATGCAAAATTTAGAACGTGCGGTTATTGTACGTGGTGAGCAACTAGGGTTTTGAGCTATAACCTAAGATGGATGACGTTGTGATATTCTAGTGTGAGAATTTGGTTGCGTCTAGCGTGTACCGTGCGGTCTAGTGGTTACACACCCGCGTCACACGCCAATGATCCGGGGTTTGTTTCCGGGTCCGGTCTAGGATATGCACTACTGACGAGCTCAAACGAGAGCGAAACTCGAGTCTAGTGCTTCCAAACTGACGTGGACAAGGCCTTAGGTTCGTACCGGAATACGATCAGCGTTGCCAGTAGTGGGTTGTGCTCAATCTTTAAAACTATGGTTATAATTAAATTGTAAGCAGACAGAGATAATGCTCGTCACTAAGAAGAAAGAACTGACACCATGACAGATACAGGTAAATGGAAATATTCTTAAATAAATGAATAGGTACAAGTACAACTATCGTGGAACAGTCATAACATCTGATGGGGGTGTCTTGAAGAGATTAGAACAAGAATAACAACAATTGTAGCCTTTTGCCTAATGGGAAACATATTGACCAATAAAAAACATGTGCAACGAGAAAAAGAGTGTTGAAGTGCTACATAGAACCTATACTTTTGTGTGGATTTGAAAAGTGGACAATGAGCAGGCTAGCTGGAAACATCTAATGGCAGTAGAAATGTAGTTTCTGGGGAACATGGAACATGCATAGAATACCGTGGACGGACAGAAAAACCTATGAGCAAATCCTCCAAGATTAGGGTTGCCAGACGTCCGGCAAAGAGAGGACATGTCCTCCTTTTTAGCCTAATGTCTTCCGTCCGGCAGGCAAAGCTAAAAATCTTTAAAATGTCCGCTTTTTAAAAGTATTTTATGTTATCATTTTTATGTATTGTTGTTACAACTTACAGTGTATCTACACTCTACCGTGTGTTTACATTCTTTATTAAAACCCATTGCTTAATAATATTATTTAATGTTCCAATTTATACCAAATGTAAAACACTAATTATTTGTATAATTTGAATTTAACTGTTGCTCTATTCGGCAACCCTAACAATGCTGTAGTCTCTATAGTCAAAATGTTAATGTTATTTCCGGTTCCGTTAGCAGAGACGCCACTAAAATTGTTTGTTTGTTTTTTTTAAAATTTGTAATTTTGCTGTCTATGTTTATGAAAATGGCTTCTACAAATAGAAAATGCAAATTCTCGAACACTATGAACAATAAGTTTTCATGCTTCGTTGAAGGACGCAACGAGAATGAGGCAAAGTGTACGATTTGCGATAGTTACTTGTCCGTTGCTAACAAAGGAACTACTGACTTTATGCGCCATGTTGACAGTGGGAGACATAGAAACCTAATCAAAGTGTCCGCGTCATCTAGCACATTGACGTCTTTTTTTTTCAGCCTAAGTACTCAAATGTGTTGCTGAAAGCGCATGCGGCTGAAGCAACTTCAGCATTTCATACAGTTTGTCATCATCAGTCTTACAACTCGATGACCTGTACAGCTGGTTTGATGCACACATTATTTGAAGATTCAGAAATTGCTAAATAATATTGCTTGTGCAAAAACAACGACTGAAGCAATAATAAACCAGGTGATTGTCCCTCACACTGTTGATGAATTGGATAAATCTTTAAGTGGTATTTCTTGTTTCGGTCTTTCGACAAGTTCGCAAAAAATATTTCCGATCGTTGTTCAGTACTTTGACCGGAAAGCAGGTGGAATCCAAACTAAGATTCTCGAGTTAGACAACACACCAAATGAAACCTCAGAAACTATATCACAGTATATTTTTAGAACACTCCAAAAAACATGATGTGTACTCCAAATGTGTTGTTTTTGCTGGTGACAATGCCAATGCGAATTTTGGAGGCATTAACAGAAGAGAAAGTAGAAATGTGTTCTCGCACTTAAAGAAAGCCTTGAGCAAGCCATTAGTAGGCGTTGAATGTTCTGCACATGTTCATCACAATTGCATCCAACACGGCGCAGATTTAATGCAGATTGACGTTGAATCTATTGTCTTGAAGATATTCAATTACTTTTATGTGTACACTGTCAGAAAAAAATCTTTAAAGGATTTTTGTGACTATGTCAACATTAACTATCAGCAACTACTCTATCACTCTCAGCAACTACTCTATCACTCAAAATCTAGATGGCTCAGTTTGTTTCCAGCTGTTGAGCGGCTGTTTACTGCTAAGAAAGAATATTTCCTTTCTGTAAACCAACCACCTTCTATGATTTACAAAAAAAATTTATTGGCAGCTATTGTAATAAAATTGTACTTATTGTGGGTTTAATCTGGAACGATGTAAATGAAACATTAAATTTGTCCTCCTTTTTGTCTTAGTATGTCATCATTTGTCCTCCTTTTTGTCTTATTATGTCCTTCTTTTGGTGCCCACGTATCTGGTAACCCTATCCAAGAAGTAAATGAAAACGGTAAACTGATTAGAGAAATTAGACGTAGATAATCAAGATGTTTATGCACTTTATGAGAAGAAATAAACCGTAGAACGTGGTGATAACTAACAAGATTGAGTAAATATCTGGATGGCTTGACCACATATGATGGTCGAAACAACAACACAGAGCTGAACCACGACTGATCGTGGGAGATGGCGAAACATGACCGCGCACGCTTATCTGAATGGCACATGATGCTGATGATGCCACCCATACACTTTCGGGGGAAGGGCAGGGGCGGGCCAACCAGAGTTATAACTCCTAGGTGTTTTTCTGCGAACCCGGACATTAGGTGTCTTCTAGTTGTGGGCATGGAACGTGCCATTCTTCTTCCCGTATCTAGTTTATTGAACAGTTGGGTCACTTGTTCTCGATAAGGCTCCACAGTTGCGAATAAAAGATCAAGTGCAGAAGTGTCAAAGACTCGAACGCAACCCCTCCACCGGGGAGAGCAGTCAACCTCGAGGTGACCAGGAGGTGATACGGTGCCCGAGGGAAGGGCAGGGGAGATGATGAAATGAGAGATGGTTAACCATTCTCTCATGAGACACGTAGGCGTTGTTCAGAGAGTTAGCACTCTGATCACGACAGCATCACGCCTCGTGGTAGCCACGGAGAAGTTGAGTGCCCACTCAACATACCACGGCTGCGATCAACGTGCCATGTGAGGTAACACGCACCAAGGTCAAGGTCGATCCGCGTGGTGTGTGACCACGGGATGAGAGAACGGCAGACCGGGGACGGGACTTGTAGTGTGCACATCGTAGAATAGCGATAGGGGTTTTTGTGTAACCAAATAGGTAGAAACTTAGCATAGGCGTTAGCATCTAGTGATAGGTAATTCTGTGGCTTTGTGTGTGGGCTTAATAGCGACTGTAATATACTTGTAGCGAGCCAACGGCAATAAAATGTACCATTTATTTTCCTCGCACACGACTTGCAAGTTTTCTTGTATGGTGTGGGAGAAGTATCCGATGATGCCTGTCAGATGAGGTGTTGACAGGCAAGGATAATTGTGGTGTCAGAAGTGAAGCTTGAACGAAAGTTCAAGCTAATCCACTCATCCACGGCTCTAGACTAGGGTTTAATTTGTGTCAGTGACGGGAATTTGTGCAAACAAGTGCAAGTTGCGAGCTAAAATTGTGCCTATCGTGACGAAATATATTGTGTAATTGTGTTTATGAAATATTTATTTAATTAAATCAGGTGTTCTTCAAAGCTGTAAGTAGTAATATTCTTATTTTCTGCCATTTATTTATGTATTTACATATTTATTTATGAATAAACACCAAAGATGATTCATGGCGGAGCGATACACGGCCAGTCGACATTATCGATTTTTGCAAGCTAAAAATAGCGCTGCGCGTCTGACGTAGGAGAATTGACAAACAGTTTTCCTACGCCATTTGCATCCAGCATTCGAGTGTTTACAAGATCGTCTAGCGGCTGCCCGCCTGAATCTGTACATTATATTATTTATTATCTGTTTATTTAAGTTAGTAATTGAATATAGTTATTTATTTAAACATTAGTATGGTATTTTTATTTATTTAAAAGAAGTTATTCATATTTTGATCGTACTTTTTCTTTGTTTACCGTCACGATGGAACTATTTTTGGCCATGCAGATCAAACTTGAGATGCACAACACTTACATAGATTAACTAGGTTAGTGACGAAAGGCAGATACATGTAGAACGAAGACAGGACATTGACATTAAATATTAATTAACACATATTCTAGTTGTTCGTGGGCAAGTCATTGTCATTGTCCTTAGTTGTCGGGAACAGCATTTCGTTTACCAGTTAGTAATTATTGCTGCTCTGTAAATCAGGGTGAACAACAGCTGAGCAGTTAACACATGTGTATGTGGGTGTACCAAACAAGTTGTCCTGATTACTAAACGGGTGTCTATGCCAAAGTGCCAAACACGGTGACCTGTGTTGCCGGATTCCTGTTCCCTGATTCTCGGGAACATTAAGTTGAGTATACCCAATATTTTTGGCATGCAATGTGATTAATAGTGCATCTCTTTTTCAGCTTGTGATACACTAGCAGAGTTTTGTGCTCTGATTTTCCAGAAATTTTTTTTTTTCTCTCTCAGCAAATAAACTGAGAATACGATTGATAGTCCTCAGCGGGTGACAAACATAGCACATCAAAAATAAATAATTGATTAAACAAGTGAGTGTAAGTCAACGCAAGCTAATTACTCAACAGCATGGCAACATTAGAGGACTTTATAAAAGCTGGTAAGCAATTACAATATACAGTTAAAGAGCTAAAAGAATATGCTGATAAGAGATTTAAAGAAATAAAGGATGCTAAAAGAGACGAACGTGCACGAGACAGACAACATCAAAAGGAGATTGCAGAACTAGCTGAGATAACAAAACAGAAACAGCTAGAAGATGACAAACAGATTAAACAAAAAGAATTAGAGGTTAAACAACAACAGTTAGAACATGATAAGCAGATCAAGCAACAACAGTTAGAACATGATAAGCAGATTAAGCAACAACAGTTAGAACAGGATAAGGAGATTAAACAGAAAGAACTAGAAATAAAGCAAAAGCAACTAGATCAAGAGAGAGAACTAAAGCAAAAAGAGATAGACGAAAATGCAAGAGTTAAGGAAAAACAAATACAAGTAGAATCAGAGACACAGTTGAAGATGAAAGGTATGGATGTAGACTCACACGCAGAGATCTCTGCCACTAAATTAAAAAGTCAACAAGAGGAAAATAAGTTCAATAAATACAAAAATATTATCAAACCATATTGTAAAGAGGATTCCATATCAGCCTGGACAGAGAATGTAGAGTATCAATTTAAATATCACCAAGTTCCAATAGAGATGTGGGCTATGATTTATATGAAAAATCTGAGTGGTGAGCCCCTGAAAGTGATAGAATCTATACCGATTGAGCTTAGATCTGACTATCAATACATCCATGATAGGATTATGCAGCACTTTTTACTTGATGCCCCTGGGTATCAGGTTCAGTTCTCAAATTTAAGACCTAAACCTAGTGAGACTTTTATTGATTACGTCTCAAATGTTCAGAGTGTACTAAATAGGTGGCTGAAAGCAGCTAACATAGGAAAAGACTTTGATAGATTAAAAAATTTAATAGCTATGGATAAAGTTATATCCACTATACCATCTCCTTTTGCTAAATTTTTGCAGCAGTCAGACATTGAGAACATCGAGCAGTTTGAAAAAAAAGGCTCAGCATATTTTTCTTCTAACAGAGATATTTTTAAGACTTCAAATGACTCTGAAATAGTATCCTTTGTGAAAGACCAACCAAAAAACTATCAGAGTAACAGAAAACTTTTTCAGAAACACGACAAGAAAGATAGAAAAGTTGCAAAATGCATTTATTGTCAACTTATGCACGACACTTATTCTATGTGTGACAAATCGCCGAATTATCCGGCGCATCTTGAAAATGTTATTTAAAAGCAACAAAGTAAAAGATCTGCATACAGGCGTGCAATCAAATGTTTTTTTTGTTCCAGCTATGGCCATTATTCAAATAAGTGCCTTGGCCGCCAACGTATGAAAGCTAACAATGCTATCTTGATTGATACCTCTTCAGATAGTGGTAGTGAGGATGAGTGTGAGGGTGAAAGTGAGGTTGAGGTTGACTTACCTTTTAACCAAGCTGAAGATGTGTGTTGTGCAAACGATATGTTAAGCTTTGACAGTTGTGAACGATGTCACCAATTTCATGCAGACGGAAAACTAGAATGTGGACATACAGTACCATTCTCATCTGAGAATGTGAATGCAGCATTAGCCTCCAGAGGCAATTTGGTGTTCCACAATGCAATGGTCAATGATATACCATGCCAATGTTTGCTGGACAGCGGCAGCACCCTTATTGATCTTCGAAAAGAACTAGTGAGTCCGGGTGATTACACAGGTGACACTGTCAAATGCCGAACCTTTTCGGGTAACGTTGAGATTTACCCTTTGGCAAAAGCCCGTATTAATACTCCTTTTCTTTCGGGTACCTTTACTTGTGCAATACTTGACAACCCTTGTACGGATTTAATTTTGGGGTGCTTACCCCAACTGAAACAATGTACTAGTGATGAAATAGTTGCATGGGAGAAATTGAATGCAGCTAATGCAACAACTAGAGCAGACACTGCGAAACATCAAGACACACTACAAGATGAGAGACTACTGTTGCTTTCTCCAACCAGCACAGATGACACCAACAGACAGAAATTTATAGAACAGCAGAAAGCTGATCCTAGTGTGTCTCCATACTTAAAATTATTGAAAGAAAAAGCCAAGGTGACCAAAAATGCATCATGGTTCTTTAGACTTAATAATGACATTTTAACTAGATATTATACTACTGGTAACCATGAGATTCAGCAAACGGTGTTACCTGAACAACACCGCCTAACTGTGCTAAAGATTGCACATGAGTCACCGTTTGCTGGTCATCTTGCATACGACAAAACCAGGGCCAGAATTCAGGCTCATTTCTATTGGCCAGGTTTTTGCAATGATATAAAATTATTTTGTCGGTCTTGTAAGGTCTGTCAACAATTAGTACGTAAGGGTAAACATCCTACAGCTGAAGTACAACCTTCTACACTGGCTTCTAGGCCATTTGAGAGTGTGGCGGTAGATATTGTTGGACCCCTGAATCAGGGGTCCAGCAAAGGAAATCGCTTCATATTAACAATGGTCGACCTATGTTCAAGGTGGGTTGAGGCAGTAGCTTTGAAATACATCACCTCCAAAGACGTTGCCAATGTATTTCTACACCTGTTCTCACGATTCGGATTCCCACGGACCATTTTATCCGATCGTGGAACTCAATTCATATCGGCTGCAACGCAAGCCCTTACAAAAATGTTAGGGATTAAACAACATTTCACGACAGCATACCATCCAGCCAGCAATGGAATAGTAGAAAAAAATTAACGGTGATCTAAAACATATGCTGGCTAAGGTGACAGCAGAAAACCCAGCTGACTGGGATACACTGTTACCAACAGTGCTGTTCGCCTATCGGGAGATTCCCCATTCAAGCACGGGTTTCTCACCGTTTGAATTAGTATACGGGGCGACCCCACGGGGACCCCTAACCATTTACCATCAGGTAATAACTAATTCTATAGAAATTCCTACCTCAAAAACACCTTATGAAATGGTGACAGAAACACGAGACAAAATCATAAAATCGTGTATTATAGCTAAGGCAGCTTTGGAGAGGAAGGGTCAAATCTACCGCCAATATGCAAACAAAGGGGCAAGAACAATTGAACTTGAACCAGATCAAGACATACTTTTGCTACTTCCAGACAAAAGAAATTTATTATTGACCTCATGGCAAGGGCCATTCAAGGTGGTACGTAGAATTTCAGATGTTGACTATGAAATATCAATAAACGGACACTTAAAGATATTCCATGTCAACATGTTGAAACCTTACTTTTCACGACAAGAGACAGAAGTAGTGACAGACGAACACAGTGCACCAACACCTAGTGATCAGACGACAGACATACACAACGCAACTACACTAGTTAGCGAGACTGGCAGTTCCGACAATGGCCATACACCTAGCGAGTTAACAGAATACACACTTAGCACCACCACCGTACTGAATCAGGTAGACGACGACGGAATGGAACTACCTGTTCCCATTGTAGACAAGACTGCGACAATGGAGAGTATACATATAGATCAGGGACTAACGGACAGTCAACGACGACAATTAGTGGAATTAGTGACTGAGTACAAAGACATATTTTCTGACATTCCAGGTAGGACGGACAGAATCGAACACTCCATTCTTCTTTCGGACTCTAAGCCTATTAAATGCAGGCCGTACTCTATCCCACTCAGCTATAGGGAAAATTTAAATAAAGAAATTCTTAATTTGGAAGCTAGTGGGATTATCCAAAAGTCTACATCTGAGTACTCTTTTCCAATCGTCCTAGTTAAGAAGAAAGATTCCACTATTCGTCTGTGCGTAGACTACCGAAAGCTCAACAACATCACTAAGATCGACGCAGAACCAATTCCTTCCTGCGAAGATCTTATCCTTGACATGTCGACTTCCAAAATCTTTTCAAAATTAGATCTTACTAAGGGATATTGGCAGGTCCCTATGCAGGCTCAATCTATTCATCTTACTGCATTCTCAACACCGTTAGGACTGTACGAGTGGCGTTTTCTTCCTTTCGGACTTCGAAATGCTCCTGCCACTTTCGTACGATTAACTAGAGATCTACTGCATGGAGTGACGAATACTGTGACCTATATAGATGATATATGTGTCCATACTGATGACTGGACAACACACTTACTGAAACTGAGACATGTCTTTGATAGGGTGCGACTCTTCGGTCTCACTGTCAAACCGAGCAAAGTTGAATTGGGCCTAAAAGAAATTGATTTTTTGGGTCATGTCATCTCTCAAGGTCAACTCAAGACTGATAACAGAATTATTACGAAAATCATGAATCTGACCATGCCTACTACGAAGAAACAGGTCAGAAGCCTTCTGGGATTAGTAAATTACTATAGTAAATTTATTCCAAATTTAGCGGAAATTACAAGTGTATTTTCCAATGTTTTAAAAGCATCTGTAAAATTGGATGTGAAAGATGCATTATTAATTTCTGCATTGTCAAAATTAAAAATCCTTTTTAGTAATGTACCAATCCTCCGCTTGCCTAACCCTAGGCTCGTTTATTATCTTAGGACAGATGCCAGCAGGATCTCCATCGCTGCAGTACTAGGCCAATTTTATGAGGGCATCTTCCATCCGATTTGCTACGTGAGCCGAAAGATCACACCTGCCGAGTCCAGATATTCCATATCAGAGTTGGAAGCCCTAAGCGTCATCTATGCGGTGAGGAAGCTCCATCGATTTCTGGCGGGTGTACACTTCATCATCCAGACCGACAATTCCCCCATCACGGTCATACAGAGTGGTGTGCATCGCAATGACCGGATATACAGGTGATCGCTGATCCTCCAAAACTATACGTTTAGTATAGAACATATCAAGGGTAAGGACAACATTCTGGCTGATACCCTTAGTCGACCATCTGAGGTAGAAATACCTGAAATCCCACATAGAAGTGTAGAGTGATAGTTATTACAGGCGTACATAATAATATTCTATGTGAAATATGTTACATATACATCGAAATTATGTACTTAATCATGTACCAATAACAGTGAACTATCAGGTGTCCGTAAACATCAAGTGAAGAACTGTGCCTCGAAAACATATACATCACCATGTGAATTGAGACAGCTCATTACCTACTAAGCTCCATTCCGGTGTATCATTTGTGTTAAGCGCAGAAAACAGTGTCAGAACAGTACAAAATTACAGAAAATACTGAAGCACGAAAATACTGATATACGACACCAGCGAACTCTACTGGTGCACTACCGATAGGACACGTGTATGACTGTGCAATGTATTTCAGATACCCAGGCCAAGTGTGTATATATAGGATGCCTATAAAACCAATGTACAGACATGAAGGCAACAACTTACCTGAGGTAGCTGAATACCATGTATATAAACTTATTGTGATATGTAAGATAACATTTTAAGATGGTGATAAATTAGAGGTACAAATAGGAAATATAATAGTTTTCATAGTTTAGATACTTTAGTAATTTTAGTAGTACTGAACTGTGTAGGGGTTGAACGCCTTATAAGAGGAAACCCGTATATGCCGTTAAGAAATGAATCAGATGAAAAGCCATTGAATATACTATATTCAATATAGACACATAAATTAAAACAAAAAACAGTAAACCAACGAAATGAATATATTTCTGTCAGCCTAGACGTGTATTTGTGTTGTATACCCATTGATCAAGTTAATACAATGTAGAGTGACACCCATTTGAGAAGTGGCAGGGAAGGTAACGGCGCAATGTCCATCCCTGTCTACTCACTAGTAGCACTCACAGACGTACGCTTTGGCAGTCAGTGGACATTTAGATGGATGAAGTTTGCACTTTCCACCCTTGCGGCCCTTTTTCTTGCAACAGTTGCCACATGTCTCCCAAATTGTGCCTGTTCCAGCGGAGCTCCACCTGGAGGGAATAATGAAATAATATACATCATCATCATCATCATCATCATCATCATCATCATCATCATCATCATCATCATCATCATCATCATGCGCCGTACCGGTAAGCGTAGGCGGTCATGCTCTGTGTTCTTGTCCCGACCATGTCATGTGGTCAAGCCATCCAAATATTTACGTCTCTGCCTTCTCCTTGTTCTTTCCTCCTCAATCTTGCCAGTTCTCACAAAGTTCTCAAGTTTATTTCCTTTCATAAGGTGACCAAAAAAAGTTTGATTGCCTATGTCTACTTTCTCTAATCAGTTTACGGTATTAATTTGCTTCTTGTAAGACTTGCTCATTGGTTTGTTTTCTATCTGTCTATGGAATTCTTTGCCGTCAGATGTTTTTCAGCTTGTCTGCTCATCGTCCAAGTTTCCCATCCATATAAAAGTGCAGGTTTTATGTAGCACTTCAAGACTATTTTTCCCGTTGCAATTGACATCGTTTTATTGTTCAGTATGTTGTCCATCTTGCAAAAGGCTACCTTCGCCACGGCGATTCTTCATAATGATCTTCATTATAAAGATGTGTATAACATACCGGATTAAATAATATATATCTTATGACATATATATGTTTACACAATAATTATGACAAGGAAACAAACACAAGAATGGAAATGGCCCAAATGCTTTCAAAAGTATGAAATTAGAATCAACATCTAGAGAGATTAACAATGCATTAAAAATGAGAATTGTCAAATGTTATGCATATTTAACATTACAGTATGGGGTAGAAGCCTGGACATTGAACAAGCAACTAGAAAGTCGAATAGAGACCCTGGAGATGTTGACATACAGAAGAATATATCGTATTTCATTGAAACAAAAACAACAAGATAAAGAGGTTCTAAGAAAAACTTGGAGTGAAAAGAGAAGTGGTGAAAGAAATAAAAACGAAGTAAATGAAAACAATAAACTGATAGGAGAAATTAGACGCAAACAGTCAACATTTTTGGACACGTTATGAGAAGAAATAAACGAAAGAACTTGCTGACAACCGGCAAGATTGAGGGGAAGGAAACAGGGGAAACAGAGAAGTAAATACCCGGATGGTTTGGCCATTTGGCATGGTCGAGACAAGAACACAGAGCTGAACTACGAGGTTTAGAAGTTTATATAGCAGATAAGGATGGGTGACAAGGGAGAATCAGCAGTGTTAAACCACCGTTCATTCATCATTAAGTGAACTGCGTTGCATTGTTTCGTTATTCCTGGCTGTACGGACAGATACATCAATTGCTGTATTGGAAAAACGAGTACCTGGTAATTGATGTGTATCACCTGCATCATCAAGTGAGTTGCATTGCCCTCGTCAAGCCTGTGGCGGAAGATACCATGAAATAAAACAAATAATACGATTACCCTAATTTAGCGATATATCGTCCTTCTGTCCAAATGGGATGTCATATTTGATTATATATTAACCATCGGCACTGTATCAATTAAATTGTATCCCCACATCTATTTATACATGTTTATATCTAATGCTGACGAAATTATTTACTTGGAACATCTGCTCCATGTGGTCCAGCAATCGGTAAACACGTTTCTCCGGGCCAATGTCCCGTCTTCTCGGCGGTAAACTGCATTAGGGCCACAAGTTTCCACCTAACGTTTGAAAGTATAAAGAACAAAGTACCTTACTATATAAAACAGCACAAATAGTACATTATGACATTAGTGAGCTCCTAGTTGAATACTCCTAATTAACGCTCGCCACCTCAAGTGGATAACATCGCTCCATATCTAGAGTCTCTTAGAGTGGCTCCAATAGTTGAGACTCTACAAGGTCCAGATTCTTAGAGTGGCTCCAATAGTTGGGATTCTGCAAGGTTCATATTCTTAGAGTAGCTCCAATAGTTGAGACTCTACAAGGTCCAGATTCATTTAGATTCTTCTTCTTAAATCCAATATCAACATGGCCGAATAGATAGGAGCGCTTATTTTTAAACTTCCGGTGTGCTGATGCCTAAGTAGCAGATTTAACCCCTATACCGGTCAGTTGAACTAAAATGTTGACTTCTTGTCCTCGACTTGGGGTCGTAAATTACAAGTACCTCAGAAGTCGAATGGTTTCGCCTAATGACGAGGAACACTGGTAATTCATTCATTCATTCAGTAGCATGTCCTTTGCAGAACCTCGCTCCCATAACAACCTTCCGGAAAACCTCTCGATCATAAGCAAGATGTCCCGCGTCCGATAAACCCATCTGGAGATCATCCGCCACATCTTGCACCCATCTTCTCTTTGGCCTTCCTCTTCTTTTCTTCCCAGGCATATACCCCTCCTTTATTGTTCTCTCCAAACTTTCGTGACGTTTCAAGTGACCAAAATATTTCACTTTTCTTTATTTTATCGTCTCTAATAGCCAACCTTCTTCAATATTCAGCTCTTGAAGTATGGGTGCATTTGTTCTTTTCTTTACTCAACATATTCTTAGAACTCTTCTATAACATTTATATTCAAAGGCATTCATGCGCTGTTCAGCTTGTTTAGTAAGTGTCCAGGTCTCACAGGCGTATGTTGTAATGGGAAAGATGCATGCTCTTAAAACCCTAATGTTTGTAGTTCTGTCTGTCCCATTCCATAATTTACTCAGTTGTTTTAGTCTTTGAAGAGCAATTGATAGTCGTCGATTAATTTCTTTCATTGTGTCACCATTAGTTAGTTAGTTAGTTAGTCGACAGATCATCCTCATTGTACATCGAACCATTCAGTCCATAAGTGCTCGGATACCCTCCTCAGCAAATCCCGCAGCGTGTAGCGGCTAACGACACCAGTTCTTTGTTGGTTTATCAATCTTCTTTGGCTTCCTGCGTAGTGTTCTTTTAATTTGTTGTTCTCGCAGTCTTGCCATGGTTGTAGATTCACAGTCATCACTTGGTTCTCGCAAAAATCTTACTTCTCGTAGAGCATTCAAAATGTCAGCCTGGTCCATGGCGCGTCCGCCCTCCACAGTAGCCTTACCTGCGAGCTTGTCAGTCCGCTCATTTCCTTGTACTCCCGCATGCCCTGGCACGAAGATGAAACTAATCTTTGCCAGCCGAGACAGCTCCAGAGACAACAACCATTCTCTACTGATCCACCCCATCTCTATCCTCTTGGGCATGCTCATTGAGTCGCTAAGGAAACATGCCCTAGTGAATGTCTGTGTCTCGAGCCATGTTATTGCTTTACTTACTGCCATGACTTCCATAATCAGGCTACTTGTGGTTTCAGTGAAAGCACCAGAGTCCTCCTTCACAATTCTCCCTCCGGCCCGAGCCGTAAAGGCCCATGAGCTTCTCACATGTCGGACGACCGACCCATCTGTGTAGATGACAGCAGATGACAATGTCACCATTGTTGGTAATCAATGACCCAAGATATTGAAAATTGTCCACCACCTCCAATTTTTCCTCATTAACATATATTTCTTTCTCCATAATGGTTTTATCTGTATGCATTATCTTTGTTTTTGCTATGCTAAGATATAAGTTGTGATTTTCACTATTCAATTGGGTTGAGGTTATTAGGTTTCCTATAATAATAGGGAAAACTAATCACCAAGCAAACATAAGTCCAGTGCACAAAAGTAGTAGCACGTGTATGAACTACGCTTAAGTTCAAAGCTAACAAGAGAGCGAGTGAAAAAAAAAAAGCTACTACCGTGTGACGTTGTTGATGATGTCTGTAAATAGTCTTGTGTACTGTCAATCATCTCTGATGTTGATGCTCCTGCAGGCCATGATGTCAAACTGTCCATCATCTTCTCTTATAATCTCTCCGTGCCACTCCTCATCTCAAAGTTTTCCGTTGTGACGAAATACTCTAACTTTCCTCTCCTCATGACATGCCCAAGTTATACGTAGTGGCCTCTTCTGATACGAGTAACCAGTTCTCTCTCTCAGAGTTAATTTCTCTCAATGTCTTTGTTGTTCTTTCTATACATCCGTGGTGTCCTTGCCATTCTTCTATAAAACCATATCACCTCAGCTTCTACATAACTCCTCAATTGTCTGCTTAAATTACCTACAAGGCACTCTTAGTAATCACGGTGAGAGGGATAATGAGAAGGGAACTGGAGCACTTATGAACTAATTGTTACATGTGTAATGAGGATGATCTGTGAACTAACTAATTAACTAGCTAACTTGGTATCTAATAACAACTCCCGTCATGTAGATTATTATACCAGGAACAACATAAAGCAGGCGGTACTTACCAGTACAGCAGACGCGAGATTGAAAAGTGCAATCAGCGAGAACATCAACAGCAGCGTTACTGTGACCTTCATCTTGTTGGTGTAGTCGACAGCTTTCCAACAAATCACGCAGCTGTATTTAGCGAATCACGACTGAAACAGACACAAGAATATTATTTTAGTGCTTACCAAGACCATTTAACTCTTATATTAGAATGCAATCCAAGCGGGCGTGTAGTGTCAGTAAGGAAGTTACCACTGTTCACGGCATAAGGCGTTTTGGGTAAATGGCGCTAGTCCAACATTTCTAGACCAATCGGAGCTCGATTGGCGATGCGGTCAGTATCACACCAGCAGATGTTACTTCCCAGAAACACACTGGCGCACACATTGAGGGGAGTCTCTGCATTGATTTAACTTCAACAGATGCAAGCACTATACAGGGCACGAACGACCTTCTCGCCATTGTATTGGATTTAGAGTTCAAACTTAATCTTCCAGAAGGAGGTCAGCATGGCCGAATGGACGAGAATGCACATCCTTAAACATCCAGTGTGCTGATGCCGAGGTAACGGGTTCAACTCCTACAATGGTCAGTTAGACTAAAATGTTTATTTCTCGTCCTTTACTTGGGGATGTAAATTACAAGTACCTCTGAAGTCGCAGTGTTTTCGTCTGATGACGAGGGACACTGGTAATGGGGAAAGCTAATCCGCACGCAAAATTCAATCCAGTCCTACTAGAAAGTAATATGAATGAACTACGCTTGAATTCAAAGCGAGCGATCGCAAAAACAAACATAATTCTTCCAGAAGACTCCTCAACCAACAAACAAAAAATCTTATTTTTGGGAGCACATTTCTGTACATGGTTCAATACTGTGATTTGAAGCTCGGTGCTTCATATCGGCTTATCTTACAACAGAACATTTCACCACATGCCAACACACAGATTATCGGAAATAGCGTGTAGAAAAACTAATCTCGAAGGACGTACAATAAGTAAATCAAATAAACACTAGAAGTGGAATTGGTAAGCTTCACACGAAAACAATCACAATTCAGAATGAGAATTGTTTTCACTCGTGCAACTGCTATTAATAGTGGTAGGGGCTTCATTGCGAAGGCTAATGGACGATTCTTGAAAAAGGAGAATGGCATTTGAAAGTACGACCTTCAGCGTGAGAATGGAGGTGGAAGCAGTAACAGCGGCCTTCCGTTGGCTAGAGGAGACCACAGCAACATTCTTATTCATTACGAACTCAAGGAGTATGCTTAGTAAGATGGAGAAAGGAATGTTTCGTGTGGAATTGTTAACCTCGCTTTAGAGGTCACAGATTGTGAGAATGATATGGATTTGTAGCCCTGGCCATGTGTGAGGGCATGGGGAATGAATAGGCTGATAGGCTGGTGGGGAATGCACCTCTTGGAGGTAGATTACCTATGGCGAAGTGGTCGCGCGCCTGTGGGACTAGGTGGAGAAGATAGAGGAACAGACTAAGAACCGGTATATGCAAAGGATGAGATTGCGCGGGATTGGCAGGGGTTCTGGTAGAATCTCAAACCTGAGAGGGAAGACCAGGAGACCTTTCAATCAGATAGCGATAGGAACGTTTAGTAGTGTGATTTTTCGCTGTCTGTTAAACGAGAGGACGGAGAGCATATGGAAATGTTCTGAGTGCAGTGATGTCGGTTCTTAGCTCAACTCAACTCAACTTTAATCATACGACCCACAGACAGGGATGGGAGAAGTCCTCGTCTCTCTAGGATTGCCAGACGTCCCTGTTTTCCGGGACAGTCCCGGTTTAAAATTTAATTTTTTAAATGAAATACTTGTTTGTCCCTTAAATTGCTTTCTTGAAACTCGTTTGTCCCGGTTTTATTTTCCTGTCAAATAAACGATTTAAGTAAATCGAAATCGTTTACATTTATATTTAGTTAAAAGTTAAAAAGTTATTTGTATATCCTTTACATGATGTTGCAGTCAACCCCAATGCGTGGCCTACGAAGGGTGACGTTGTAATATTCTGTTATGATAATTTGGCGGTGTGTTCAACGTGTGCCGCGTGGTTACACACCCGCTTCACACGCCAGTGATCCGGGGCTTGTTTCCGGATCCGGTCAGGGATATGCACTACTGACGAGCTCAAACGAGGGCGAACTCGAGTATAGTGCTTCCATATTGACGTGGATAGGCCTTAGGCTCATAGCAGAATACGATCAGCGTTGCCAGTAGTGGGTTGTGCTCAATATTTAAATTTCAAATCCCAGGAATAACCAAATAAATCAACCCCAACATTGTTTGCCTGTTTGTAAGTACTAGGCAAGTTGTACGTTCAGAAGTTTGCCATGGCTTTCTGAACCACCGGAACTCATACTATTATATCAAAGCCAGCGCAAGGCGATCTGCTTTAAAATCTCCCGCAGCTGTGTTTCGAACGAGGTATGTGGGATTACGAGTTGCGTTTGCATCCTCTTCGCCACATCACAGGTCTTTCATTGAGTAGAACTGTTTAATTCGGAAACATCAAATACCCACGCGCGTATACACAGTAGGCTCGTTGTCTTTATCTTGCGGTCAGTGCGGTTAGTGCGGTCAGTGCGGTTAGTGCGGTCAGTGCGGTCAGTGCGGTTAAAGCTATCAGTGTGGCTAATGGGATCAGTGTGGTCAGTTTGATTTTACCGTTTGATTCGGGCTCCGAAGGTTGTGGTTTCGATTCCGGGCCGCGTCCTTCGGTCCACGAGTTAAATTTTTCGGAGACTCCTGTGGGTCGTCACTAGAGCTACGGAGTTCGTACTTTGTGCGACGCTTTCCGCGCTGCTGAAAGAGACCGAGCCATATGGGATAAAAACCTGTCGACTTTTAAGCGACTTTTTAAGTGTGGTCAGTGCGGTTAGTGTAGGTCAGTGTGGTCACTCAGTTTTTCTGTCTGTTGTGACTTCTGCAGAACTAGTTTCAGACTAAACTGTATGCACAAGTCGCTTAAAAGCCATATAAGAGCAAATACGGTGTAATGAAGTTCTTGCCTTAAAAAAAAAAAAAAATGTCAGCCGCACATCCTTTACAGGACGTAGCAGTCAACCCCAGCATTTATTAGTTGTTTGTGATTCGTAGGTAAGTTTACGTTCAGTAGTTTGACATTGCTTTCTGAATGACCGGAACTCATACCATTATATGGAAACCTACGCAAGGCGACCTGCTTCCACTTCCAAAATGCCCGCAGATATTATTTCGAACGCGGTATGCAGGATTACGAATTTCATTCCTGACTCCTTCTCCACAGAGCCTTTGTTTTTGAATACCCAATTCCCCCCCCCCCCCCCCCCCCAACCACCCATTTTTTTCCTCCTTTTCTTTTTCTTTTTAAAAAACAAACAAAAATCACAGTATTAATTTTAGCAACATCTATGATTGTTCTTATTCTTAAGAAAAATGTTCCGGTATCTGAATTACACAATAGGGCAACCCTTCGTCTGTCTATTTGTGTGTCTGTCGGTCTGTTTTGCTTTTGTTAATTTACAAGCAGGTTTACGCGTACAACTTACCACAATTGTACGATTCCGTATAAAAAAGTTGTGTACTGGGACGTTTTTATATAATGTCCGTATTTGCGCTGAATAATTGATCTACACCTGGCTAATAGCGCTCAATAATTGAACGGCACTTGGCTAATACCACGACTGGACAGAAACACAATATTTATTGGTTGTAGTGTTTGTAACATATGGTATCTCACTCACAAACATGTTGACGCTTATCAGTTCCCTGTGACACCATAGAACCGCGATAGCGCAGTACCTTGTCAACGTTGTGAGCATGTGTTAGAATCGCTTTCCCTTCCCTCACAACCACACCCCCCCCCCCACCCCAGACTGGAACTGTTTTTTAATTGACCTGGACATCTTAAAATGGGTTGGGTACAAGAACATGTTTTGGGAAGCAACATTTGTCGGCTTGATGCTGACCATAACAATCATTGAGGGCCGATTGGTTTATAAAAATGTGGAGCTGAAACCATATTCCCAAATAGTCTCAGGGCACGGGAAAGGGTTCTTTACTATTAGAATGATGAGATCACGGAAGTAGCGATAGTACAGACGAGTAGAGGTTATTGTTTGGTTGCATGGTTGGCGGATATGATGTTTGTTTGATTAGTTGACAGGTTGGTTCGTTGTTTGGTTGGTTGGTTGGTTGGTTATTTGGTTGGTTGGTTGGCTGGTTGGTTATTTGATTGACCAGTTGATTTGTTGGTTTATTGATTGGTTGGTTGATTGTTTGGTTGGTTGATTGATTGATTGTTGGTTAATTGATTGGTTGGTTGATTGATTGGTTGGGTGATTGATTGATTGATTGGTTGGTTGATTGATTGTTTGGGTGATTGATTGTCTGGTTGGCTGGTTGGTTGATTGGCTGGATAATTGATTGGTCGATTAATTGGTTAGTTGGTTGTTTATTTGGTTGGGTGGTTATTTGGTTGGTTGGTTGGTTTATTGATTGATTAGTTGATTTAGTGGTTGGTTGATTTATTGATTGGTTGATTGATTGGTTGGTTGTTTGGTTGATTATGATTGGTTGGTTAACTGATTTGTTGGTTGATTGATTGGTTGCTTGGCTGCTTATTTGATTGGTTGATTGATTAGTTGATTGGTTGGTTGGTTGGTTGGTTGATTCGTTGATTCGTTGGTTGGTTGATTATTTGGTTGGTTGGTTATATGATTGATTGGTTGATTAATTAGTTGGTTGGCTCACTAGTTGGTTGGTTGATTGGTTGGGTGATTGATTGATTGATTGGTTGGTTTATTGATTGATTAGTTGATTTAGTGGTTGGTTGATTTATTGATTGGTTGATTGATTGGTTGGTTGTTTGGTTGATTATGATTGGTTGGTTAACTGATTTGTTGGTTGATTGATTGGTTGCTTGGCTGCTTATTTGATTGGTTGATTGATTAGTTGATTGGTTGGTTGGTTGGTTGGTTGATTCGTTGATTCGTTGGTTGGTTGGTTATTTGGTTGGTTGGTTATATGATTGATTGGTTGATTAATTAGTTGGTTGGCTCACTAGTTGGTTGGTTGATTGATTGGTTGGGTGATTGATTGATTGATTGGTTGGTTGATTGATTGTTTGGGTGATTGATTGTCTGGTTGGCTGGTTGGTTGATTGGCTGGATAATTGATTGGTTGATTAATTGGTTAGTTGATTGTTTATTTGGTTGGGTGTTTATTTGGTTGGTTGGTTGGTTTATTGATTGATTAGTTGATTTAGAGGTTGGTTGATTTATTGATTGGTTGATTGATTGGTTGGCTGTTTGGTTGATTATGATTGGTTGGTTAATTGATTTTTTGGTTGATTGATTGCTTGCTTGGCTGCTTATTTGATTGGTTGATTGATTAGTTGATTGGTCGGTTGGTTGGTTGATTCGTTGATTCGTTGGTTGGTTGGTTATTTGGTTGGTTATATGATTGATTGGTTGATTAGTTAGTTGGTTGGCTCACTAGTTGGTTGGTTGATTGATTGGTTGGTTGGTTGGTTATTTGGCTGTTTGGTTGAATGCTTGATTGGTTGGTTGGTTGATTTGTTGATTGTTTGGTTGGCTATTTGGTTGATTGTTTGGTTGGTTGATTGTTTGGTTAATTTGTTGGTTGATTGGTTAGTTGGTTGGCGATGAATCCTATGAAAGAGCGTGACTTGTAACTTAGTTGGTTAGTTAGTTAGTTAGTTAGTTAGTTAGTTAGTTAGTTAGTCGCAGTTCCAACCTCACAGCAACTGTTAAATCCGATGTATTTGATGTTTTTACTACAGAGTATGGGATCCGTGGTAGGGCAATGGCTAGACGCATGCATGTCTGCTGGCCTTGGCTGCCATAAATTCGAATCCTCGCGGAGACGGATTTTAAATTTGGTCTGGGATTCCAGGGCGACGAAGACTAAAATATGCACCTCAAATATGTTGGAAAGTAAAGGCGGTCGGTATGATATTGACCACGTTATTCATGGAGTGCCAATCAGTCTATAAGAATATAACGCTGGCACTATATGCCCACGACATCTTACATCTTCTAAAAGAGGCCTTTACTTCACTCACTTAACATAAAGTAATACTAAGGATAATTTGAGTCAAGAATAGACATCACAGCACTCGAGACATGTCCTTACGTGCTCCGTTCTCATCTTCAACAGCGAGAGAAGAGTCTCAATATTAATTGAACCAGTTGCAGTTTGATTATGTGTCCGCCTGACCATTCCTGCGAGTATTGAGTTGAGTTGAGTTGAGTTGAGCTGAGTTGAGTTGTGCTAAGAACCGACATAACTGCACTCGGGACATTCCTATATGTGCTCCGTTCCTTCGGTCAACAGCCAGCGAAGAGTCATACTACTAATCGATCCCACCGGTATCTGATTGGATGTTCTCTTGGGCTTCCCTCTCAGTTTTGAGATTCTTCATGAACACATGTCGATCCCCCGAAATATCATGTTTTCCACAAAAGGTTCTCAATCTGTTCCCCTGTCTTCTCCACCATGTTCCACGGGCGCTCGGGCATCTCTCCCTTGTCCATAGGTAATCTACCACCAAGAAGTGCATTCCCTGCCAGCCTATCAGCCTGTTCATTCCCCCCTCATCCCGCATGGCTAGGGCAAAAAAGCCATACAATTCTCACAATATGTGACATCTGAAGCGAGGATAGCCATTCCACATGAAGCATTCCTTTCTCCGTCTTACTAAGCATACTTGTTGATTCCGCAATGAACGCGATGTGTTTTGCAGTCTTCTCCTGTAACCAACGGAAAGCCTCTGTTACTGCTACAACCTCCATTATCATGCTGGAAGTCGTAATCTCATATGCCAGACTCTCCTTTTTCAAGCATGATCCATTAGCCTTCGCGATGAAACCCCAACCACTACGTCTGTTTCTCACCACTGACCATCGGTGTAGATCACTATAGATCACGGCGAGAGTATTAATTGTCGCTGTATTGATTGCCCTGCCGCTCCATTCTCTCCATAATATGAAGAATTATTTGTTCACCCACGCTATACACATAACCCCAACAGCCCTTTTCACATCTGTCTTATCATGCACCAATACACCGCCCATCTGTACAAATTCGGCCAATCTATCATCGTGCACGTTTTCCACCACACCAATATGTATTGGGGAAAAGATCAAACAGAACAAACATATGCTCCCTGTCTTTAATGATTACGCTGAAGCATGCCACACTGCACGAAGCAGTCCTGTCTTTGATTTCTCAGGATGCACTGTGAGTCCGTTATAATCACGTCACGTGTGCTATTTGCCATCCAGCCAACGGAATGCCACTGTAACCATCTCTACCACTGTTCTTAGATTAGATGTCGTGGTATCATATGCCAGGCTCTCCTGTAGTAAACACCCTGCGTGAATACTCACTATGAACGCCGAAGCATTACTTTTGCCTCTTACCACAGAGCCATTCTTGTAGATGATTACATCACCTGGGAGCGATTTGAGGATGAGAATAGCACGTGCACACATGAAAAGGTACCGAAAAGGAGCACCCACTGCACGAAAGGGAACAGGCTAAAGAGGGGTAAAACATCGATAGGTGAGAATGTAGACACCATCAAACTAATGTGTACGCCCATGAATATGAAGCCCAAGCAAGGCACACAGATCGGGTGTTCTTGTGAGGTAAGCGCGAAAAACGATTAAAACGCCTCAACCCGGATTTGCAAAGTGGGAAAAAAAGTGTTGAAGTGCTATATTGAATCTGCACCTTTGTATGGAAGTGAAGCGTGGACAATGAGCAGACACAAGCTGCGAAACAACCAATTGGCTGTGGAAATGTGGTTTCTGAAGAAAATACAAAGAATATCATGGAAAGAAAGAAAAACAAATGACCAAGTCCCCCAAGAAGCACATTAAAACCGTAAACTAATTTGAGAAATTAGACGCAGATAATCAAGTTTTTTTTAAATTTTTATTTATTTGTTTTAAAAATTATTTGGTACGTTATGAGGAGAAATAAACTAGATAACTTGGTGACAATATGTAAGGTTGTTCCATGTGATGTTGATCCATCGACTAAACTAAACTAAACTATGTACGGTTACGGGGAAAAGGAGAAGGCAGGGCAGTAAATATCTGGATGGCTTGGTTACGTGGTGTGGTCGGGACAAGAACACAGCGCTGATCCACGACTCTGGTGAGATGGCGAAAAGTGACCGCTCATTCTTATCGGTATGGTACATGATAGTGATGATAACATCTGTTACACTTTCAGGGATCGGGGCTGGCCCACACGAGTTATGACTCCTATTTGGTTTTCTCCTGACGTGATGTTGCACTTCCGAGTTGAATGAGACGTTTTAATCGTTTTTCGCACTTATTCACAACAGTACAGTTGTATGTGCCTACCCACAAGCCATGTCACCCCTGGAGAGGCGAACACTGTATACATAGGTATATCCACATGCCCTTTGATCATGGGGGCAATAAATGAACCTTCTCTGACAATGGTGAAAACTCTGAGATCCCGTATGCTCATGGCCTACCTTAACAATCCCCCGTCAGTTGGAAATAAAAATGAGGCAGGCGATTATACCTCTGCCAGAACAAAATGCTCCTATTTCCTATATTTCCATTTCAGAAAATGACAACTGTCTTATGCAACGAGTGACTATCATTGACTGTCAGTAAGCGTACCGAAGTTGTAAACAGAATATGTTTTGCTGTATGGCGGTGAGACATGGAGGGTGAATGAATAAAATAGGAAACAATTGGAAGCAACGGTGATATGGTTCCTGAGACAATTGCTGCGAAGACCCTAGACGCCCACAGTAACTAACAACGGATGCCTGGAAGAGGCTAATGAAAATATCACATTGTATACAGCCATAAGATATAGACAAACAACGTTCTTTGGCCAAATAATGAGCAGAGAAACATTGGAAAACCTCGTGACGATCGCATGGATCAATGGGAGAAGATTTAGAGACAGACAGAGAAGAATTGCGCTTTATGGACTGAGATGATAGCTTGGGGGAAAATCACCAGTAGAGTTAATCCGAAATGCCAAATACTAAGATCCGCGAAGAGATATAAATGCTTACGCCATTTAGCAGAACACGTGACGATGGTGATTCTCGTATACAGAGTATCATCATTGCGCTCCAGACACATTAACGGGTACCTCAGTATACTCAGTAGTAAATCCATCAACGTACAGTGACTGGCCGTCAACACCTCATGTCTATAGATACGATTCCTCGCACAATTGATGCGATTTTCCTTCCTGACTCCACCGATCATCTTTCCTAATGCCTGTAGTCTGACTATTGCTGTCGATTCATTCAGATGACAATCATCGTTTCTGCTGACTTCTCTAAGAGCGTTCATGATATAGGCTCCATCCATTAACTGACTCTCTATTTAGTAGCAGTGTCGGCCAGCCTTTCCGACCTTCTGTTGTCCTGAACACTTCTATGCCCTGTTGTGACTTTATGGACCTCTTCAGAGATTTCATTTAACTTCTGCGAAACCTGCCTCAGCTTTCCGAATCATGCTCCTGCCAATACTTCCATTGTCATACTGTATGTTATCGAAGTGGAATACAATAACAGTGACTGCTTGCTTTCTTAATAAATCTACCCTATGAGCGTGCCACGAAGGCTCATTCGCACCTTTAATTGTAAATAATCACCCCGTTTGTGTGTACGAGTGTATCCGCGTTATCATAGTTCCACTAATGAAAGCTTTGACTACTGCGTCTACTGATGCCGAGTTCCACTCTGTTGTCAATTTTTTGGAAACAGATGGGCTCTAAAGGTTGGGAGAACTGTTGGCTATTTTTGCCATGGCTTGATATTCGTGGGCGTACACATTAGTTTGATAGTATCTTCAGCCTGACTTAGCGATGCTTTGCCCCACTTTAGCCTGTTCGCTATCGTGCTGTGGGTGCTCCTTTTTGGCACCTGTTTCAGGTATGCACGTGCCCTACTCACCGTCAATTCGCTTACAGGTGATGTAATCATCTACACGGATGGCTTTGTGTTAAGAGGCAAAAATAGTGCTTGGGCGTTCATTGTGAAAGTTAACGGACGATGTTTAGTAAACATGAGACTGGCATTTGATACCACAACATTTAGACTAAGAATAGAGGCTGCGATGGTCACAGTGGCATTCCGTTGGCTGGAGGGAAAATATCAGACGTCTCGTGATTGTAACGGGCTCACAGGGCATGAGAAAGGTAAAGAGAGGACTGCTTCGTGCTGTGTGACATACTTCAGTTTAAAATTTAAGATATGGAGCATCTGTAGAATATTTTCCCCAGTAATGCTGGTGAGGTGGGAGACGAGCAGGCGGACATATTGGCCGAGTCTGTACAGTTGGGTGGTGTACTGATACATGATAAGACATATGTGGTTAGGGTCTATAGGGTCATGTGTATAATGTGGATGAACAGATAAATTATCATAGTCTGGAGAGAATGGAGCGGCAGGGAGTCACCAGGAATGGTCAGGAGGACACATAATCAAACAGCAACTGTTTCCATTAGTATTGAGACTATTTACGGGCTGTTGAAGATGAGGACGGAGCATGTATGAAAATGCCTCGAGTGCTGTTATGTCTGTTCTTGACTCAAATTATCCTTAGTATTGCTTTCTGTTCAGTAAGTGAAGTAAAATAGCCTTTCAGAAGATGTAAGGCGCAGTGGGCATATACTACTAACGCTATATATCCAGGACCTACAACAGGTAGCAGCGAACCACCGGACACGGAGAGACATGACTTCCTCCCTATTATAACAGAGTTTCTCTAGTGGGGAACTTGGCTTGGTGTGCAATATGAAGACTCTTATAAGCACGGATGGGCACATCGCTAAGGGGTAGCTAGGGGTTGTCGCCCTATGACAAGGCTCTAGGGAACGAAGGTCAGTTGTGACCATACATCCATACTGTAAGGTCGCATGAAGCTTATGGATATCACCTGGAGTGGGAGATGACCTCTGTGTAACTGCATTTCGATTGTTTATGCTCAAGAATTATGATCTTGTTAAATGAAACATCAAATAAACAACGAGTTAAACTACAGACGGAGTCGAATTGTCATCTATCATTATCGTCCGCCTGAATGTCCTGCATCTGTTACACTATGCGCCGCATTGGGCACAAGAGGAAGGACTAACTATCTAACTAACTAACTATATTCTTGTAGACAAATCGGCACTCCATGAATAATGTGGTCAATATAATACCGACCGCCATTACTTCCCAACACATATGCGGCACATATATTAGGCTTCGTCGACCTAGAAACCCAGACAGATTTTAAAATCCGCCTCGGCGAGGATTCGAACTTATTTCACCCAGGCCAGCAGGCTAGCGTCTAGCCATTGCCCTACCACGGATTGTCGTAAGTAAAGAATGACGTATTAGTTATTTGTTCTTCTTTACTACTTTAGTGTCGTCCCTGGAGTGAGGGGAATCAACACCCACATTTATTTTAATTCAATATCACTATCCTGGAGATATCCAGCAGACTCCGTCCACAACACTCCCTCAATCTGAAGACACCTTCTTCTCACCCCTGGATCATGCCCCCTCTCATTCTTCCCCAACATAACATACTTGACAACTCTAGCTTCAACAAATAAAAACAAGAAATTTATAAAAACAAAGAGTATATGTAGGAGAAGTATGTGTGTGTGTGTGTGTGTGTGTGTGTGTGTGTGTGTGTGTGTGTGTGTGTGTGTGTGTGTGTAGAATGTGTAGAATATGTGACGTATATTCTAAAGTGTATATAGACTCAGATCAGTGTTCAGGAGTATAGTCATTCTCATCACTGTGCTGAGAACACACCAGCACCATGTATTCCAGACAAACAACCTCACCGAGGTTGTAGCGTAGTGTCAGCTACGATGATAAGGAATCTATCAACGTTGCTGCGGATAGACTTTCTAAGAATAGAAAAATAAGTCACTGGAGAAGACAAGACTGAATAGCTCGTAATTCTAGACGGAGTAAAGGTCCCAGAACAAGTCTAATCTTCTGACAGTGTTCAGGCAGACAGGAATGGCGTACAACTATACTTGTATGAGAAAGACAGTCTGCCAAGGTTGTCTAGCTACTGCCTGAAATAAAAAGCTCGAGCCCCCAAACTCTACTCACTCTCACTGACACGGAGAAAGACAGAGTAAAATATATAACAGAGACAAACTTTCGTAACTTCTCACTCTACTATGACTAAGGGTACTAAGTAAGGTAACAACTAGTGGTTGTAAATTTTAAGAAACTAACAATGTTGCATTTTAATCATGGAATATGGCCTGACAAAGGTTGGTATTATTTGCATGTAGATGGTGGTGGTGGCCAACGGTAAGTTTGGCCACTTATCTTCTGGTTCTCTGGCTTGCACAGTGAGTGAAAACCCTATTTAGTAGGCATAAGTGAGATGGTGAGTGATGCTTCACAATGAGTCAGTCACACAGGTTAGCGCATCTAAAGCTTGGCGCTGAAGGTGTCAAATCTGTGAAATATATACAGCGAGAGCAAGTGACTCTTCTGTCGAGACATCTGTAAGCATCGGCCCTGGATTGTTCCTGATGGCCAATAACATCTCATACCAATTGCAGAAACAAAATAGCATGAGCTATCTGTCCCTGCTCCCTAGCATTCCCTATCCTAGGATAAATAGCAAATCACTGACCTAAGGAAAACAGCTAAATAAAATCATTCTATGCTTCCTTATAAGTGAATATAATAATTATTCAGTAATAATTAAACATATAATAATATAATGCATATCATAATTATATTAATAAAATACAATAATTACAAAGTAATCTAGAGGTAGATACATATACAATCTATTAAACAGATTACATATTATAGATATTTATGTTCAAATTCTGAAGCTATATTCCTAGCATATATTTAATATAATGGTTCTATGTAATGTATATTTTAAAATACAGTTTATGTAATTATCATAATAGAATATGATAGGCGGAAAGTTAATGGAGTGGCAGGCAAGATCAGGACTGCGAATTGGTGAGAAATCACCGATACGAATTTATGAAAGTGCCTAGGATCTCCCACGCTAGTATTTGACATTTGTACACGTGTTTAGTAAGATTTCCTATTTTCGCGGCATCGAATATTCATTGTTAACTCTAATTATTCGCAATACTATCACATCCTCTAAATATCACGTCTATGAAATGCCTCATGTATTTCCTAAACAAACGGCTCGATTAGTATGGCCTATTCTACTGCTATACGGATTAATCGAAAATGCGTTCTATCCGACTTTATCAAGTTTACAACTATCTCAAATCGTCTACACCTCTCTAAACCTCATGTAAAGGTAATTTCTTACGCAGTTACGTTATACCCTTTTCCCTGCGTGTTTAGTAACTACCCGTACAAAGTATAATATAGGCGATCACGTTTAGTCGGTAAAATAACCTATTATCGGCGGTTTCCAACTTTAACTACACACGGAAATATCGGGCGCACACGACAATATTATATCGATACAAATAACTAGACATTACCCTTCTAATCTTCTGACCACACTTGGGTACGAACACTGCTCTAGGAATCTTTCTAATATATCTAAATATATTTATGGCCGTAATACGCGCCAAAGATAAAACTCTTAACACTTTAAATGTATTTTATAGAGCCTAGCGACTAGCAGATGTTTCAACCCCAACGTCTGGATTGCGAAAGGCCGCGTTTAGCTATTTTTCTCCTGACCGGAAGTGGTCGTGCCAGGGAGTTCGTTTCCTTTAATTAATCCGACCAAATTGTGAAATAGTCGTAGCCAAATTTGTAGATTAAGCCTCTCCCCCTATACTTCTGTAACGTATTATTTCCTATTAGAGTAATAACATTAAATAGCAGTTGATTTATGCTATAGACGTGGACTATCTATACATATATAATTAGGTATAAATATGCAGATAAACTCGTATACAATTAAATAAGGGTTTTAAAGAGAGGTTTCCCCAATTTAAGCAAAAGATGATGGGGAAGCTGGAGACTTCGTCACAGAGGTGATGCTTCTCCGGTCACGTGAAGAGTTTCTCCGCTATCTCTCGAGGCATCCAGATGTTTGGACATCCATGACAAACACTGTCTAATGAGAGTCTTCAATCTAATTCACACTATGAATTTCCTCTGTTATTAACTGTTTGTTACTCAGAGAATTCTATCACTATTGTCACTGTTACTTAGGAAATCTTAATTGATCTAGTGTCACTGGTTGTAAAGATTCCCCATAGTAACACCACAATCTGAATGTTCCAGGTATTTCTATACTTTATATAAATGTTCCTGGTATCAGTGTTGTATATATATATATATATATATATATATATATATATATATATATATATATATATATATATATATATATATATATATATATATATATATATAATGTTCTGACTGTTCAGTGATACAACTATCACTTGCTAAAAATAAGTATCATCAGCCTGTCCTGCTCAGCAGACGCCAAGTTCCCGCAGACCAACTTAGGTATAAGCCCAATGTAGATTCCTCTCAGCAACTTCTGTCTTCAAATCCTGAGCCATCATCTTCTAAACTGTGTTCTAGCTTCACTGTTGAATAACATAGCACACCTACATGGAACCTGTTGACTAGAGAATACCATGGTGAGAGCAACTCAATCCTGGCCGGAATTAGGTGAGTGTAGGCCAATAGCAGCACTCAGATCTACAACAGATATCCGATCTCTGTCATACGGCCAAATAACTCATCACATGGTCTGAGACATGGCAACACCAGGAAAGAATAAAGGAACGGGTAGAAACCCAGCAGATGCCCTACTGGAAGATCCTACCATTTCAAATTCCTCTCCTCCCTCCCAACCATCCTCAATCTCTCTAATTATTATCCCACTACAGTGTCCTCAACTCCCTGAGTAAAATGATATATCACACAAGCTAGTTAAAGCCACACAATAGGATACTAGTGCCGACGCTCCTATGATACTTTCTAGCACCGCACGTATAGAACATTCTATCACCACACCTATAATACACTATATCACCACACCAATAATACATTATATCACCGCACAGTACTGTACTCTATTCCTAATCATACTCTAAGTTAGATATGATTAATAGCCTACCATATGCCTATTCCGGTTGCTGATTGAAACTATGCAATCACAGACTGGATCTATGTCCGCCGATAAATATCAACAATTTGACACTATAGTTTCTTTCATTGAACACAACTCGGAAACTGCACCGATCCTTCAAACTTCAGAAATCTTGGTCGACTAACTCCACTTACTTTACCGCAACGGGTTTTATATCAGGCTTGAGTGACGTCACCAAATTGTCTAGACGCTGATCAATCCAGAGTCTGGTTTTCTCCGCCTGTTTTCGACTGACTGGAATCAATCCGCCGTCCAATTTGCTTTCATCTGGAGAATTCTTTGTCTCATACAACAAAGATCCTGGCTGTCTGTGAGCCAGAGACCTTCTCCACACATCACAGAATCCTTCCGACTTCTGGCCAGACATTCCGTCTATCACTTCAAAGGCTGACTCCCGCCTTATAGACGGATGGCGCCAGTGTACGTTTCTCGAGCAACAACTTGTTAACAAAATGCCGACCGGGGTTAGACATTTTGACTCGACCTATTTTGTTCCTGTCTATACAACATCAAAGGGTTCCCTGTTTTTGCAGACGAATGTCGGATCTTGTTTGTCATCGATCGAAACTATCAAGTTTATTTTTCGCGACACGGATACCATGCTCTATAGTAAAAACAACAACAGTTAGTTGCATACCCTTTTTAGGACGCTGTAGTCAACACCAGCATTTTTTGCTGTTGTGTTCTCTTGGCAAGTTTAAGTTCAGTAATTTGGCATTACTTTCTGAACGACCGGCACCCGTACCAGTTTGTAAAAAATCAACACAAAGCGGTTTGCTGCCAAAACTCCCACCGGCGTGTTTCGAACTCGGCTATGCGGGATCACGAACCACGTTCTTAAAACCTTCACCACGAAGCCGGCATACTCTATAGTACAGACATCACATACATCGAATTTAACAGTTAAAAGTCACATTCTTTCATAGGATGCATGACCAATCAACCAACCAACCAACCATGCAATCAACAACCAAGCAACCGACCAATCAAGCAACCAATCAACCAAACATTCAAACAACCAATCAAATAAACAACCAACCAACCATGCAACAAATCAATCAAACAATCAACCATGCAATCAAACAACCATGCAATCAAACAACCAAGCAACCAACCAATCAAACAATCAAACAACCAACCTGTGCTAGGCACTACAACCGTTACTTCTCTAATGACATAAAGGACCCTTGTCCATGCCCTGAAGCGTATGTGGCTGTATGGTGCCAGCTCAATATAGTTATAAACCAACCGGTCTTCAATGTATGTTGTGGTCAATATCAGTCCGGACAATTTTACTTTAAAGAAAATGTCCTGGCGCCAATTTTAAGAAGTCCGGGTAAATTTAAAAGAAAAAAAACAAACAATTCCAGCCTGGAGATGGGGAGGTGGGGAGGGAAAGAAAGAGTGACAGATAGAGAGAAAGAGAGAGAGAGGGAAAGAGATATAAGAAAGGGGGGAGCGGGAAAGATAGAGAGAGAAATAGGAAGAGAGATAGAGAGAGGGAAAGATAGAGAGAGAGAACGAGAAAGAGATAGAGGGAGAGAGAGGGACAGAGATGGAGAAAGGGAGCGATATATAGAGAGAGAAAGAGAGAGAGAGAGAGACAGACAGAGATGACAGAGAGAGAGAGGGAGAGAGAGAGACAGAGAGAGATGACAGAGAGAGAGAGAGAGAGAGAGAGAGAGATTCTAACACATGCCCACCACCTTAGCTAGGTACTGCGCTAACGCGGTTCCATGGTGTCACCAGGAACTGATAAACGTCAACATGTTTGTGGGTGAGACACCATATGTCACAAAGAATACGACAAATAAATATTGTGTTTACGTTCGACCGTGGAATTAGCCAGGTGTTATTAAAGTAATCGGCGCAAATACGGACATTATATAAAACGCCCCAGTACACAACTTGTTTATACTGAATTATAAAACTGTGGTAAGTTGTACGCGCAAAGCTGCTTGTAAATTAACAAAAGTAATACAGACCAACAGACAGATAGACAGATGTAGCGTTGATCTATTGGGCAATTGAGAAACCGGGACATTTCTATTAAGAATAACAACAATCAAAGATGTTGCTAAAATTAATACTGTCGTTTTAAAAAAAAGAGGGGGGGGGGGGGATTTTAAGGCAAATGGTCTGTGGCGAAGTGGTCACAAATGAAATTTGTGATCCTGCATACCGCATTCAAATCACAGCAGCGGGCGTTTTGGAAGCAGGTCGCCTTGCGTTGGTTTCCATATTATGGTATGAGTGCCGGTCGTTCAGAAAGCAATGGCAAACTACTGAACGTAAACTTGCCATGGAATTACAAACAGCCAATAAATGCTGGAGTTGACTGCTACGTCCTGTAAAGGATATGCGACTAAAGTATTATTTATTAAAGGCTAGAGTCTGGACTTATTACACTAGGTGTGATCTTATATGGTCTCTGAGCGAACGTGCGTACAGTTTAGACTGAAACTGGTTCTGCAGAAGCCACAACAGACAGAAAACCGAGTGACCACACTGACCGCACTGACTGCATTGACCGACTGACCATACTAAACGCACTGACGGCACTGACTACACCAACTGCACTAACCACACTAAACGTACTGACTGCACTCATGGCACTGACCACACTAATCGCACTGATGGCACTGACCACACTAAACGCACTGACGGCACTGACCACACTAATCGCACTGATGGCACTGCCCACACTAAACGCACTGACGGCACTGACCACACTAAACGAACTGATGGCACTGACCACACTAAACGCACTGATGGCACTGACCACACTAAATGCATTGACGGCACTGACCACACTAAACGCACTGACTGCACTGATGGCACTGACCACACTAAACGCACTGACTGCACTGACGGCACTGACCACAATAAACGCACTGACGGCACTGATGTCACTGACCACACTAAACGCACTGACGGCACTGACCACACTAAACGCACTGACGGCACTGATGTCACTGACCACACTAAACGCACTGACGGCACTGACCACACTAAACGCACTGATGGCACTGACCACACTAAACGCACTGATGGCACTGACCACACTAAACGCACTGATGGCACTGACCACACTAAACGCACTGATGGCACTGACCACACTAAACGCACTGATGGCACTGACCACACTAAACGCACTGACGGCACTGATGGCACTGACCACACTAAACGCACTGACTGCACTGACCACACTAAACGCACTGACGGCACTACCATACTAAACGCACTGATGGCACTGAGCACACTAAACGCACTGACGGCACTGACCACACTAAACGCACTGATGGCACTGACCACACTAAACGCACTGACTGCACTGATGGCACTGACCACACTAAATGCACTTACTGCACTGATGGCACTGACCACACTAAACGCACTGACTGCACTGATGGCACTGACCACACTAAACGCACTGATGGCACTGACCACACTAAACGCAATGACTGCACTGGTGGTACTGACCACACTAAAAGCACTGACGGCACTGACCACACTAAACGCACTGACGGCACTGGTGGCACTGGTGGCACTGACCACACTAAACGCACTGATGGCACTGACCACACAAAACGCACTGACTGCACTGACCACACTAAACGCACTGATGGCACTGACCACACTAAACCCACTGATGGCACTGACCACACTAAACCCACTGATGGCACTGACCACACTAAACGCACTGATAGCACTGACCACACTAAACGCACTGATGGCACTGACCACACTAAACGCACAGACTGCACTGACCACACTGACCTCATTAACCGCACTGACCACACTTACCGCACTGACAGCGCTGACCCCCCTAACTGCACTGACCATACTGACCACACTTACCGCACTGACAGCTTTGACCGACCTAACCAAACTGACCGAAATGACCACAAGATAATGACATCGAACCAGCAGGTGGTCTTGGGTTTCATTCGTCCGATGTTATAAATGCCCATAGGTATTTAAAATTATCCACTTGGTTAAGAATTTTCCCTTATATTTCCATTTCACATTTTGGTGTCACCTTTTTCTTTGATATCACCATTGTTACTGTTTTCTTGATATTCAAGTATCGTCATTTGTTTGCACTCCCCGTTACTACAATGTTGTCTTCCCCAGACATTTCCTGGTATCCAGTTTAGGCACTGAATCATTTAAGATAGTTGTTGGATCCCTAGAGGTCATTCGTGGATCCGTATGAGTCATTATTGGATCCCTAGCGGTCAGTAGTGAATCCCTAGGGGTCATTGCTGGAGTTACAGAGTTCTTGCTTTGTGTGCTGCTATCGACAAGTGGTCATTGTTGGATCCATAGAGGTTACTGGTGGATCCCTAGGGGGTCAATGTTTGGCCCAAGCCTACTTTTTGTTTGTTACTGAATCTGTTAAGAAGGGGAAATCTGAGTCGCGGTTACAACGGGAAAGATGGAAGGGAAGAGAGGCAAGAGGAAGCTAAGAGACAATGACCTAGACAATTTGACATCATGGCATGGAGAAACATAAATATCAGAAATGATTGGCAGTACACGAACAGAAGATTGTGGAGAGACATGATCACCAATGCAAAACACGATAGACTATCGGAAAATTATGGCTGGTATCCCGTTTTAGTTTGTCTACACGTCATTTCCGATAATCTGTGCGTTGGCATGTGGTGAAATGTTCTGTTGTAAGATAAGCCGATCTCAAGCACCGAACTTCAGAATATAATAAGGAACCACGATCATAAACTTGCTCCCAAAAATAAGCTTCTTGGTTTGTTGGTTGAGGAGTATTCTGGAAATTTTTTTTTTAAACGTTGTTTGCGATCGCTCGCTTTGAATTCAAACGTAGTTCATTCACACTATTTTCTAGTAGCACTGGATTGAATTTTCCGTGTGGTTTAGCGTTCCCGATTACCAGTGCCCTTCGCCATCAGACGAAAACACTCTGACTTCAGAGGTACTTGAAATTTACGTCCCTAAGTCAAGGACAAGTCAACATTTCAGGCCAACTGACCTGTGTAATTATTGAACCCCTTACCTCTGCATCGGCACACTGGGTGTTTCAAAAAGTGTGTTCTTATCCATTCAGCCATGCTATCTCTTCCTGGAAGATTAAGTTTGAACTCTACACCCAATGTAATGGCAGGGAGGTTGTTCGTGCCCTGTATAGTGCTTGCATCTGTTGGAGTGAGATCAGTGTAGAGACTCCCCTCAAATGTGTGCCAGGATGTTCCTGGGAAGTAACATCCGCTGGCGTGATACTGACCTCATCGCCAATTGCTGATTGGTCTAGAAATGTTGGACGAGCGCCATTTACCCAATACGTCTTATACCGTGAAAAGCGGTAACTTCCTTACACTACACGGCCGCTTGAGTTGCATTCTAATATATTCCAAATGGTCTTAGTAGGCACTAAAATAATATTCTTGCGTCTATTGCAGTCGTGATTTGCTAAATACAGCTGCGTGCTTCGCTAAATACAGTTGAGTGATTCGCTAAATACACGTTGTATGATTCGCTACATACAGTTGTGTGATTCGCTACATACAGTTGTGTGATTCGCTAAATATAGTTGTGTGATTCGCTATATACAGTTGTGTGATTCGCTATATACAGGTGTGTGATTTGTTGGAAAGCTGTCGACTACAACAACAAGATGAAGGTCACCGTGACGCTGATGTTGATGTTCTCGCTGATTGCACTTTTCAATCTCGAGTCTGCTGTAGTGGTGAGTACCGCCTATTTTATCTTGTTCCTTGTATAATAATCTACATGAGGGGAGTTGTTAGTTACCAAGTTAGCTAGCTAATTAGTTAATTCACAGATTTTCCTCATTACACATGTAACTATTAGTTCATAAGTGCTCCATCCCCCTTCTCATTATTCTCCCTCACCGTGATTACAAAGAGTGCCTTGTAGGTAATTTAAGCAGACAATTGAGGAGTTATGTAGAAGTTGCGGCGGTGATGATGTGGTTTTATAGAAGAATGACAAGAACACCGCCGATGTATAGAAAGAACAATAAAGACATTGAGAGAAATTAACTCAGAGAGAGAGAGAGAGAGAGAGAGAGAGAGAGAGAGAGAGAGAGAGAGAGTGAGAGAGAGAGAGCGAGAGAGAGAGAGCGAGAGAGAGAGAGAGGAGAGAGAGAGAGAGAGAGAGAGAGAGAGAGAGAGAGAGAGAACTGGTTACTCGCATCAGAAGAGGCTACTTCACATTATTTGGACATGTCATGAGAAGAGGAAAGCTAGAGTATTTCGGCACAATGGAAAAGTTGGAGGGGAAGAGAGGCACGGAGAGATTATAAGAGAAGATGCTGGACAGTTTGACATCATGGCCTGCAGGAGCATCAACATCAGAGATGATTGGCAGTACACAAGACTATTTATAAACATCATCAACAACGTCTCACAGCACGTTTCTTTTTTCGCTCACTAGCTTTGAATTCAAGCGTAGTCCATACACGTAATACTCCTATACACTAGACTTATTTTTGCGTGTGAATTAGTTTTCCCTATTAACAGTGTCCCTCGCCATCAGGCGAAACCGCTCCAACTTCTGAGGTACTTGTAATTTACGTCCCCACGTCTGTCACTTGTTTTCCCGGGAGGAATGTGGAATCAACAAGCACATCTTCAAACGTATTATCTGTTTGGATTATTGACTGACTTCTGTCTACACTCCTCCCTTCTGTCTTCCCTTCCATATATCTATTTCTTTCTCTCTCTCTGTTATTCCCTCAACACATACTCCGACAACAGTTCCTTTCAACGATAAATAAAAGATTTATTAATAAAAACTATGTCTGGTGTATGTATGGACTGTGTATATGTAGTTGGTATTGTCTACTAGTGTGAATGCAAGATAGGACGGTTGACTTCGTATGTGCCGTAGTTCCTCTCGCCTCATCTGTCGGCCAAAACACAGGACAGCACACACAGAAATGGAGTGATCTCACCCTGAATGATCTCCTCCTGCTTGAGTCTGGACTTAATCCAATTCTTGAAGAAAACAACTGTTCAATGTCTTATCACCAGAAAATAATCCGATTTGGTAAGTCACTGAAATTCATATATTTCCCGTTTTGGAAGGTATTATAATCCACCTCTGAATACACACCGCCACTATCCAACATTGTCTAGAGTTACTATGAATGTTCTACACCATGTCTATTGTTAATAAAGTTTAATGTTTCGGCACAGTGCAATTGCATGCATTTTTAAGTATCCCTGCTTGCCACAGGTTAACGTCTTTTCCTTTTAAGGGTTTTAGTTGTATATTCGTTTGAGCATACAGTGTTCTGTATTTGACGTTAAGTTATCACTTCTTCATATTAAAACATGTCTATGTTCTTGTTGGTTCTAAGTAGGTACTTTATTTGCTCAAGTGCAGTAACCTTCATCTCTTCTCTGATTTCAATAGGGGGATTTGAACCTGTGGAGAAGATAGGTAATCTGGTGATATGCGTCTGTTTCATATAATTTTCTTATGTGAGAGTCCTTCTCTAGCCATACTGAAAAGCCTCCGAAAAACATACGGACATACGATTTCTGAGTGCACTAAAGTTTACACGACTAGATAAACGAATGCAATTTCACACGTTAAGAACAAACACATATATCCCTATGCTACTATTACACTAAGATTATAATACCTTATATATTCACTTATCCTCCTGGAATCGAAATACACTAGCGAATAACACACTAATATCCCATATTATTTCAACCCTTAGGGACGTGTATTTCTTTCCCCACTCAGGAGGCATATATTATTCAGCCCAGTTTGGAACACACACTAACCAGAAACCCCAGTTGCTACTATTTATAACAAGTGTTCACTCCTCCGTTGATTGTTTGATCTACAATCAAATTTGCCGTATCCTGCCCATCAAAAAGCGGTGAAATCACGTAGTGGTTAGTTGTTTGTTTCTCTCCGTTGTCACTCGTCGCACTTCAAAGAGATCTATTCTCTGATCACCGTCTTCCTGTGTTTGTCCGAGTCGAAGTTTCCCCGTACGCGAATACTGCAAAGCGTCCTAACCCGTTGATCGTTTCTCCGTTCATTTTCCCACAACACGATCTCCCCCCGGGTCCCCTGTCCGTACGCTCCGATGGTCAAGCAATGAACTCGGCGAACACCTGTATCCTATTTTTATATTCGTAGGTCAATTATCGTTAATTTTATTCCTCCTCTCAGAATGACGTACACAATAGTTAACCCTCATCCTTCCTTGTATTTTAATATGTAAGTTATCAAGGAATCACTAAACTGCAGTTTTTTCCGTGACATAGGCCCCCTCTTAAGAGAGTTGACAGCGTCGACTCTTCATCCCTGTAGTTTTGATTCCTATGATCCTCCAACTTATTCCTCTTCCTCGGGAGTTGGATGTCTAGATAAGAAATCCGCTCCTACATTCTCCTTACCATGGATGTATTCCGCTGTGAAGTTGTACTGTTGCATCAACAACGACCATCACATCCACCGTGCGTTGAGCTTCTACGAAGTAGTTATTAACATCACGTGTTGATGATATGATTGGATCCTCACATGGATCAACACCTCATCCAGTAGGCGACCTCATATGCACCCTACCATACTACTCATGACTGAAACTAGTGTTGGCTCATCGCTCCTGTACGTTCAGTCGACCTCCTTTCCACTGGCGTAAGCGATGGCTCACAATACAGATGGATCGTCCCATCCTGATTGTAACACTGCTTCCATGTCCTCTTGGTTTCCCCCGGCTTTGCCTCTGGGGATGTTCCACCTCGTCCTCGTTGGACCGAGTCGTCTTTCCCAAATCTCCTGGACTTTTGCTTCCAGGACCATCTTGGGCGATATTGTATCTGGTCAGCCAATCTTCGGTTGGAGTCCCGGGTATTTCTCGCCTTTCCCGACGTTACCCACCCCTTCTGAACTTGGTTACTAGGGAAAGTTTCCCTCTTGTCCTTTCCCTGACGTGTGATTTCCCTACTCCCTCCGTTGGGTAAATGTGACCTATCACGTACTGTCCCATAGGCTCTCCTATGTTGTACTGGCGATCTCTGGTCTTCGTCTGGACTGGTAAATTTTGTCCCAATGGCTGCCATCACCATAAAGTGCGAAGCTTTGCTCCCCGATCTCTCCTCATATTTCCCAATGAGATGTCTAGGGAGATTTTTCTGCTCTTCCCCGATCCGGATTTTGTAGATGTTCTTGGACACCACCTTTTCCACAGGATAAGGTCCTTTCCATCCTACTTGGAGTATATTGGTCTCTGCTGGACTCCACACTTCCACTTTGTCTTCCACTTTAAGAGCTATTTTACTCTTAGTCCGCTTGTTGGGTGGTGCTTTCTGGCACTCTGAACAAGACTTCAACCACCGGCGTACATCTCCGGTCATTTCTGGCCAGCAATAATGGCCGGAAATTTGCTGCAAAGTCTCTCTGACACCCATATGTCGATTCTCGCCTATGATGTGTCCACTCTGAAGAATGTGAGGACGGTGGGTCTCTGGAACCACCCACTGCTCGTGCAGGTTATCTCCCCTCCCAGCTCTCCGATAGAGTAGTCGATTCTTCAGAAAGTACTGTCCCCGTTCTGGTGGCTCAGCACTTCTTTGCAGCTTCCTGTAGCAAGGACGCAACGTAGTATCCTTCCTCTGGGCTGTATGCAATTCTCCTATCCCTGAGTTGTCGCATAGTGTCTCTGCCTCTTTTTCCTTCCCTTGAGATCCACTGACTACTGTTCCCTTGTGGGCTGGCTGTTTGGGCATCCCCAAAAAGACATATTTCGTGCCAATGATCATTCGGAATAGGGAGTCAGCTAATACAGCCGCAGGAATAATGCCCGTGACGTACCTGGATTTAATCTCCACCTTGGCGATTGGCAGCGTCATGGTAACCGCACTCCTCATTGCCGGCTGTATTTCTATGGTCTCCCCTGTAAGTTGGTCTGGGCGTACCAAGCTGGCGTCTATCACAGCTTCCCCATCCAAACCTGTATCGTAGAGACAAGCAACCTGTTGGCCATATACTTCAATCAGTTCAACCACAGGTGGTCTCTCTTGGTCCTGAGTGTCTTCCATCTCCTTGACCTTTTCCTTGCCTTCCTCTTTTGATTCCTCGAGGTTGGTTATGCAATTGGCGTCTTCTGCCTTGCATCTGCAGTCCACAGTATTATGTGTTGTCGACTGGCAGTGTGTGCACCATGTTCCCTTCCTAGGTTTCCGTGTGTCCTTTTTGTTCCTTTCTCCTTCGCCGACCACAGCCTTGTCTGTGATCACCGTCGTAGGAATCACTTTGCATGCTGCGAAGTAAGAACTTTTAGGTTTCGATCTGCAGTCCTTCGTGTTATGAGATGGCACCTTGCAGAATGAACACCACTTCTCGGACCACTGTCGTTTCGCTGGCGAATTCGAGGTGTTCTGGTTTCCTTCCTTCACCTTCTCTGAACTCTCCATTGACGCCTTTATATAAGGTTCCACTTTTCTCCTTCCCAGTTTTTAGGTTTCTTTTTCTCTTGTTTCTCCTGACCTTTGGTTTGAATACTGAGTTCCGCAGCCTCCCCATGTACCTCTACGAATCGTTCCGCCAGCTTATTCACAACATCAATCCGTTCCGCCCCTTGTTCTCCAAAGAAGGTTCTGAGAGGTTTCGACATTTGCTTTCGCATCTGGTCGACCACCATCATCTCTTCGAGACTCTCATAATCCCTCTTGAATTCTGCCAATTCCATCCATTTCTGGAGATAGGATTTCAGCCTCAGACTGTAGGCGGCGAATAGTTCTCCCGGCTCTCGTCTAGGCGATCTAAACTTCTTCCGATACGTTTGTACTGTGACTTCAAAATGTTTCATCAAAGCGGCTTTTAATTCCTCATACTGATTTTCATGTCCTGGTGGTAGGCGTGTGTAGACCTCGTACCCTGAACCACGTAAAGCCTGGGATAATTTAAGAGCCCATCGGCTTCTATCCAGTCCCATAGCGACTGCCATAGCCTCGAACCGATCCAAAAACTGGTATATCTTCTCTTTACTTTCATCAAAGACCGCCAAGGGAAACTTCATGGCATGGTACCCCTGTCCAATCATGTGGGTTGCCCCAGGTGAAGATGAACTTCCTTCTGCTGCATCGATTTCACCCTTAGTTTGTGTCTTGAGTTCTAACTCTTTCATGCGGTATTCATGTTCCATTTCTTGTCTCCTGGCAGTCTGTTCCATTTCCAGTTTCTTGGTCTCCTGGTCCCTGTCCAGTCGCTTGGCCTCCTGTTCCATTTCCAGTCGCTTGGTCTCCTGTTCCATTTCCAGTCGCTTGGTCTCCACCTCTATTCTACTCAATTCCAACTCGGCCTTCCGATCTTCTCGTTCCGCTTGACGAATCTCTTGCTCTCTTTCCTGGATGTAATCAGTTAGTTCCGAACCAGCTAAACCAATTGCCTCCCCGTTGGCCCTCAGTTCGGCTGTAGTTACTTTAGGAGTTGCCATAGTTAAGAAGGTAAGTCCGCAAATAGAGTACAGACACTTCAATGCAGTAAAGAAGAACTCACTATAGCCAGATAATCTATTATAACCTATATCAATTTCCCCTATGTATATCTAATATATTTAATCTACAACACCACACAGTACATCACAACCACTCTCTCATCCACAAGAGGAGATACAGGATAAAGACTTATGTAGACGTGTGACCGTGTGACTAGGTATGTAATGTGTCTTACCACCTATCCACATTCACCCTGTCTGGAACTTTCTCACTGTAAAGTCACCAGCATTAATGAAATGTTTCTACGATAAACGTAATGGCACCATATATCCAATGGACGTCCTTCCATTAAAAGTCATCAATGTATACTTATATTTATTCCAATCAGTATGTCCCAACATGCAGGTACTCCGCTATACCTGTGCCCATATGCAGGTACCCCTCTATGCATATGCCCTGTTATGCCTCCAGTTCATATGGGTATTATGTAGTACCCCGCTCGCTCCACCAATTATGTCACTTGTTTTCCCGGGAGGAATGTGGAATCAACAAGCACATCTTCAAACGTATTATCTGTTGGGATTATTGACTGACTTCTGTCTACACTCCTCCCTTCTGTCTTCCCTTCCATATATCTATTTCTTTCTTTCTCTCTCTGTTATTCCCTCAACACATACTCCGACAACAGTTCCTTTCAACGATAAATAAAAGATTTATTAATAAAAACTATGTCTGGTGTATGTATGGACTGTGTATATGTAGTTGGTATTGTCTACTAGTGTGAATGCAAGATAGGACGGTTGACTTCGTATGTGCCGTAGTTCCTCTCGCCTCATCTGTCGGCCAAAACACAGGACAGCACACACAGAAATGGAGTGATCTCACCCTGAATGATCTCCTCCTGCTTGAGTCTGGACTTAATCCAATTCTTGAAGAAAACAACTGTTCAATGTCTTATCACCAGAAAATAATCCGATTTGGTAAGTTACTGAAATTCATATATTTCCCGTTTTGGAAGGTATTATAATCCACCTCTGAATACACACCGCCACTATCCAACATTGTCTAGAGTTACTATGAATGTTCTACACCATGTCTATTGTTAATACAGTTTAATGTTTCGGCACAGTGCAATTGCATGCATTTTTAAGTATCCCTGCATGCCACAGGTTAACGTCTTTTCCTTTTAAGGGTTTTAGTTGTATATTCGTTTGAGCATACAGTGTTCTGTATTTGACGTTAAGTTATCACTTCTTCATATTAAAACATGTCTATGTTCTTGTTGGTTCTAAGTAGGTACTTTATTTGCTCAAGTGCAGTATCCTTCATCTCTTCTCTGATTTCAATAGGGGGATTTGAACCTGTGGAGAAGATAGGTAATCTGGTGATATGCGTCTGTTTCATATAATTTTCTTATGTGAGAGTCCTTCTCTAGCCATACTGAAAAGCCTCCGAAAAACATACGGACATACGATTTCTGAGTGCACTAAAGTTTACACGACTAGATAAACGAATGCAATTTCACACGTTAAGAACAAACACATATATCCCTATGCTACTATTACACTAAGATTATAATACCTTATATATTCACTTATCCTCCTGGAATCGAAATACACTAGCGAATAACACACTAATATCCCATATTCTTTCAACCCTTAGGGACGTGTATTTCTTTCCCCACTCAGGAGGCAAATATCATTCAGCCCAGTTTGGAACACACACTAACCAGAAACCCCAGTTGCTACTATTTATAACAAGTGTTCACTCCTCCGTTGATTGTTTGATCTACAATCAAATTTGCCGTATCCTGCCCATCAAAAAGCGGTGAAATCACGTAGTGGTTAGTTGTTCGTTTCTCTCCGTTGTCACTCGTCGCACTTCAAAGAGATCTATTCTCTGATCACCGTCTTCCTGTGTTTGTCCGAGTCGAAGTTTCCCCGTACGCGAATACTGCAAAGCGTCCTAACCCGTTGATCGTTTCTCCGTTCATTTTCCCACAACGCGATCTCCCCCGGGTCCCCTGTCCGTACGCTCCGATGGTCAAGCAATGAACTCGGCGAACACCTGTATCCTATTTTTATATTCGTAGGTCAATGATCATTAATTTTATTCCTCCTCTCAGAATGACGTACACAATAGTTAACCCTCCTCCTTCCTTGTATTTTAATATGTAAGTTATCAAGGAATCACTAAACTGCAGTTTTTTTCCGTGACAAAGTCAAGAACGGGAAGTCAACATGTTAGTTCAACCGACCGGTGTAGGGGTTGAATTTGCGACCTTAGCATCAGCACGCCGAAGCGAGCGATCCTATCCTTTTGGATATGCTGATATTGACTTCAAGAGGAAGAAAAATCTAAATTAATCAGGACCTTGTAGAGCAGTGGTTCCAAAACCACGGCCCGCGGGCCACTTGTGGCCCGCCAGCTGTCAGAAAGTAGCACGTTATTTAAAATAATATATGTTAATAATTTCAAAAATGCACTCGGAGCGCCTTGTCAGCTTGCGATAATTTACTCTTCTCGTGGTTTTTATGCTCAGATATGATCGAATGCGTCTGTTCAGTTCGCAACGAAACTTTATGAAGACACTAACAGTCTTTAATGTTTTAGAATTTTGTTGACGACAGTTAAGAAAGGTAAGAATGATATTGCACTGCTTTTATAATTTTATAACGTTGTGGCCCCCTTAACTACAGAAAATAGTAGATATGGCCTTCTGCATGAAAAGCGTGGGAACTACTGTTGTAGAGTCTCAACTATTGGAGGCACTCTAAGAGACTCTAGACTTGGAACGATTTTTGTCCACTTGAGATGGCGAGCGTTAACTGGAAGTATTCATTTAGGAAGTCACTAATTTAATAATAATGTACCATAAGTATGTTTTTACATAGTAAGATATTTTTTTTATAACTTTCAATCGTTAGGTGGAAACTTGCGGCCCTAATGCAGTTTACCGTCGCGAAGACGGGACTCTGGCCCGGAGAAGCGTGTTAACCGATTGCTGGGCCACATGGAGCAGATGTTCTAGGTAAATAATTTCATAAACATGCCAAAATAGATGTGAGGATACAATTTAACTGATACAGTGCCGAATGAAAATGTATCGTCAATATGACATCCCATTTGGACAGAAGGACGATATATCGCAAAATTAGGATCATCGTGTAATTTGTTTTGTTTCATGGTATCTGCCGCAATTTTATTGCTCAGCGAACGAAAATTTACGTTATAATACATGTTCATTTGATTGTGTACAATGTTTTGTCCAAACCTACTTTTTTTTTTTGGGGGGGGGGGGGGGGGGGGCACTGAATCGGTTAAGCTTTTGAAATTTGGTTTACCCCGTTGATGTGTCTCCACCTTGAAGAGGTAAGGGCGCTTGCTTTTTCCGACAACCCCAAGAGCTATGCCGACGGCAGCGCAACTACTGTTAGGGTCTCTCATGTCGGACAGGTCAAGGGATAGGAACCATAGAGAGACACAAACTTGCTGCTGTAGGTTGACTATGAACAGTCGAAGGCTAGGGAAAGCAAATCCGAAAAACATGCTTGCCGAGACGGATATTTTGAGCCACAGGCTTGACGAGGGCACTGAAACTCACTTGATGATGAAGGTGATACACACCAATTACAAGGTACTCGTTTTTCCAATACAGCAATTGATGTATCTCTCCATACAACCAGGAATGACGGAACAATGCAACACAGTTCACTTAATTACAATGAAAGGTGGTTTAACACTGGGGATTCTCCTGTGTCAGCTATCCCTATCTGCTATCTAAACCTCGTAGATCAGCTCTGTGTTCTTGTCTCGTCCATGCTTCTCTCTTACGGGACGTTGCAGTCAACACCAGCATTTTTTCAGCTGCTGTTGATGTACTAGACAATTGTTACGTTCAGTAGTTTGCCATTGCTTTCTGAACGACCGGCCCTATACCTTTTTCGAAAAAACCAGCACCGCCGTGTTTCAAACCCGGGTATACGGACTCACAAACCGCATTCGCAAGCCCGTAGCCACAGAGACCGGTATAATTCTTCTCATAACGTGTCCAGAAATGTTTTCTGTTTACGTCTAATTTCTCCAGTCAGCTTACTGTTTTCATTTGCTTCTTTTTTATTTCTTTCATTTCTCTTTTCATTCCCAGTTTTTATAAAACCTCTATATTTTATTCTTTGTTTCCCCAATGAAATACGATATATTTTTCTGTATATCTACATCTCGAGGGCCTCTATTCGACTTTCTAGTTGCTTGTTCAATGTCCAGGCTTTTACACCATACTGTAATGTTAAATATGCATAACATTGAACAATTCTCATTTTTAATGCGTTGCTAATTTATCTTCTGAATTATGTAATTCTGTATTTCTTGCAATCCCAAAGAAATCAGAAGCCTTGGAATGTGATCAACATCGAACAATTAGTATAAGGGTAGTTCATTTGAAACCCGTTCTAATGGCTTTATTACAAAATCATGAAAGAAACAATAACAGGTGTGGTAGAATTAAACAAAGCATTCATTTTGAATGAATTATGCACCATGGGTTGGTCAGACGAAGTCGCTGTATGTATTCAGGCAAGTATTACATTACTTAGGTAGGCGGCGAATGCCGTCCGCAAAATGGGATTGTGGTTGCTCACAGACCCAAGTGTTTACAGCGTTCATTACTTCTGCTTCCGTGTGAAATCGTTACCCCTTGAGAGCTTTTTTTAGAGGTCCGAACAAATGAAAATCACATGGTGACAAATCAGAACTATAGGCTGGATGTTGCAGAATTTCCCAGTTCTTCCAAGTTAATGCTTCCTGCACAATCTTTGCGACATGCGGATGAACATTATCGTGCAACAAAATCACACCGCGAGAAAGCATGCCGGGTCGTTTATTCTTGATGGCTTTTTCAGCTTGTCTAGTGTTTGCAAATAGTGGGTAGAGTTGATGTTGACATCAGGTTCTTTAAAGTCGGCCAACAATAGCACTTCATGGTTTTAAAAAAAAAGCTCTCAGCAGAACCTTACGAGCGGAAACCTGTAACTTGAATTTTTTGGCTTTTGGTGATCCAGCATACTTCCATTGCATGCTCTCTCTTTTGCTGCTCGGCTCAAAGTGGTGACACCATGATTCATCGCCTGCCACTATGCGGAAGAGAAATGCACCATCCTCCACTCTGTAACGCAGCAAGTGGTTCAAACACCATACCATGCGCTCCTCTTTCTGGTGGTCGGTCAGCATCCGTGGTACCCACTGTGAACACACCTTCCGATATTGCAGTTTCTTACGAACGACCTTTTGAATTGTCCCAGTTGATACATCAAATTTTTTCGCTAGCAAACGTATGCTTCGACAACGGTTCATTCTGTACTGTTGCATCCATTTTGGCGATGGTTTTTTTTCCTTTCTTTTTCTGTTGCAACAAAACGCACTTGACCCGGCCGTCGAAGATCTGTCGTGAACTGACGTCCTTTCTGAAATCATTCGTACCCGGTCTGTCACTGTTGTCTTCGACACACATTTGTTACCGTACGCCGCCTGCATTCTTCGATGAATGTCCGCTGGTCGACAACCTTCAAATGAAAGAAACTGAATCACTGCTCTTTGTGCTTCTTTGGACGGATTTTGGATCAACCCTGCCATTTTTGCAACGCTCAGAAACAGAACCTATGCATTATGGGACGATAAGCACGTGCTCTTTTATTTATTGGTCAGTACTTATCACATGACTATGACATGATCATGTTCAACGTACGCAATTACGCGAAGTGTGGCACGAACGGATTTCAAATGAACGCTCCTAATATAATGAGTCACATCACGAAGATTTTGCTACGAATTATCCTGCAAAGAGTGAGGAAGAAAATACAACCTTAAATAGGAGAAGAACAATGGGGGAGTTTAGAAGACAAGGGTACAGTAAATGCTATGTATATGCTGCGAACAGTAATTGAACGTTCTCTAGAAGTAAACAAGTACATAAATCTTTGCTTTATTGACTACACAAAGGCTTTCGATAGAGTAAGACATGTCAACATAGTAGAGATGCTTGCAGATCTAAAATTAATGGGAAGGACATCAGACTTATAAACAACCATATATTGGAAACAACAAGCTGCCATAAGGATTGATAATGAAGTGGGACAATATCAGCCTATTAAGATAGATGTGAGACAGGGCTGTGTAATGTCTCCAGATCTTTTTACCTAAACAGAGAACATATTTTCAGAAATGTAGAAGATATAAATGGAATCATCATCGGAGGACGAAACATCAATAACATTAGATATGCAGATAACACAGTATTAATTGCAGACAATGAGCAAGGTCTGCAACAATTAGTAGATGCGGTTATTGCACACAGTGAACAACTAGGGTTAGAATTAAATTATAAAAAGACACAGATTATGGTCGTCACTAGGAAACGACAGAGCTGATCGATTGGCTAAGGAAGGGGCAAAAGAAGAACAACCTGATGTGCCCTTTACATATCAAACCCTACTCAAGACGACTACCACGTTATGGACAGACCAGAACAGGTCATTATTTTGTGCTTCAGAACAGGACACAATAGATTACGCAACCATATGTATACAAAATTCAAGATTGGTGACTCAGCCATGTGCACATGTGGTTTGGCGTCGCTGACAGCAGAGCACATACTCCAGGATTGCCCAGACTACAACATACCCAGGCGAACCTTCTCGCCTAGAGAGACAACAGTGGAAGATAAACTCTATGGGCCGCTGAGTGAACTAAAAAAGACTGTTAGATTCATACAAGAGACAACATTGCAGTTATAAACATATTTCAGGAGAACGAAAGAAGAAGAAGAAGAAGAAGAAACTAGGAAGAACGAAATACCATAATGTATCATATAAGTAAATGGAAATATTCTTAAACTAGTGAATCGGTACAGAAATCTCGGAACAGTCATAACATCTGATGGGAGATGCCTTGAAGAGATTAGAACAAGAATCGCCATGGCGAAAGTAGCCTTTAACAAGATGAAAAACATACTGACCAATAAAAAGATGTCAATTGAAACGAGAAAAAGACTGTTGAGGGGATAAATAGAGCCTGTTCTTTTGTATGGATGTGAAACTTGGACAATGAGCAGTCAAGCTGAAAAACATCTGATGGCTGCAGAAATGTGGTTTCTGAGGAAAATACAAAGAATACCATGAACAGACAGATAGAAAAAAAAAATTAAACACACGAGCAAGTCCTACAAGAGGCAAATGAGAACCGTAAACTGATTAAATAAAGTAGACGTGGGCAATCAAACTTTTTTAGGCACGTTATAAAGGAAATAAATTGGAGAACTTTGTGTGAACTGGCAAGATTGAGGGGAGAAGAACAAAGGGAAGACAGAGACGTTAATATTTGGATGGCTTGATCACATGGCATGGTCGGGGCAAGAACACAAAGCTGATCCCACGACTTTGGTGATCGTGTGAGATGGCGAAACATGACCGCCTACGCTCAGCGTCAAGGCACATGATGATGATTTTTAACGCTCGCTCGCTTTGAACTCAAGCGTAGTCCATACATACTATTTATAGTGGTGATGGGCTGAATTTTGCGTGTGGATTAGCTTTCCCTATTAACAGTGTCCCTCGCCATCAGGTGAACCCACATCGACTTCAGAGATACTTGTAATTAACTTCACCAAGTGAAGAACAATAGGTCAACATTTTAGTCCAGCTGTCCGATGTAGGGGTTGAACCGCTTACCTCGGCATCAGCACACCGGATGTTTAAGAACACGCGTTCTTACCCATTCGACCATGCGGACCTGCGTAATGATGATGACGATTATGATGTATATTATTTCAATCTTCCCTCTAGATGGAGCTCCGCTGGAACAGGAACAGTTTGGGAGACTTGCGACGACTGTTGCAAGAAAAAGGGCCACAGTGGTGGAGAGTGCAATCTTCGTCCATCTAAATGTCCATTGTCTGACGAATCGTACGTCTGTGAGTGCTACTAGTGAATAGCCAGGGATGGACACAGTTAAAAACACCTAAATAGCGTTGGTACCTTCCCTGTCACTTGTCAAAGGGATGTCACTCTACATTGTATCAACGTTGATCAATGGGTATACAACACAAATATCCCGTTCCCATATCATGTCTATAGATACGATTCCTAGCACAATTGATGCGCTGTTCCTTCCTGACTCCACCGATCATCTTTCTGAATACCTGTAGTGTGACTAATGCTATCGATTCATTCAGATGACAATTCTCATTCCTGCCGACTTCTCTAAGAGCGTTCATGATGTGGGCTCGATCCATTAACTGACTCTCTATTTAGTAGAAGTGTCGACCAGCCTTTCCGACCTTCTATTGTCCAGAACACTTGTATGTCCTTGTATGTAAAGATAATCGTGACTTAACGAATTATGGACCTCTTCGGAAATTGCATCCAATGTCTGCGAAACCTGCCTCCGCTTTCCAGATGATGTTCAATGAATCAATTAGTATGCCAGCATGGGGTGTTTTTTTTTTTTTTTTTTTGCAACTCAAACCTACGATATTCCATTGTTTCTGCCAATACTTTCATTATCACACTAGATGTTACTGTAGTGAAATGACTGCTGACTTTCTTAATAAATCTACCATATGAGTATGCCATGAAGGCTCATTCGCACCTGTAATTCTGAACAATCACTACGTCTGTGTATATGAGAGTACCCGTGTTATCATAGTGTCATTAATAAAAGCGGAGTTCCACTCTGTTGTAAATTTTCGGTAAGGACAAGATTAACTCTACAGCAGAGGTGGCCAACCTTTTCAGCAGGCGGGCCAAATTTCAGAAATAATATTTCCTGCCGGGCCACGCATCTAATTTTTTTTTTTTTTCAGTTAAAATAAGCAAGCAAGCGTGCTACAGCTTCGATCACATCGTCGCTTCCCACTCAGCGGGCCGCAACATGACTCCCGGCGGGCCGCGGGCCTCGTGTTGGCCACCCCTGCTCTAAAGGTTGGGAGAACTGGTGGCTATTCTTGCTGGACTTGATATTCGTGGGCGTACAAATTAGTTTGAAGGTGTCTTAAGCCTCCTCTGGCGATGATTTACCCCTCTTTAGCCTGTTCCCTTTCGTACATTGGGTGCTTATTTTTGGCACCTTTTCCAATTATGCTTTTGCCCTATCCATCTTCAATTCGCTTCCAGGTGATGTAATCATCTAAATAGATGAAAAGGAAAAAGTAGTGCTTGGGTGTTCATAGTGAAGGTTAACTGTCGGTGTTTAGTAAACATGAGACTGGCATTGATACCACGACATCAAATCTAAGAATAGAGATTGAGATGGTAACAGCGGCATTCCGTTGGCTGAAGGGCAAATAGCACACATGTCGTGATTATAACGGGCTCACAGTGAATCTTGAGAAAGGCCCAGACAGGACTGTTTCGTGTAGTGTGGCATGCTTCAGTTTAAAACTTAAAGATATGAAGCATCTGTAGAATATTTTCCCCAGTACATGCTGGTGTGGTGGGAAACGAGCAGGCGGACATATTGGCTGCGTCTGTACAGTTTGGGTGGTGTATTGATGCATGATAAGACAGATTTGTTAGGGTCTTTGGGGTCGTGTGTATAGCGTGGATGAACAGATAAATCATCATAGTCTGTAGAGAATGGAGCGGCAGGGAGTCACCAGTGGATCTGGCTGAGAATGAAGACTCCCAGGAATGGTCAGGCGGACACATAATCAAACTACAACTGGTTCCATTAATACTGAGACTCTTTACGGGCTGTTGAGGATGAGGACGAAGCATGTATGGAAATATCTCGAGTACAGTGATGTCGGTTCTTGACTCAACTCAACTCAACCTCAGTATTGCTTTATATTAGGTAAATGAGATAAACGACTCTTTTAGAAGATGTAAGACGCTGTGAGCATATATTGCTAGCGTTATATTCTTATAAACCACTCGGAACTCCATGAATAATGTGATTAATATAATACCTGCCGCCATTACTTCCCAACATTTTTGAGGTGCATAGTTTAGGCTTCGACGATCTGGAATCACAGACCATATTTAAAATGCGCCTTAGATTCGAACTTATGGCACCTAGGCCAGCAGACAGGCCTCTAGCCATTGTCCTACTGCGGATCCCATGCTATATAGTACATAAATCAAATACATCGGATTTAGCAGTTATAAGTCACACTCTTTCAAAGGATTTATGAACTTCCAACCAACACCAACCAAATAACCAGCCACACAGCCAACCAGTCAATAAACCAGCGAATCAAACAACAAATCAATCAACCAGCCGTGTAATCAAACAACCAACCAACCAACAAATAAACTGTGCAATAAAACAACAACAAACCAACCAATAACCAACCATGTAATCAAACAACCAACCAACCAATAAACCATGCAATCAAACAACCAACCAACAAAGAAACCATGCAATCAAACAACCAACCAAACATTAAACCATGCAATCAGCCAACCAACCAGCCACCCATTAAACCATATAATCAAACAACCAACCAACCAATAAACGATGCAATCACACAACCAGCCAGTAAAACATGCAATCCAATAACCAACCAGCCAATCAAACAACAAACCAACCAATCAATAAACGATACAATCAAATAACCAACCAATAAACCATGCATTCAAACAACCAACTAACAATCAAACAACCACCCAACCAACCAATCACACAATTATCCAACCAACCAACCGACCAATAAACCATGCAATCTAACAACCAACAAACTCATCAAACAACTAACCAACCAAACAATAAACGATACAATCAAACAACCACCCAACCAACCAATCAAACAACAAATCAACTAACCAATAGACCATGCAATCAAACAACCAACCAACCAACCAATAAACCATGCAATCAAACAACCAACTAACAATCAAACAACCACCCAACCAAACAATCAAACAACTATCCAACTACCCAACCCACCAATAAACCACGCATTCTAACAACCAACAAACTCATCAAACAACTAACCAACCAACCAATAAACGATACAATCAAACAACCACCCAACCAACCAATCAAACAACAAATCAACTAACCAATAAACCATGCAATCAAACAACCAACTAACAATCAAACAACCACCCAACCAAACGATTAAACAACTATCCAACTACCCAACCCACCAATAAACCATGCAATCTAACAACCAACAAACTCATCAAACAACTAACCAACCAACCAATAAACGATACAATCAAACAACCAACCAATCAAACAACAAATCAACTAACCAATAAACCATGCAATCAAACAACCAACCAATAAACCATGCAATCAAACAACCAACTAACAATCAAACAACCACCCAACCAAACAATCAAACACCTATCCAACTACCCAACCCACCAATAAACCATGCAATCTAACAACCAACAATCTCATCAAACAACTAACAAACCAACCAATAAACGATACAATCAAACAACCACCCAACCAACCAATCAAACAACAAATCAACTAACCAATAAACCATGCAATCACACAACCAACCAACCAACCAATAAACCATGCAATCAAACAACCAACTAACAATCAAACAACCACCCAACCAACCAATCAAACAACTATCCAACTACCCAACCCACCAATAAACCATGCAATCTAACAACCAACAAACTCATCAAACTACCACCCAACCAACCAATAAACGATACAATCAAACAACCACCCAACCAACCAATCAAACAACAAATCAACTAACCAATAAACCATGCAACCAAAAAACCACCCAACCAACCAATCAATAAATCCTACAATCAAACAACCACCCAACCAACCAATCAAACAACAAATCAACTAACCAATAAACCATGCAACCAAACAACCATCCTGTTCTCGTCGCCACTACCGCTACTTCCGTGATGTTATCATTCTAATAGTAAAGAACTCTTTCCCGTGCCCTGAGACTATTTGGGTATATGATGCCAGCTCCATATTGTTAAAAACCAATCGGCCCTCAATGAATGTTATGGTCAGTATCAAGCCGTCTAATTTTACTTCCTAAAGCATGTTGCCCTGATCAGTCATGCAAGTAAAATTCTACTAAAAATCATAATGAGAAGACTTCGTAAGAAAATGGAAGAATAAATTAACGTGGTTCAAGATGGATTTAGACAAGGAAGAGGAACAAGAGATCACATTCTCAATATGCGTTTAATAATAGAGAAGTGCAGAGAATTTAATGTAAACCTATTCTCATGTTTTGTGGATTATTCAAAGGCATTTGACTGTGTACAACATCAGAAACTTTGGGAAATCATGAGGAATATGGGCTTTCCATTACATGTAGTACAACTCATTGTACCCGTTTTAAGAAGTCCATGTCACTTAAAAAACAACTACATTCTGGGGGTTAAAAAAAGGGGGTAGGGGTCGGGGGTAGGGAGGGAAAGCTATTCTAACACATGCCCACCACGATTGCAAGGGACTGTACTATCGCGGTTCCATGGTGTCACCGGGAACTGATAAACATCAACATTTTCGTGAGTGAGAAACCATATGTTACAAACACTACAACAAATAAATATTGTGTTTCTGTCCAGTCGTGGTATTAGCCAAGTGTCGTTCAATTATTGGGCGCTATTAGCCAGGTGTAGATCAATTATTCAGCGTAAATACGGATATTATATAAAATATCCCAGTACACAACTTGTTTATACGGAAGTGTACAATTGTGGTAAGTTGTACGCGCAAATCTGCTTGTAAGTTAACAAAGGCAAAACAGACCAACAGACACTCAAATAGACAGACGTAGGATTGCAATTTTGTGTAATTCAGATACCGGAGCATTTCTCTTAAGAATTAGGATAATCAAATATGTTGCTAAAATTAATACTGTCATTAAAATAGGGGGGCGGGGGGGTGGGGGGGGGGGGGGTGGATATTTAAAGGAAAAAGCTTTGTGGCGAAGGAGTCCTGAATGCAATTCGTAATCCTGCATATCGCGTTCGAGTCACAGCTGTGAGCGTTTTGGAAACAGGCCGCATTGCGTTTGTTTCCTTATAAGCGTATGAGTGCCTGCCATTCAGAAAGCAATGTCAAACTACTGAACGTTAACTTGCCCAGGAATCATCATCATCATGCGCCGTGCCGGTAAGCGTGGGCGGTCATGTTTTGCCTTCTCATTCGATCACCAGAGTCGTGTATCAGCTCAGTGTTCTTGTCTCGACCATGCCACGTGGCCAAGCCATCCAGGTATTTACTTATCTGCCCTCCTCTTGCTCTCTTCCCTTCGATTTTGCCAGTTGTCACCAAATTCTTCAATTTATTTCTTCGCATACCATGACCAAAAATATTGTGACTGTCTACGTCTAATTTCTCTAATCAGGGAGTCTTCCGTGGCGAAGTGGTCAAGCCGTTTGACTCAAGCTCCGAAGGTTGTGGGTTCAAACAGACTGCTGACTTTCTTAATAAATCTACCATATGAGTATGCCATGAAGGCTCATTCGCACCTGTAATTCTGAACAATCACTACGTCTGTGTATATGAGAGTACCCGCGATTATAAAACAGGTTTTCATACAAGGATATGAGTGCCGTTCGTTCAAGAAGCAATGGTAGACTACTGAAGGTTGTATTTGCCAAGAAATCACAGACAGCCAAGCAATTCTGGGGTTGACTGCAGCGTCCTGAAAAAGATATGCAGCTAACTTTTAACATTTAACTAAATTAATATGGAAAACATTTGGATTTAATTAAATCTGTCATTTGACAGGAAAATAAAACTGGGATAATCGAGCGTCCTGAAAGAAATTTTATGGACAAAAAAGTATTTCATTAAAAAAAAATATTTTTTTAACCAGGACTGTCCCGGAAAACAGGGACGTCTGGCAATCCTAGACAGACGTGGATTTCTCAAACCCTGTCTGTGGGTCGTATGACTAAAGAAAAGTCAGGGAAACTTTTATATGCCACAAGCGCATTGGGCATATGGTGCTTAACCCATATCTTTGTAGACCAGTCGATACTCGGTGGATCATGTGGCCAGTATCACACAGTGTGCATTTACTTCGCTTCAATTTCATGGTACGTAATTCAGGCCGGCTGGACCTGAAAACACAAGTCAATTTTTACAATTCAAAGCTGCCCCGATGTGGGTCAAGCCCAACACCACCGTGTATGTACTTGCATACGATGCCACACATCTAGTCTAAGAATAGAGGCAGAGGTGGTCATTGCGGCATCCCGTTAGCTGGATGGGAATAGCACACGTATCATACCAGTATCAGGATGAGTGTGTTCGTAGTCAAGTTTTAACACTTACTGTCTTCAGCTGAGCTGAACTTAGCAGAGCTTAGGACTGACATCACTGCACTCAGGACATTCTCATAAGCGCCCTGTCCCTTCGTTCAACAGCCAGCGAAGAGTCATACTACTAATAGTTCCCACCGCTATCTGATTGAAAGTTCTCCTGGTCTTTTCTCTCAGTTTTGAGATTCTTCCAGAACTCTTGACGATCCCCCGCAATATCATTCTTTCCCCATACGGTTTCTCAATCTGTTTCCCCGCCTTCTCCACTTGTTTCCACAGGCGCTCGACAACTTGCTCCTAAAAATAAGTTTCTTGGTTTGTTGGTTGAAGAGTCTTCTTGAAGATATTTTTTGTTTTGATTTTGCGATCGCTCGCTTTGAATTCAAACGTAGTTTATTCATACTACTTTCTAGTAGGACTTCACTGAATATTCCGTATGGATTAGCTTTCCCCATTACCAGTGTCCCTCGTCATCAGACGAAAACACTCTTACTTCAGAGGTACTTGTCATTTACATCCCCACGTCAAAGACGAGAAGTCAACATTTTAGTAGAACTGACTGATGTAGGAGTTGAACCCCATACCTCGACATCAGCACACCGGATGTTTAAGATGTGCGTTCTTGTCCTTTCTGCCATGCTGACCTCCTCCTGGAAGATTAAGTTTGAACTCTAAATCCATTGCAATGACCTTCAGGTTGTTCGTGCCCTGTATAGTGCTAGCATCTGTTGGAGTGAGATCAATGTAGAGACTCCCCTCAAATGTGTGCCAGGGTGTTTCTGGGAAGTAATATCTGCTGGTGTGATGCTGACCTTATCGCAAATCGAGTTCCGATTGGTCTAGAAATGTTGGACTAGCGCCATTTACCCAATACGTCTTATGCCGTGAAAAGCGGTAACTTCCTTACTGACACTACACGCCCGCTTGGGTTGCATTCTAATATAAGAGTTAAATAGCCTTGGTAAGCACTAAAATAATATTCTTGCGTCTGTTGCAGTCTTGATTTGCTAAATATAGTTGTGTGATTCGATATATACAGTTGTGTGATTCGCTATATACAGGTGTGTGATTCGCTACATACAGTTGTGTGATTTGCTGGAAACCTGTCGACTACAACAAAAAGATGAAGGTCACCGTGACGCTGCTGTTGATGTTCTCGCTGATTACACTTTCCAATCTCGCATCTGCTGTACTGGTTAAGTACCGCCTGTTTTATGTTGTTCCTGGTAAAATAATCTGCATGAAGGGAGTTATACGATACCAAGTTAGCTAGTTAATTAGTTAATTCACAGATCAACTTGATTACACATGTAACTATTAGTGCTATAACTTATAGCCCCTTTATCATTATCCCCCCTCACCGTGATTACTAAGAATTAGTTAGTCTTTCCTCTTGACCCAAGGCGGCGCATAGGGCAGAAGTCATGGCTCTCCGTGCCTGGCAGTTCGCTGCTACCTGTTGTAGATCTTGGATGCTTACTTGACCGTTGAATGAGCCTTCTCTGATGATGGTTCTACGCAGGGTCTATCTGGGTCTTCCCCGTTTTCTTTTCCCTACCGATGACCTTTTGAGGGCTTGCTTTTTCATTCTGAGTACATTTCCGATATAGTTCCAACGGTGTTTTGGAGCGACTGTAACAACTATAGGGGTATCTCACTTCTGTGTATTGTTGGGAAAGTATTTGCCAGAATTGTCCTGCGCAGACTTCAAGTCCTGGGAGATCAAGTCTACCCCGAATCACAGTGCGGCTTCCGTCAGAACCGGTCTACCATTGATATGATATTCTCATTGCGACAGATGCAAGAAAAATGCCGGGAACAAATTCAGCCACTGTTTATTGCCTTCATCGACCTCACAAAGGCATTCGATTTGGTCAGTCGTGAGGGTCTGTTCAAAGCACTAAAGAAGATTGGCTGCCCACCAACTCTTCTGTCCATTGTGGAATCGTTCCACACAGGCATGAAGGGTATAATCAAGTTTGATGGCTCAACTTCAGAAGAGTTTGAAATCAAGAGTGGAGTTAAGCAAGGTTGTGTACTATCCCCCACCCTCTTTGGGATATACTTTTCACTTCTACTGAAATATGCCTTTCGTGATCAGGATGACGGTATATACATTCACTCACGCTCAGATGGTGGCCTCTATAATGCTCAGAGATTGAAGGCCAAGACCAAAATTAGCAGGGTGCTAATCAGAGAGTTGCTTTTTGCGGATGATGCTGCGATCACGACCCACTCTGAGGAAGAATTACAACATCTACTATCTGCATTCTCCAATGCTTGTTCTGAATTTGGTTTAACAATTAACAAAAAGAAGACACAGATTATGTCACAAGGTGCACCTGGTGTACCATCAATCTTTATTGACGACGCCGAACTGGAGATAGTAGACCATTTTACATATCTAGGATCAGAGGTAAATAGCAAATTATCCCTCGATCAGGAAATCAACATCAGGATTGGCAAGGCAGCAACAACAATGAACTTGTTAGCAAAAAGAGTCTGGGAGAACAGGAAGCTTACTGCCAAAACAAAAGTCCTCGTCTACCAAGCCTGTGTCCTTAGTACTCTTCTTTATGGCAGTGAAACCTGGACAGCTTACTCACGCCAAGAGAGACGTTTAAACAGCTTTCATATGCGGTGTCTGCGAAGAATTCTTGGTATTAAGTGGCAAGACAAAATCACAAATACTGAAGTATTGGAAAGATCAGGTTGTGTGACGGTGTATTCCATGCTCAGTATTCGTAGACTTAGATGGATAGGACACGTTAGGAGGATGGATGATGGTAGAATACCAAAGGACATCTTTTTTGGTGAATTACAGACGGGTAGGAGATCTCAGGGTCGGCCTCTACTACGATACAAAGATGTGTGTAAGCGGGACATGATTGATACAGGCATTGATACTGCACATTGGGAGCACGTCGCCGCTGAACGTGTTGCATGGAGGGCAACTATCAGAAATGGAATAAAGACAAAGGAGAAAATGATTGCAGATAAAGCACACACAGAGCGTGAGAGACGTAAGATGGTGCAAAATGGTGGAAATGACCATGTTTTCACATGCACCTACTGTGGGCAAACATTTGCAGCAAGAATTGGCCTTACCAGCCACACTCGCCACCGCCATGGATCGTAGTTATTAAGCCTTTTTGAAGCACAATGTACCAAACTATCGTCTGTCAAGACGGAAAGGTGCCAATGTATGTTTTCTTGTAGGTAATTTAAGCAGACAATTGAGGAGTTATGTAGAAGCTGCGGTGATATGGTTTTATAGAAGAATGACAAGAAGACCACGGATGTATAGACAGAATAATAAAGACATTGAGAGAAATGAACTCACAGAGAGAACTGGTTACTCGCATCAGAAGAGGTCACTACATATAACTTGGGCATGTCATGAGAAGAGGACAGCCAGAGTATTTCGTCACAACGGGAAAGTTGGAGGGGAAGAGAGGCACGGAGAGATTATAAGAGAAGATGCTGGACAGTTTGACATCATGGCCTGCAGGAGCATCAACATCAGAGATGATTGGCAGTACACAAGACTATTTATAGACATGATCAACAACGTCACACAGCACTAGCTTATGTTGTTGTTCGCTCGCTCGCTCGCTCGCTGGTTAGCTTTGAACTCAAGCGTAGTCCATACACGTACTACTACTTATGCACTGGGCTTATTTTTGCGAGTGGATTAGTTTTCCCTGTTACCTGTGTCTCTCGTCATCAGGCGAAACCACTCCGACTTCTGGGGTACTTGTAATTGACGTCCCAAAGTCAAGGACGAGAAGTCAATATTTTAGTTCAACCGAGTGGTGAAGGTGAAGAAGAATTTAAATGAATGTGGACCTTGTAGAGCAGGGGTGGCCAACCTTTGTAACAGGCGGGCCAACTTTCAGAAATAATATTTCCTGCCGGGCCACGCACCTAATTTTTTTTTGTTAATTAAAGTAAACAAGCTTCGACCACACCGTCGCTTCCCAGTAGGTGAGGTCGTAGTCAAACGCTTGCCTGGTTTAATGTTTTAAAAAAAAATGTATATTTATATTTTTGAAGAAAATGAAACATAACTGAGAATCAAACATATTTATTAGACAATTTAAAAATATTTAAAAGTGAGACATCTGACTTTGTTTTGCAGAACTAAGTGCATCAAAATTGATCTCGACTGATGTCGCTACACGCAAGCAGTTTTCCAAATGAACATCAGTAATTCGTGTTCTCACATGTGATTTGATGTGCTTCATGCGACTAAAAAGCTGTTCACACGCATAAGTGTTTCCAAATAGCGAAACCATCGAAAGAGCATATTTGTAAAACGCAGGATATTTATCCTTGTCCAAATACGTTTTACAGAACTCTTCCAAACCAACTTGATGGAATGTCTCCTTTAACTGTGTATCACAACACATTTCACAATGTTCCATTTGTAATCATCCTGGCAATAAATTCATGTCTAACGCGAATAGCGTTGCAAATGCACAAAGAAAGCACAAAATGTTTTTTTTTTTTAAATCCTGAAATTGGTTTTCAAATTCGAGGTTTAAGTCAGATATCAAAGAAGCGTATTTATCCGCCCCATCCTGTGTGACGTCTGGTTGCAATGACAATGTAGGAAAGTGAGTAAAGTTTTTTTTGTCCTCAGCTGTTGTTCCCAAAGACCAAGTTTCATTTGAAGTGCATAAATATGATCATACATCTCATTAATTAATTGATCTTTCCCTTGTAGACGAGTATTTACGTCATATAAGTGGCTAGCTATATCGATCAGAAATGCAAAGTTGCAAACCTTCTCTTTGTCTTCAAACTCTGCGATACTTTTTGACTTCCTTTGCAAAGAACGATTGTATTTCTTGCTGCAAATCAAACACTCTTTTCAACATTTTGACACGGATCAGCCATCTTATTTCTGCATAAAATTTAACGTCATTATAAACTTAGTCCAAAGACTTTAGAAATTCTTGAAACTGACGCTGATTCAACCAGTTCGACTTAATGAAGATCACTATTTTGACGACCACTTTCATGACATGGTCCATTTTGAGATACTTCGAACTTAAATTCTCCTGATTAATAATGCAATGCAAATTTAGCATTGCCGACTTTAGAGGCCTCATTTTCAATCAATGTGACTAAACCCTCGTGTTTCCCAACCATTCCTTGAACACCATTCGTTGTTAATTCCGATAAGTTGTTAAGTTGTAACGAAAAGCGATTGAATGTCGATGTAACTGCCTCTAACAAATCTCGTGACTTAGTAGTGTCCTTGTGTGGATACAGTGCCGCTAATTCTTCTTTTTTTTTTTTTTTTAATGGACATCAACACACCTGACAAATATTGTCATTTGGGCAGTATCTGCCATATCTGTGCGTTCATCTAATGCTACAGCATAAAATACAAACTCGGATGCTCGACTTTTCAAAGTATCTTCAATATGAGCAAGCTTCCCGAAGACGCCGAAGACCACAGAACATATATATCAAAAGTTGAAGTCTCAAATTAAATTTCATCAATACCTAGCGTCAGACACAAAACTAAGTAACCTTGAGTATCAAATAGTGGGATATTAGAAATAGCTAAAAACTATGAATTTTCTCGAAAATGCGGGATATTTAAAATAGCTCAAAACCAATGACTTTTTCCAAAGATGCGAAATATTTCAAATTTCTCTTAGCTATAATTTAAAAATATATGACACTAACGACTCATGATGTAATGTTCTTTTTGGTGATATGTACAATAGAGTTAACATTTATATTCTTTTGACCTAGCTTTGCGAGCCGCAACATAACTCCCGGCGGGCCGCATGCGGCCCGCGGGCCTCGTGTTAGCAACCCCTATTGTAGAGTCTTAACTATTGGAGCCACCCTAAGAGACTCTAGATTTGGAGCGAATTTTATCCACTTGAGATGGCGAGCGTTAATTAGGAGTATTCAGTTAGGAACTCACTAATTTGATAATGTACTATTTGTGCTGTTTTCACATAGTAAGGTCTTTTGTTTTTTATAACTTTCAAACGTTAGTTGGAATCATGCGGTCCCAATGGAGTTTATCGGCGAGAAGACGGGACAACGGCCCGGAGAGATGTTTCTACCGATTGCTGGACCACATTGAGCAACTGTTTCAAGTAAATAATTTCGTCAACATTAGTTATAAACATGTATAAATAGATGTGAGGATACCGTTTAATTGATACACAGCCGAGGGATAATATGTCGTCAAATATGAACTCATATTTAGACAGAAAGACGATATATCGCCATACTAGGGCCGTCGTGTTATTTGTTTTGTTTCATGGTATCTTCCGTAATTTTAATGCTCAATGAACGGACATTTACATTATAATACTTGTTGGGACGCAGAGGTGTTTCCAAGGCACCAGGGCCGGGTTATATACTGGCCAAGACCTATTGACGCGTCCTCGCCGAGCGTCCTGGGCAACAGGTCCCTTCGGGGTCCTGGCTGAAGTCAATAGGATCGTTGATTCCTCCGAAGTCGGAGAGTGTCTGCCTGTACGGCGAGGAACCACCAGTCTGCACACCAATAAGCCAGACATGGGACAACGGATACTCACGCAAACCTCAGGTTCTGTATGACATCACACTGATGTTGGACAACAGGATGCCTTCATCCGACGTACAGGACTTTGCGTTGGAGCTCAAGCCAATGAACACAAGCAAGCAAGCATAATACTTGTTTATTTGCTTGTGTACCATGTGTGGTCCAAACTTACTTTTTGTTTCGCACTGAATCAGTTAAGCTTTCGAAATGGGATTGCCATTTTGATGTTGCTCCAAATTGAAGAGGTAGAGGCGTTTTCCGACGACCCCAAGAGCTATGCGAAGCTACTGTTTGGTGTCGCGAGATTGCCATGAGTTAAACAGATAAATATACCGACGTTTGCTGGGCGTGTATTTTCTAGGCCCACAACAGCCGTACTGGAAAAACAGCACAGGTTACATCAGGTCAGCCCATATACACATTTGGTGGTGAAGTGAGGAGGAAGTGAGTGCGCTGAATCAGATATCACTTTGACAAGTCATAAACACATCAGACGGAAATGGCTGCTGGGATTGTCACCACTGAACAGAAGCTTGACAGTTGTCAACAGTCAGAGACAAACCGGAATTGGCAGCGAGAGACAGGAAAACAGTGCATCTGTCAATTCTTGGTTTCCGGCACATCGAGAAGTTGACGGGGTTATTTGCAACTCTTTGTTGGAAGTAGACATAAACTTGCTGGCTTGTTTTGAAAATCTTAACAATTACTGACAACTTTGACAGGACTAAAGCCAGGAAAATAGATTCTTGCAAATGGCTGATATGTCCAAATAACACCTGTGTGGGGGCGAAAAGGATAACGTCACGTGGACAACTTGGGTAGTTTGCCATATAAACTCGAGTTGGGATCAACTAGGGTGGACTTGAATAATGCTCTAGTCGGAGTGAGGGCACTGCAGCGCCTAGTGGAAATAATATCTACCGTGTGTTAATTAGTGACTTAATTTTACACGTGCCTATATGGCAGATGTAGATATGATTTATAGGACTGCAGTAGTGCCATTTAAGGTATAACTTATTATAATATATTCGTTATAATTACTTTAGGCAGTAGCCTTGTTAAACTATAGTGTGATGATTAGCACTGGTAGTGGAAACTAGCTAGATTAGGGAAGTGATACTTGGCTCTGTTAGCTAGAATAGATTAGTGAAGTGTTGATAAGCTTTACTAGTTGAGTAATGAAGGATAATTGGGATCCTCCCGTAGGTGTCCCTGGTGGGCGGGGTTCCGCATTCTGTTTGCTGATATTTTTCTTTGTCATAGCCTGATTCGACTCTAGGTGGGTAGCTAATCTGCTCTATGACTAAGTCTAGTTAGCTAAAGATCATTAAGCAAGGTGATAGGCTTACACTCAGCCGAAAGGATCAGTGACTAGTACTATCACCAGATGTGTTGTTTCTATCCTAGGTTCCCTACCAGATCCAAGGAAACTCTACAAGTTTTGGGAAAGACTTAAAAAACCCATTCTGAAGAACACCAGTTCAAGAGTCAATAACGTTGCATACAGAAAGCAACTAAAAGCGAAAAGGACGTTGATTCACCACACATAGTGATGATTACAGATGCACCATACAGCATCAGACAGTAGTAACTACCGGAGAACAATCTAATAGTTACCTAGTGTTATATAATCTCGTGTAATAGAACACAAGACATTATACTTGAGGCTAGATAGACACGAGTGAGGATCCAGTACAGTAACAATTAACATTAATGACTGTGTACACACTGCAAAAGACTTGTGCAGTTTGTTTAGGAACATTAGGAACGGACATTGTGTAGAGTGCAACCGGTCCCTGATTAACTCTTAATACCACCGGTGTCTATTTCGGATGTTCATGAAATTGGATTACCAGAGGTCTACAGAGGCAAAGCATTATCCGGCAAGATGGTTCCGGCAACGGGTGAGACGTACTTGTTCTGACGTAACGTGCTGTGGTCTATCTTTGCTGTGATCAGCTGACTGAGTTGATGTCTGAGAGACAGAGTCTACACACTTTATAGAACACGTCACACATTTTCTTCACATACACGTCTCATATACATTACACTTTTATTTTAATAAATTACTCTTTATTAATTTCTAGAAGCAAGAGTTGTTGAGTATGTTGCGTTGGGGAAGTATGAGAAGGGGGCATAGTACGACAGTGTGAGAGTGATAGGAAAAGGTGTCCATAGGCTGATGGAGTGTGTTGGACGGAAGCTGGTGGATTCTCCAGAATATTGAGGGGGAAAAAAATAATATTATAATGTGGGTGTCGGATCTCCTCACTCCAGGGACGACACTTTAAAGGAGGACACGACATTATTGGGGGCTCGTAAACGTGATCTTTGGACAGCGGGATCTCTCGTAAACGGGATCTTTGGACAGCGGGATCTCCCGTAAACGGAATCCTTGGACAGCGAGATCTCCTGCAAGCAGGAACGTTTGACAGTGGGATCTTCTGACAACGGGGTCTTTTGACACGGGATCCTTAGTTATAAGAGGGAGATATCAGTTTGGAGAATCCAGCTAGAGTGAATGTGGATAGGGGTTAGGATTAATATCTTACCTGTTCACACTTCACACGTCTGCATAGGTCTGTGGTCCTGATTCTACTCTTGTCACTGAGTGAATGTGCTGTGTGTGGTAATATCTAGATTGATAGTACTTGTTCATATATCTGTATAGTAATTTGCAGTTATATTGTACTAGACCTGCTAGCTTACCTCTCTGTATAATGGCCACCCCTAAACTTAGCACAGCAGAATTAAAGGAAAAGGGGGAAGAAATGGGATTGGCTGGGTCTTCTCTAACGGATTACATACAGGAAGTGGAGAGAGAGTATCGTCAAGCGGAAAGGGAAGATCGAAAGGCCGAGTTGGAATTGAGAAGGATGGAATTGGAAGCTGAGCAAGCAGCTAGGAAATTGGAAGCTGAGCAAGCAGCTAGGAAATTGGAAGCTGAGCAAGCAGCTAGGAAATTGGAAGCTGAGCAAGCAGCTAGGAAATTTGAAGCTGAACAAGCAGCTAGGAAATTAGAAGCTGAACAGGAAGCACAGAAAAGGGAGCACGAGTACCGGATGAGGGAACTCGAGTTGAAGAGTCAATCTAATGGAGAAACTGAGGGAGCAGTTGGAGGTTCCTCCATCCCAGGATCAACACCAGTAGGTGGACATGGGTACCATGCTATGAAGTTTCCTTTAGCGGTCTACGAGGAGGACAAAGAGAAGATTGACCAATACCTTCAACGCTTCGAGGCTATGTCAGTTGCTATGGGTCTGGAGCGTAACAAATGGAATCTTAAGCTATCCCAGGGATTACGCGGGACGGGATACGAGGTTTATACTCGCCTGCCACCAGGACATGAGAACAATTATGATGAGTTAAAGACGGCTCTGCTGAAACGATTCGAGGTTACGTCACATACCTACCGGAAAAAAATTTCGAGCAGCGAAACGAGAACCGGGAGAGTTGTTTGCCGCCTACAGTTTGCGTCTTAAATCTTATCTCCATAAGTGGATGGATTTGGCTGGGTTCGCACATGACTATGAGAGTCTGGAAGAGCTCATGGTGGTCGACCAGCTGAAGAAGCAAATGTCTAAACCTCTCAGGACGTTCCTGGGAGAACAAGGAGCGGAACGTATTGACCTCGTGACTAAATTAGCAGAACGGTTCGTCGAGGTACATGGGGAGGCAGGGGAAAACCTTTCCACCAACACCAAAAGTCAAGAGAAACATGACAAGAAGAAAGCCAAAAACTCAGGAACCAAAAAGTGGGAACCTTATGTGCAAAAATCACAGGATAATTCAGAGAAGAAGAAGGAGGGAAGCAAGAGCACTTCAAGCTCTACACCTAAACGACCGTGGTCGGAGAAGTGGTGTTCAATTTGTAAGTCACCCTCTCACAATACGAGGGACTGCAAATCGAAGGCTAAGAACCCTCACTTTGCAGCATGTCAAGTGACTTCCAAGGAGGTTGTCACGGAAAAGACCAAGGTCAACAAGGAAGCTCGCCACCAGGAGAGCTCATTCAAGTCCGACAATAGAAAATCTAGGACAGGGAAATGGTGCAACCAATGTCAGTCAAACACGCACAAGGCTATTGACTGCAGGGGAAAGTCAGGAGACACTCAATTCGTCGTGTGCTCAGGGAAACCTAAGGTGGAGCCCACCGAACAGGTCGAGGCCGAGGAAGAGACTCCAGACCAGGAAAAACCACCTGTAGTGGAATTGGTAGAGGTTAACGGTCGTCAAGTGGAGTGTTTATACGACACAGGACTGGACGGGGAGGCCGTGATTTCTGCGGATCTGGTACATCCAGAACAATTCACAGGTGAAACATTGGATATACAGCCTGCACAGAAGAGTGCTGTAACCATGAAGTTGCCCATTGCTAATGTGGAGATTCGGTCAAGGTACGTCACCGGCACCATCAAGGCCGCTGTATTGACCGATCCCATTTTTCCAGTCATCCTAGGTTGCCGGTATGTCTTTCTGGGAATGCCCAGGGAGCCAATCCATATGGGAGCAATGCAGACTCGCTCTCAGACGAAAACGGAAGAGGCAGACGCAATTGTGACTAACCCAATGCCGGGGGAGCTACGAACTGCCCAGAGTGAGGATGATACTTTACGTCCTTGCTACAAAAAGCTGCAGAAAAGTGCTGATCCACCAGGACGGGGGCAGTACTACATGAAGAATAGGATACTCTACAGGAGAGCAGGAAGGGGAGACAACCTATACGGTCAGTTGGTCGTCCCGAAAGCTCATCGGTCCCAGATTCTTCATATGGGGCATACCATCTCCTTTAGTGGACACATGGGTATTGCCGCCACCATGCAGCGGATTTCCTGCCACTACTATTGGAATGACAGATGATGTGCGTCGGTATGTGAAGTCATGCCCTGAGTGCCAGAGGGTGGCACCGAAACACTGGACAGCACCGGTGATGTTGGGTGAGATGCCCATCATGAACTCTCCTTTCGAGAGGGTAGCCATCGATATCGTGGGTCCACTTCCCAGGACTAGGAAGAGGAACATGTATATACTTACAATGGTGGATTGCTGTACAATGTGGGGTGAGGCGATACCGTTGACCACGATTGACTCGAAAAGAGTGGCGGACGCACTGATGGAGGCCTTTACCAGATTAGGCTTTCCGGATCAAATTCTGGCGGATAATGGATCTCAGTTTTGTGGAAAACTCATGGAGGAGGTATTTAGGGTGTTTCACTCTAACCACATACATACCAGCCCTTACCACCCTCAAGCCAATGGACAAGTAGAACGTTTCAACGGCACGTTGATGACAATGCTCAGGAAATTAGCGCAGGAAAAACCTGATAGGTGGGATGAATATATCCCAGCAGCACTTTTTGCCTATCGGGAAGTTCCTCATGGCTCAACAGGACTACCACCCGCTACGTTGCTGTTTGGTCGTCCAATCAAAGGACCGTTGGAAGCCATGTTGAGGAGTTGGACTGAAGAGGGGACGTCAGAAGAAGTGATCTCATCCTATCAATACGTGGAGGAACTGAAAGAAAAACTCCATAAGGGATGGACTCTGGCAAATCAAAACTTGAAAAAGGCCAGGAAAAGACATGCGGCTTACTACAACCGTAGGTCTAAAGAAAGATCTCTAGAGGTAGGAGATAAAGTCTTGTTGCTACTCCCAACGGGAAACAACAAACTGGAGATAGGTTGGCAAGGACCATTTCCCGTGGAAAGGGTGATATCCAGAACCAACTATCAAATCCGGATCCGGGGAAAGTCGAAGATTTTCCATATCAATCTCTTTCGGAAATACGAAGAGAGACCAGGAGACAAGGCAGCTCACCTCATGGCAATGGCAGTTGCAGTGGAGACAGAAGTGGGAACCAGCGAGGGCAGGGAATATCCCTTAGTACACCAGGAAACCTATAGGGATGTACAAGTGAACCCTGATCTGACCTCCCAGGAGAGGGAAAGGATAACCCAGGTTCTCAAGTCTCATAAGGAGATACTGACTGATAAACCAGGACGAACGAGGTTGGTGGAGTTCGAGATGACTTTGACCACACAGGAGCCGGTTCGCCAAAAGGTTTACCCAGTGCCATTCTCTAAAGAAAAGGCCCTGGAGGAGGAAATACACAAATTGCTGGAGGATGACGTGATTGCACCATCCACATCCCCATACAATGCGGGGGTAGTTTTGTTACGCAAACCAAGTGGAGAACACAGGTTGTGTATAGATTACCGACTGCTGAACAGTCATACACAGTTTCAGGTGGAACCTTTGCCGAATCCAACTCAGTTATTCGCTAGGCTCCATAAGGCTCGGTACTTTTCAAAGGTGGATCTGAGTCGGGGGTACTATCAGATACCAGTCAAACCGGAGATTCGACCACTGTTAGCTTTCAGTACACCCAGTGGACACTACGAATTCAAGGTCATGCCCTTTGGACTCAGCAATGCACCTAGTGTGTTTACACGCATGATGAGGACTTTACTAGATCCGTTACAGGATCCGTCCATCATCTCATTCATGGATGATATTCTGATTTCCAATGACAGCTTGGATGACCACTTACAATCCTTGGAGAGAGTGTTTAATAGACTCAAGGAAGCAGGGCTTACTGCTCGTCCAACCAAGTGCATGATTGGTTACCAAACTCTGGAATTTCTAGGTCACACCATCACTCCAGGACACATTGTTCCAGAAGAGAAGAACCTGGAGAAAATCAGAAATGCACCAAGGCCAAAAACGAAGAAGGATGTGCGATCTTTTCTCTCGTTGTGTGGGTTCTACCACAAATTTATCCCACATTTCACGGAACTGGGAGCTCCGTTGACGGAAACCTTGAAAAAGGGATTCCCGGACCAAATCATTTGGACACCAGAATGTGAGAATGCCTATAGTCAGTTAAAGGAGGCCTTGGTCAGCAAACCTGTATTACAGCTCCTTGACCTTTCCAAACCATTTGTGTTGAGAACGGATGCAAGTGCGATTGGAATTGGAGCCGCTTTGTTACAGGAAGGAAAAGACGATGCTTCGGTTTTGAAACCTGTGGCATACGCAAGTAAGAAACTTCTACAGGCGGAGAGGAATTATTCAACCGTCGAGAGAGAATGCTTGTCCCTCGTATGGGCAGTGCAAAAATTTCAGCCATATTTGTATGGAGTTAAGTTTCGGGTTCAGTCGGATCATCAGCCCCTGATGTTCCTGGCGACTTCTCAGAAGCTCAACGCCCGTTTGATGCGGTGGTCGTTGTTACTTCAACCGTATAATTTCACAGTAGAATACATTCCTGGGAAGGAAAATGTTGGAGCGGATTTCTTGTCAAGACACCCAGCTCCTGAAGAAGAGGAATGAATCATCTGGATTTAACTCATTGTGGAGAATAGTGAGATGGACTACTCTCTTAACTGATCGCCTGCCAGATGCCACTTGATAGCCCAAGTAACCCAAATTTCCCACCCAGATGCCACTTTAATGCCCCTCTTATGTATAGTGGTTTAATGTATCTGTGTTTCCTATCCAGTCCACCTTTTTAGTGTCTCACTTATTTAAACTCCAAAAGCGAAAGATTTTATTTCATTTCGTGTGCTTCCGTGTGCACAGATCAGGCATGGTTTCGTGTAAACTTTTAGGAGAATGTTTGTTGATATTTCGAAATTCAAAGTGACCATATCTTCTGGTTCTTGACCTCATATATTTTAATAAAATCACAGTTTTAAACAGTTTTATATTATAGTTATTGTGATGTAAACGACTTTGTGATAGATTCTAAAACGAACCTGTGCAGTATTCAGATAATTATGTAGAAGGCGGTCATAATATTGAAAAAAAATCTAACAGTGAATTTTACTAAGAATATGATGGCTTTTCCATTTTGTGTGAAAATGATGTACTTCATAATGTTATGATTTCATTGCGTTTTATTCATGTTATGGAGCAGCTCTTGTGATATTCTTGAAGACAACTGGTGTGTGTAATATAATTCACTAAATTTAACTGGATTAGCGGCTTCGGATATAAAATAAAGACTTGGTAAGTGAATTTTTTTCATAATTTTTAACACTTTAATTTCAATTGTTATTACTAAAACTCTCATTATTGTCATAATATTTGTAACCTATCAATTAATTATTAACACTGTCAGGTTCCCTGTGCAATTCTCTTTAATTTGATATGTAATACAATGCATCTGCTACAGTTTTAACCATTTTAAAAGCAAAATTGTGGCATACCCCTAGTTTAAATTTTCTGCCTTGAATCTCTGTTTGGGTATGACCACTTTTTTGTTTGGCACTGAATCAGTTAAGAGGGGGCCTATGTCGCGAGATTGCCATGAGTTAAACAGATAAATATACCGACGTTTGCTGGGCGTGTATTTTCTAGGCCCACAACAGCCGTACTGGAAAAACAGCACAGGTTACATCAGGTCAGCCCATATACACATTTGGTGGTGAGTGAGGAGGAAGTGAGTGCGCTGAATCAGATATCACTTTGACAAGTCATAAACACATCAGACGGAAATGGCTGCTGGGATTGTCACCACTGAACAGAAGCTTGACAGTTGTCAACAGTCAGAGACAAACCGGAATTGGCAGCGAGAGACAGGAAAACAGTGCATCTGTCAATTCTTGGTTTCCGGCACATCGAGAAGTTGACGGGGTTATTTGCAACTCTTTGTTGGAAGTAGACATAAACTTGCTGGCTTGTTTTGAAAATCTTAACAATTACTGACAACTTTGACAGGACTAAAGCCAGGAAAATAGATTCTTGCAAATGGCTGATATGTCCAAATAACACCTGTGTGGGGGCGAAAAGGATAACGTCACGTGGACAACTTGGGTAGTTTGCCATATAAACTCGAGTTGGGATCAACTAGGGTGGACTTGAATAATGCTCTAGTCGGAGTGAGGGCACTGCAGCGCCTAGTGGAAATAATATCTACCGTGTGTTAATTAGTGACTTAATTTTACACGTGCCTATATGGCAGATGTAGATATGATTTATAGGACTGCAGTAGTGCCATTTAAGGTATAACTTATTATAATATATTCGTTATAATTACTTTAGGCAGTAGCCTTGTTAAACTATAGTGTGATGATTAGCACTGGTAGTGGAAACTAGCTAGATTAGGGAAGTGATACTTGGCTCTGTTAGCTAGAATAGATTAGTGAAGTGTTGATAAGCTTTACTAGTTGAGTAATGAAGGATAATTGGGATCCTCCCGTAGGTGTCCCTGGTGGGCGGGGTTCCGCATTCTGTTTGCTGATATTTTTCTTTGTCATAGCCTGATTCGACTCTAGGTGGGTAGCTAATCTGCTCTATGACTAAGTCTAGTTAGCTAAAGATCATTAAGCAAGGTGATAGGCTTACACTCAGCCGAAAGGATCAGTGACTAGTACTATCACCAGATGTGTTGTTTCTATCCTAGGTTCCCTACCAGATCCAAGGAAACTCTACAAGTTTTGGGAAAGACTTAAAAAACCCATTCTGAAGAACACCAGTTCAAGAGTCAATAACGTTGCATACAGAAAGCAACTAAAAGCGAAAAGGACGTTGATTCACCACACATAGTGATGATTACAGATGCACCATACAGCATCAGACAGTAGTAACTACCGGAGAACAATCTAATAGTTACCTAGTGTTATATAATCTCGTGTAATAGAACACAAGACATTATACTTGAGGCTAGATAGACACGAGTGAGGATCCAGTACAGTAACAATTAACATTAATGACTGTGTACACACTGCAAAAAGACTTGTGCAGTTTTGTTTAGGAACATTAGGAACGGACATTGTGTAGAGTGCAACCGGTCCCTGATTAACTCTTAATACCACCGGTGTCTATTTCGGATGTTCATGAAATTGGATTACCAGAGGTCTACAGAGGCAAAGCATTATCCGGCAAGATGGTTCCGGCAACGGGTGAGACGTACTTGTTCTGACGTAACGTGCTGTGGTCTATCTTTGCTGTGATCAGCTGACTGAGTTGATGTCTGAGAGACAGAGTCTACACACTTTATAGAACACGTCACACATTTTCTTCACATACACGTCTCATATACATTACACTTTTATTTTAATAGATTACTCTTATTAATTTCTAGAAGCAAGAGTTGTTGAGTATGTTGCGTTGGGGAAGTATGAGAAGGGGGCATAGTACGACAGTGTGAGAGTGATAGGAAAAGGTGTCCATAGGCTGATGGAGTGTGTTGGACGGAAGCTGGTGGATTCTCCAGAATATTGAGGGGGGGGGGGGGGAAATAATATTATAATGTGGGTGTCGGATCTCCTCACTCCAGGGACGACACTTTAAAGGAGGACACGACATTTGGGTCTCCCATGTCGGACAGGTCAAGGGAGAGAAACCAAAGAGGGACAAACCTGCGGCCTTGTAGGTGGACTAGGAACAGTCCAAGGCTAAGGAAAGCAAATACGAAACAAATGCTTGTCGAAGAGGGATTACTGAGCTGCAGGCTTGACGAGGCAATGTAACTCAATGGATGATGCAGGGGATACACATCAATTACCAGGTACCCGTTTTGTTTCTTTCCAAATATTTTTTTTTCTTGTTTATGCATCTTTCCATACAGTCAGGAATGACGAAACAATTCAACGCAGTTCACTTGATGATGAAAGGTGGTTAATACTGGGGATTCCCCCTTGCCAGCCATCCCTAACTGCTATCTAAACCTCTGCTTTAAGGTCAAAGTTACAAAACCCCCGTTGTACAGGGCAGCAAGCTGGATTTGTTTTTTTCGTTCGCTTACTTTTGAAATCGAGCATAGTTCATACACGTGCTACTACTACTAATGCGAGCACTGGCCTGATGATTGCATGTGGTTTAAGTTTTCCTATTACTAGTATCTCTCGCCATCGGACGAACCCAATCCAACTTCGAGGTACTTGTAATTTACGTCCTCAAATCAATAATGAAAATAACATTGAAACAAGTTGCTATCTGCATTCCTTTATAGGACGTCGCAATCAACTCCATCATTATTTGGCTGTTTGTGATTCACCAGGCAATCTCTACGTTCAGTAGTTTGCCATTATTTTCTATACGACCAACGTCCGTACAATCAAAATCGACGCAAGGCAGTCTGCTTTCAAGTTGTTGAGTTGAGTTGTTGAGTTGAGTTAAGAACCGACATCACTGTACTCAGGACATTCCCATACGGGCTCCGTCACCCTCGTTCAACAGTCAGCGAAGAATCATACTACTAATCGTTCCCACCTCTATCTGATTGACACCGACACGAGTACATAGACTCACTTATCTTGTTATTTTTAAATGACATGTCCTTTGTAGGACACGAGTACACGGACTAACTTATCTTGTTATTTTTAAATGACATGTCCTTTGTAGGACACGAGTACATAGACTCACTTATCTCGTTATTTTTAAATTACATGTCCTATGTAGGACGTTACCATGAACCCCAAACCCAAGTGGACTTTCTAAGCAATTTTACGTTCAGTAGTTTGCCCTTGCCGGTTCCTGGCCTAGAGGTTAGCGACTTTTCTCCGTAATCTCGTATACTCTCGTAAGTAACATGACGACGGTGAGAATCAGCAATGGTTAGAATCGCGTCGGTAACTTACGGGGTATGTGAGCCGGCCGCTCAGAAATCAATGGCAAACTATTGAGCGTAATCTTGCCAAGAAATCAACAATCAGCTGAAAGATGCTGATGTTGACAACGATGTCCTGTAAAGGATATGCAGACATTTTATTTAGTTTGCCATTGCTTTCTGAAGGAGAAGTCCAAAAAGTCCAAACTGAGGCGTGTATGAAACGATCCCGCTAACCTCGTCATTAACATACCGGAAGTTTAAGAGTTAGAACGCTATATTCACTAGACCACTTCGAAGTCTTTGAAAGATTAAATGATTGCAGTAACCCAGAGATGACAGGTAGAATCATCCAAGCAAAGATAGCATCACATCAAGAACACTGTGTGAACTATCCTTCTATATTGTCGCCCCTATTCAATAAGTCTAAAGGTTGCCATCGACAACCTAAAGATCAACATGGAAGGCCATCCGCTGTGGAACTTACCAAGACTACAGAGGCCAAACTTCTGTAACGGAACAACATCGCGAACAGTGCTTGCCATGCACATGATGAAGTAAAAACTCTTAATCACTGTAAAGATCAGTATGAAGTATACCATCCTCTGATTCTATAGCCTTCTTCTGGTGCCTAGGTTAGAACAGACATCGTTGAAAATGAGTCTCCAATCCTCTGGCATCTGACATATACAGGAAGTTATGATTAACAAAATCATCATGTGCCATGCCGATAAGCGAGGACGGTCATGTTTGGCAATCTTCCACGATCACCAGAGTCGTGGATCAGCACTGTATCTCTGCCATGTGGTCAAGCATATATTTACATTTCTGTTTCCCCTCGTTCTGTTCTCCTCAAATTTGCCGATTGTTACTACATTCTCTAGTTTATTTCTTCTCATAACGTGCCGCGGCCCCCCCCCCCCCCCCCCAAAAAAAAAAAAAATTGACTCTGCGTTTAATATCTCCAATAAGTTAACGCTTGTCATTTGCTTCTTGTAGGACTTGCTCATTGGTTTTTTTTATTCTTTGTATTTCCCTCAGAAACCACATTCCCCCAGCCATTGGATGTTGTTTTTTTTTAGCTTGTCTGCTCATTGTACACGTTTCACATCCATACAAAAGTGTAGGTTCTATGTAACACTATAACAATCCTTTTCTCATTGCAATTGATATCGTTTTATTGGTAAGTATGTTTTTCATCTTGCAAAAGGCTTAACTATCTGGATGGCTTGACCACATGGTAAGGTCGGGACAAGAACACAGAGCTGATCCACAACTCTATTGATCGTGTAAGATGGCGAAACATGACCATCCACGCTTACCGGCATGGCATATGATGATGATGATGATGATGATGATGTATATTATTTCATTCTTCCCTCTAGGTGGCGCTCCACTGGAACAGGCGTAGTTTGGGAGTCATGTGACGACTGCTGCAAGAGAAATGGCCGCAGCGGTGGAGAGTGCAAGGTGGATCCATCTAAATGTCCATCGTCTGACAAAGCGTACGTCTGTGACTGCATCTAGTGAGCAGACAGGGATGGACACAGTTAAAAGGACCTAAACAGCGTCGGTACCTTCCCTGTCACTTGTCAAAGGGGTGTCACTCTATACGTCTCAACGTTGATCAGTACTGTTTACAAAACAAATACACGTCTAGGCTGACAGAAATATATTCATTTCGTTTGTTTACTGTTTTTTGTTTTAATTTCTGTGTCTATTTTCAAATGCTTTCCATCTGATTTTTTTTTTCTTAACGGTATTTATGGGTTCCTATTATTATTAAAGAGTTCAACCCCTACACCGTTCAGCAGTACTAAACTGTAGACATCTAATATATTCATTTCGTTTGTTTACTGTTTTTTGTTTTAATTTCTGTGTCTATTTTCAAATGCTTTCCATCTGATTTTTTTTTTCTTAACGGTATTTATGGGTTCCTATTATTATTAAAGAGTTCAACCCCTACACCGTTCAGCAGTACTAAACTGTAGACATCTAATATATTCATTTCGTTTGTTTACTGTTTTTTGTTTTAATTTCTGTGTCTATTTTCAAATGCTTTCCATCTGATTTTTTTTTTCTTAACGGTATTTATGGGTTCCTATTATTATTAAAGAGTTCAACCCCTACACCGTTCAGCAGTACTAAACTGTAGACATCTACACTTGATCTTTTATTCTCAATTACGGAGCCTTATCGAGAACAAGTGACCCAACTGTTCATGAAACCAGAAACGGGAAGAATGGCAGGCTTCTAGCCCAAAAACTAGAAGACACCCGATGTTCAAGAAGAGACGTGAAGAAACAGCTACCAACACCAAGGCCGCCTAGAAGACGGGGGGAGAGAACCTGCCTAGCTATACCAAAAGCCACCATTGCAGCCGAAAGAAGGAAACTTTCCAGAAGCCACAAATGAAGCGACCCCCGGGAAAGGTGACGACAGCCCGCCGCAAACAAGATCAAAGTCTACCCAAAAGCAGAGTGAGGAGAAAGACACCACAGTCGAAAAAACTAACATGCGGTAGATGATCAGGTGGGTGATCAAACGCGTCAAAACGGAGCTAAAAGACGACCAGATACAAAAGCAACAGCAGCAGCAGAAGAAGAAGAAGAGGAAGAATCCTCACATTCGAGTCATTAAGGCCAAGCGGCTTCTGACCTACGTCAAGATAGCAAGAACACTTGCTGTAGTGACAACGGAAAGGAATGAGATGCCAGTCAAAGTGGCGAAGGACAGGAAACAATAACAGCCTAAACGCTTTATTCCTAGAATTACACAATGCTCTGGGTGCCAGAGGGCTGGCCACTGTAGAACAAAGTGTAGCAGCAAGAAAGACATCAGTCGATACTGCGCCAAACATCATGCCTTCAACGAATGTCCGCTGGCCAAACAGGACAAGGACTTCAGAAAACCTAATGGCAATAGAACATGCGCCAACTGCCGGGGCAAGCACAGGGAAACATACATGGGCTGCCCATACCTCAAAAGCCATAGAGACGTCATAAAACTCGGCATAATGACAAGCACACCATTCAAGAAGTCGCGGCGGAGGTGCAAGACAGCCACAGGCTTTCACAAAAAGAAAAAGAAAAAAGCTTTAAGCCAGATAGCTGAACTGAAGAAACAGATCAATAAACGTCTACTGACACAGAAACCAACCAATAAAAACAAAGAACAAGACACCGGCAGTAACGCAAGATTTCTGGAAGAAATGAAAGAGATACAGCGCAGCATCCAGAAAGAGGTTTTTGATATCGATTAATATACCCTTATTCCCTATCCCGCTCAACCTCAAAGACAAGTTACACTAGGATCCATCCCTAGCTCAGATTAATAATCCTGCGACTGAGTCAGCTTCAAATAACGGCTGATCACAGTTTTACCCACACAGAATATTAATTTGAAGGTGATTGTTGCACATAGAGGGTAATGCATGGCTCAGATAAAGAAGGAGAACGAAGAAATATTGAACGCAATTCAAACGGAAAGAAAACAGGTAAGGAACGAAAGGAGGCTAAGCCAAAGCAAGCCAACAGAATCCGTGCCAAAGATACACGAGAAACCTCATGCTGAAACCAGGAACCCCCTCACAATGACCAATAAATTCAAGGGGAAACCAGTCTTCAACCGGAAAGTTGACGAAAGCTTTGTCAACCTAGAGGTGAAAACCGATAAACTTGCCGAAGATCACAAAGAGGTATCCGAATTGTCCGACAAACTCAACAAACTATCCGAAAAAGATCTAGAGGAGGCAACTAATACAATGGCTGCGGTGCTCATTGTTCAGACATGGAGAAACGGCAAACAAGGAAACAAATCAACTAAACCAAAGGATGAATCCTTCTAAGGACTATACCCATTCAAAACGGACGAGGTAAGAGCCATCATTGACAAACAAAAATGCAGGAAGAAACAGCCACAAAGGAAAACCCACAGGCCAAACCCCCAGCTGACGTCACAGGCATAAACTCTGCTGCATCGAAAAGTCAGCTAAAACTGACACAGAGAAAGAAAAAACAGAAACTAAATACGTGCACTGAACTACCACAATTATAACCAAGGCTGATAAAGCTGGTTGAACAAGGTGGAAAGTTTGTTTTTTAACATATCGGATCGGGTCGGAACTTTATCTGGCCAGGGTCACCAGCAGAGGCGGTCATCTGAATGACACACGGGGACGTGGAACCTTGTGGGGCGGCTCTTGCCCCTGGGGAACCGGAAGCCCATATAAATTTTAAAAAAATAAACAATTCCTTAAAATTAGTATCTGAAATGTAGCTGATTCGGTCAAAAGGCGGCCTTAATCTGAGGCTTGTTTGCGCCCTAATTATAACTTCTCTTCTGATGTTGAACAGGATAGAGGTAATTGAAAAACGACACTGGGATTTCGCAAATTACAAGTACCTCAGAAGTCAGAGTGGATTCACCTCTCATGGGAGGGACACTGGTAATAGGGAAAGCAAATCCACACGCAAACATATGTCCATTGCTCTCCCCAGTAGCAGCAACTATTATTTATAATACTATTAATACTAGTAGCACAAGTAAGGACTGCAATCGAGTACAAAGCGAGCGAACAAAAATAAAATAAAAAATTGAGAAGTGTCTCATTTGCTTCTTGTTTGTCTAATTTAGCTGATTCAGTGACAAACAAACAGTAGGTTTGGACCAAACATGGCACAAAATCAAATCAACAAGTTTTATAATATAAACTAGCTGACCCGGCCCGGCTTCGCCCAGACCCTGATGGGGAGCATCTCATTTAATTCATATAAGTAGTCATATAAGTTCCCGTTCCCGACTATCTGTCTGTCTGTCTGTCTGTCCGTCCGTCCCTCCCTCTCTGTCTGTCTGTCTGTCTGCCTGTCTGTCTAATCATTTATTGGTTGCAGTTAGAACAACCTTAGATAAACGAAGACCAACTTACAAAAAGCATTAGAAAGAGCACTTGAAAGATCTTTACATCTTCCCCCAACAATTAACTTCGGTAAATGGAGCGACGGCAGCAGCAGCAGCAAAAGAAGAAAAAGGAGGAGTAGGAAGAGGAAGAGGGAGGTGGAGGAGGGAGGATGAGGAGGAGGGAGGAAGAGAGAGGCGGAGAGAGGAGGAGGAGGGAAGAGGAGGGGTAGGGAGGAATAGGATGGAGGAGGATGGATTAGGAGGAGAAGGGAGGAGGAGGAGGGAGGAGGAGGGAGGAGGAAGGAGGAGGAGGGAGGAAGAGGAGGGAGGAGGAGGTGGGAGGAGGGACGAGGAGGGGGAGGAGAAGGAGGGAGGAGGAAGAGGGAGGAGGAGAACGCAGGAGGAGGAGGGAGGAGGGAGAGGGAGGAGGAGGAGGGAGGAGAGAGGAGGAGGAGGGAGAAGGAGGGAGGAGAAGGAGGAGGGAGGAGGAGGGATGTGGAGTGAGGAGGAGGAGGGAGGAGGAGGGGAAGGAGGGAGGAGGAGAGAAGAGGAGGAGGAGGAGAAGGGAGGAGGAGGAGGAGGCAGGAGGAGAAGGAGGAGGAGGGATGAGGGGGAGGAGGAGGGAAGAGGAGGAGGAGGGAGGAGAGGAGAGAGGAGTAGAAGGGAGGAGGAAGGAAGAGGAGTGATTAGGAGGAGGGCGAGGAGGTAAGAGGAGGAGGAAAAGGGAGGAAGGAGGAGGAAGAGGGAGGAGGAGGGAGGAGTAGGATGGAGGAGGAAGATGAGGGAGAGGGAGGAGGGGGAGGGGAAGAGGGTAGGAGGAGGAGGGGAGAAGAAGAGGAGGAGGATTATAACCCATATGCCTGTAGATAACTGCAGCGAAAAGGTGGGTCTGTCTATCTATCTGACCCGGCGTGGCTTCGCCCAGCTCCTGGCGCGGAGCGTCTCATTAAATTCATACAACAACAAAAAAAAGTTACTTAAAAGAATGTCCTTCCACACACCATCCATTATTTTTTAATGAAAACTGATGAGTTACAATGTTATGCATTATGCATTATTTTTATGAAAACTTTGAAAATGCCTTAAAGATTATATCATTATTTATAATAACTCATATGCCTGTAAATAACTATAGACAAAGAGTTTATAAATCTTTGAAAACGATGCAACAATATGACTATAAGGTATATAGCAATGTTATTAAAAGTTATGCCCCTTGAAATAACTTTTCTAGAGTTAAGTCCCCTTGCTATATAGAAATTATTATGAAAAATGAAATATTAAATAATATTAAGTAAGTAGCCGATTTTACATTTAAAAAATATGACAGTTGGCAGCTCGGGAATAAGAGGAAGACGTGTAGAAAATTTCATCTCAATCGGATGGACCGTTCGCCAACGTATAAAGGACAGACATACAGACAGACAGACAGTCCCTTTTATATATAAGATTTCCGTTCACTGAGCATTGAAGATGCGGAAGATACCATGAAATAAAACAAATAACACGGTAGTCGTACTATGGCGATATATCGTCCTTCTGTCCCAAAGGGATTTCATAATTGGCGATATATGATCCTTCAGCACTGATTCAGTTAAAACATAGTCCCTGTCTTTCTGAGCAAGAAATATCTAAAACCTGCAAGAAGTTAATTCCACACATCTGCCACTTGGACTTAAACAGTAACTTCTTCTTCAGAAAACATTGGGAAACTACTAAAGGTTAAATTGCCTAGTCTATCATCCAGGAGTTGATGGCAATGTCATGAAAATGGCATGGAACATGTTAACATATATGTGATGTTCTGATTCATGAGCCAGTTTCACACTAGTATGCTTATGCGCAGATGTGAAGTTGCAGTACTCGTCTTGCACACCCCACTGCTTTCTGAGCTTGGAGTGGGGAAGGAGAGATGTGCAATACAATCCACATGGTGATGGTTCTTTGGGGCCGGATCGAGAGGAATGTCTCCACACTAATCCGGAACCGATAAATGCAAGCCATTTTCAGAGCTAACACGGATGAAACACCGGTTTTTCGAATTTAAGAGTTAAAACTCAGTGTCCCAGATGATTCACCAACCAACCACTCAAACATTAACCGATTCTTTTGTTTGCATAATTGCTTAGCAAATTTTCTTGTTTTCACTCGTTAACAAGCCGTTTACCAATCAACTCACCCAACGTTTGTCATTGACAAAATGACCAAGACACGGTAGCAATTACTTTTACCAACTGTGTCTTATGTGCTACTTTCAATCTTTGTATTCTAATTGTTCATCTCGTCTCATCTCATCATGTTCCTCTTGTACTTTGTGGTGTCGAGGTGAAGTATAAACAGCGGGAGAGTACCCGCTTATGGGCTTCATGTATCGATATTCCCTGGACTCTGTTATTCCCTGCGTCCATCGTTTACGTGGTCGGCCTCTTCCTCTGCTTCCCTCTGGTCTGTACATCATTGCTTGCTGTGGTATACTGTTAGTTGGTAACCTACTTGCATGGCCAAACCATTTGACTTGCTGCCTTCTAATAACATCTAGCGCATCTATGGGGTCTACAAGGTGTCAACTCCGCCTGGCCCTGCAGCCAGCAGGGTTAGGATCGGCTAGCCTCTCCCAGGAGGGGTGGACAGTGAAAATTGGTAGTCTGCCGATGACCCGCTGGCTACACAAGTCAACCCCACTTCCACGCGGTGTAGACTGGGAAACCATGACCGCGAGGTCATGGGCTAACGGGGCTATGGCTCGCCATAGAGGATGGACTCCCTATGGTCAGATTTTTGTCATAAACCTGCGCGATTGGCCTAGCAAGCCGGTAGGGGATCTTCATACAGCTCGTAGAAAGAAAAAAAAACATTCTAATTGTTACTTTAACTTTATCAGCCTCAAACTCTTGTTACTTTAAACCAGGGGTTCCCAAACCATGGCCCGCCAGCTGTCAGAAAGTGGCACGCGAGGCCTCGTTTCAGTCGAGATTTCAAGAATTCAGAATAGAGGAAGATAACGTTGCCCTCTTAATAAATCTAGCTGTATTTCCTGATGCCAAGCTCTGTCAATTACAACAAAATCTTCAACACGAAGTAATTTATTTGAAATACAATTCTGCACTGAGATGTAAATTTCTGGAGCTGCCTGCTTCACCTTCAGCTGATAATATGATTTCATTCTGGCGACTATTGCCTGTCGAACAATTTGAACCTTGCGTTCATTCGCCCAGAGATACATTTGTCGTTTTGTTTCGACTTACAGATGTGAGCAGTCATTTTCCGCAATGGCCGTTAAAAAAAAAAAAAAGCAACGTTTCAGACTCACCGACAGTAACTTATCTGCGCTTATGATTTTGGGCACGACAGATCTGTGCTCAGACATTGATAAACTGGCATCTGAACTTAAGTAACTAATTATAAAGAACAGTTACAATACAGTAATTTAAAAACTAAAACAGTAAATTAATTGCTTTAATAGCGATTTTCGAAACTGATTAAAAATTTATTGTTAAATGAAGATTTGATTTTAAACCAAAAATTGACTGCAGTGTAGCACTGACACTGACTGCATTTAAAGTTTTAGAATTTTGTTGACAAAAGTTAAGAAAGGTAAGAATATTGCACGACTTTTATAATTTTATAACTTTGTGGCCCGCTTAACTACCGAAATTAGTAGATATGGCCCTCTGCTTGAAAAGCTTGGGAACCACTGCTTTAAACCATTTGACAGAGGGTATTCTTCTTCGTATGGTCAATTCTGTGTGGCAGAGGTGATCATATCTTTCAACAATCTTCTTTCTCGTGTACTGCCAATTATTTCTGATACCGATGTTCCTCCATGCCATGCTGTTAAACTGTCCAGCATCGTCTCTCTTGATCTGCCCCTGCCTCCCCTCCAACCTTCTCGTGGTGATGACATACTCCAGCTTCCCCCATTCTCATCACTTGCCTAAATAATGTCAACTGCCTTGTCTGATGCAAGTAACCAGTTCTCTATGAGAGTAAACTTCTGCTAATACATGTTCAGCTTCTTCCAACATATCTTCAACTTCTTGCAATATATCTTTATTGCTCCATCTATCCATCCCTGGTGTTCTCATTATTCTTCTATAAAACATCTCCACAGCTTTCACAATTCCTCACTTGTCTGCGAATTGTCCATGATTCACTTCAGTACACAGGGGTGGCTCAGTATAGCTCTTAATAACTCTTTTCCTCAACTTGACTAGCACAGATAAATTGCAGAGAATATTCTTTATCTTGTGAAAACCTGCTTTTCCTTGGGCTATTTATCATCATCATCATTGTGCCGTGCCGATAAGCGTGGGCGGTCATGTTTTCGCAATCTCACATGATCACCAGAGTCGTTGATCAGCTCTGTGTTGTCTTGACCATACTATGTGGCCAAACCATCCAGGTATTTACTTCTCTGCCTTTTCCTTGTTCTGTTCCTCTCAATCTTGCCAGTTGTTATCAAGTTCTCCAATTTATTTCTTCTCATAACGTGCCCAAAATTGTGACTGTCTACTTCTAATTTATAACTGGGCTATTTTGTGTTGTTGTTGTTCGCATATTCTTTACAGGACATCACTGTCAACATCAGCATCTTTCAGCTGATTGTTGATTTCTTCGGAAGATTACGCTCAGTAGTTTGCCACTGCTTTCTGAGCAACCAGCTCACATACCCTGTAAGTTACCGACGTGGAGAGAACCGCTACTAATTCTCACGCAACGTCACGTCACTTACGAGATTACGGAGAAACTGCGCTATTACGGTTCTAAAATAATAAATTATGCCCGAGTAATGGATTGGAGTCTGTTGAGAATGAAAAACCTAAAACCTATTCAATGAAGAAACAAATCTAATTTTCACATGGTTAAGAATTAGGTAGGCATGAAAGTCTCTTTAACATTCTGTCCTTCTTATGTCTCTGCTTTCACACATTATTTCATCTACACACTCCTGATTAGGTTAATCTTAAACAACAACAACAATTACATCAAGATTATATGTATTTTGATGCATGGAAAATGTGCAAACATCTTTAGTATACTGCATATCTTTGGGATTACTTTACTGCATACCTTAGGGATTATTTTACTGCATACATTAGGGATTATTTTACGACCCTTCTACACATCATGGGCATATGGTGCAAACCCCATATGTTTATAAATCAATTTTCATTCAGTGGGATCAATATCACATCACTGTCTTCTCAGGACATGTCCTGGTCCATTTTATGCTGGGTCGACCTGTGAGATCAGATTAATTTGTAAAATATCCTTTTGATGAGGGTTTGAACATATGACCACCAGGTAGGCAAGCAAGCATGATAGCCACTGCACTACCATGGCTCTCAATTCTACTGGACTCTTTTTTTGAAGTTGCATATCCTTTGCAGAATGTTGCAGTCTCATCTAGGTCTTATTGGCTGTTTATGATTCACTAGGTAATTTTACTTTCAGTAGTTTGCCATTACCAGTCTCCGTGGCGAACAGGTTATGGACACAGTTCGTTATCCTGTATATGCGCATGCAAAACACAGCTGCGGGCGACTTGGCAGCAGACCGCCTTGTGTTGGTGTTTTACGACATGGTATGGGTGCCAGTTGTTCAGAAATCAATGGCAAACTACTGAATGTAAACTTGGCAAGAGATCACAACAGCAAACATTGCTGGTGTTGACTGCGAGGTCTTGTAAAGGATATGTGACTAACATAAAATTTACCATTACTATCTGAACGGGAAATCAACAGTAAAATCTAACTGACAGAGGTGTGGGACAACCCCATTACGCCACCCCCAGAAGAGAAAGTTGAATTGTGTTAAACCTCTTAGCCATGTCAACCTAATTCAAATTAATTATTACTCAGGAAGGTTAACCCGGTCAACAAGTGCCTAAAGAAGTCGGAAGTGTCAGACAAAAGGCACAAATATCACAGCTCTGCACTAAACATGCACAATGCATTTACCTCCAAAACAAACATTTTTAGATCAAACAAAGAAGGAGAAACATTGAAAACAATAACAGGAACAAACACTGGCTTTGACATTCATTTTATTTCATCAAAATTATGTAGACGATGAAAGAAGTATACCAGAAGCAGGAATGGACTCGGTTATCTTACTTTACAACAAGAGACTACCTCTCCCGACATCTCTTGCATGTTTGCATGACTCTTCAGCACAACACTTGCCTAGTTCCGAGAGATATATAGGTATCATCAGTGACTTGTCCTGTGCAGAATTTTGTCCCCATTACAGTGTTTTCAAATGTCCCTCTATCACATGCCAGATGTCTGGATTCTATTGATGTCATGTGTAAATTATCTATCACATGCTCTTATCTACCTCCATGGTAAGGTACACTTTCCTCCATAATTATCTTTTCTACATTTTAATGCATCTTTAAACATGTCCAAATTATCTCATTTTCCTCATATTTGGTTCTCTTAATAATCCATCTTTTTCAGTATTTAGTCCTATCTGGATAGATCTGTTTCTTCAGTATTGAGTCCTTGTTGGATAGATCTGTTTCTCCAGTACTGAGTCCTTGTTGGATAGATCTGTTTCTTATCCTTTCAATGCAGTGAATTATTAATACTCGTCTGTGACATTTATATTCAAAGGTCGATATGCTGTTCAGCTGATTTGTGAAATATTCAAATTTCACATCCACATGTCGCCACAGGAAATATGTATGCTCTTGATGTTCTTGCTTTTGTTGTGCTATCTTTTGATATTATATATATATATGTATATATACACAGTCCAGCAACCGAGTCGTGGCAAAGGGTTTACAGATGCAATTCGTAATTCTGAATACCGTGTTTGAAACACAGTAGCAGGCGATTTAGAAACAGACTGTCTTGTGTTGGTATTTCCATACAATAGTATGAGTGCCGGTCATTCAGAAAGCAATATCAAACTAAAGAAAAGTTAGTTGCATATCCTTTACAGAATGCTGCAGTCAAGACCAGCATATTTTGCTGTTGTAATCTCTTGGCAAGTTTACGTTCAGTAGTTTGACATTGCTTTCAGAATGTCCGGCACCCATACCATTTCCTAAAAGACCAACGCAATGCGGTCTGCTGCCAAATCGCGGACAGCTGTGTTTCAAATGCAGGTATGCAGGATCATGAACTGCGTCTAAAACCCTCCGCCATGGAGCCGGCAATGGCAAACTACTGAATGTAAAACCTTGCTCAGGAATCACAAACAGCTAAACAATGCTAAAGTTAACTTCAAAATCCTGTAAAGAACATGCAACTAACCTTTTTTAACATATAGTCTACATGTGATGGAAGAGTAGAGGTTACAACAAGATGACATATATGGCATAATCAGGGCTTGAACTTTGACCTCATCCAAAATTGGTGATCATTTGAGATGGTGAACCATGACCTCCCAGGTCTATCAGTACTGCACATGATGATGATGATAATGATATACACACACCACACATTAATTTATAGTATGCAGTACAAGTTACACATTTTTTGAAGGATGGAATATTAGAAGAACATTCTAGAGACAAACTGCTGCCATGTCCCTCAGAGGTCAAGGAAGGCAGTTAGGTTATTCTATGGCAGGTACTGTGGTACAAGTGTCAAGTATCTGACCTTCACCAGTGTGCTATATTCTCTTTAACACAATATGTGAGCATGCTATATTTCTTAGTATATGAAATGCTAGCATGCTATAGCATGGACATTCTCTAGTATATGATATGCTAGTATGCTATATTCTATAGTTTATGGTATGTTTTTTGTGTGTGCATATCCTATTTACAAGACATCAATGTCAACACAAGCATTTTACTGCTGTTGTTGATATTTTGGCAAGTTTATGTCCAGTAGTTTGCCACTGCTTTCTGAACGACCGTCTCCCATACCAACTCGTTAAAACCTGTGCAATGCGGTCTGCTGCAAAATCGGTCGCAGCTTTCTTTCGAACGTAGGTAAGCGGACTTACAAATTGCGTCTTTGAGCCCTTAGCCATGGAGACCGGCATATGGTATGTTAGCTTGCTATATTCTCTACTATATGATATGCTATCGTGCACATTCCCTAGTATATGATATGCTAGCATACTATATTCTCTAGTAAATGATATGCTATAATGCTATGTTTTCTAGTACAAGATATGCTAGCATGCTATATTCTTTAGCACAAAATACTAGCATGTGATATTCCCTAGAACAAGATATACTAGCATGCTATAGTCTCTAGTGCCGGTTTCCCTCGTCTAGGGGTTAGCGACTTTCTCCGTAATCCCATATACTCTTGTGAGTAACTTGACGATGGCGAGAATCAGTAGCGGTTGTAGCCGCGTCTGTAACTTACGGTGTATGTGAGCCGGTCGCTCAGAAAGCAATGGCAAACTACTGAGCGTGATCTTGCCAAGAGATCAACAATCAGCTGAAAGATGCTGATGTTGACAGCAATGTCCTGTAAAGGATATGCAAACTTTTAATATTCTCTAGTATATGATATGCTAGTATGCTATAATCTCTAGTACAAGATATGCCAGAGCGCTTTATTCTTTAGTACAAGATATGCTAGCTTGCTATATTCCCAAGTGCATGATATACTAACATGCTATATTCCCTAGTATGTGATATCTTAACATGCTATATTAGCTAGTATATGATATGCTAGCATGCTACATTCTATAAACATGATGTCCTAGTATGCTATATTATCTAGCACATGATATGCTAGCATGCTATATTATATAAAAGGATATCCTAACATTCTATATTCCCTAGCACATATCATAACATGCTATATTTCCTAGCACATGATATGCTAGCATGCTATATTCCCTAGCACATGATATGCTAGCATGCTACATTCTATAAACATGATATCCTAGTTTGCTATATGATCTAGAATCTAGAACATTCCTCCCACTGTGGCAGACATTTCTATCAGACAAACCACATCAATGCAGCATGTTAGTGTATATTCTGTGAGCTGTGGCAGTATGTTGGTTAAATCGCCTGCCTACCATCATGGCAGTCTGTGGTTTCAATCCCTGTAGTTGTAGACTTGTTTTGCTTCAATTAGTTAAGACTCTAGAACAAAAGAAAAACTGAATATCAGGACAAGGAACAAACATTTGCTTATTTAACAATTCTGTGTGGACTGTTCTTCTACCTGGAAGTGAGTGCTTAGCAATGAGTAAGGAAATATTGAGGTATTAACAGATTCAGTGCCAAACAAAATGTAGGTTTGGACCAAACAAAAATGGATGGCGGAAAATTGAAGATAGGGGCATGTCACAGTTATGACTTAAAAGTTGTTCATGTGCTATAATGCATGTTGTATTATATATCAAATTAAAAGAGGGGTTACATAGGAAAAACTACTGTATATAAGCCCATAGCAGATGTGGGAAGTAGCTTAAGACGATTAATCATCCCATGGCACTTAATCAGTTAACAACTGCAGGCATTACAAGATGGCTCAACTGATTGACTGACTGACTGGCTGCCTGACTGACTGAATGACTGGCTGGCTGACTGACTGGCTGCCTGATTTACTGACTGACTGATTGACTGACTGTCTGCCTGCCTGCCTGCCTACCTGGCTGACTGCCTGCCTGACTGACTGATTGATTGACTGACTGGCACCCTGCCATGATATTTTTTAGTCTTTAGGCTGCATGTTCTCGCACCAGGGTAAGGCTTGTACCCTCCCAATTGCACTCCTCTGCCCATAGCCATTGATACAATGTGGAGTGTTGGGTTTGGTAAGCGTCACGCAACATTCGGCGCTAACAGAAAGCAGATAGTACCGTCTACTGTCATACGGTAGCTCAGTCATATCTGACTAAGACCTGACAAGTATAACTCAACTAAACATAAAGACGCGACAAATGATATTTATGGACCATTTATGGCCAACAGAAGAGGTGAAGCAAAGAAACTAGGTGTCATCATCATCTCGTGTCATGATACTAAGCATAGGCAGTGATGTTTCATCTTCTCACACAAATATGAGTATCTTGGGTCAGGTCGGTGGTCTTGTCTCCATTATGCCATGTGACCAAGCCAATCAGATATTTATCTCACTGCCTTCCACTTGCTCTTTTGCCAGTTGTCGCTAAGTTTTGAAGTTTACCTCTCCTCATAATGTTTGTAACAAATCTTGAAAGTCTATGCCCAATTTATCAAATGAATTGATGGTTTTAATTTGTTTCTTAAAGGACTGTCATTGGTTTTTCTCTCTGTCCTTGGTATTCTTTGTATTTCTCCTCCTTGGTATTCTTTGTATTTCTCTTAGAAACCATATTTCCATCACCATTAGAAGTTTCTCATCTTGTCTACTTATTGTCCATGATGCACATGCATACAACAGTATAGGGTCTATATGGCACTTCAACACTCTTTTTCTACTGCTATTGACAGCTTTTCACTGTTCAGGATGTTGTCCATCTTGGTCAGTTTTCATATGGTTAAGAGCATTCTGAACTTTCATCTTCAAAACTGATGGTCCATCATTATTACAAAATTGATGAATCATGATGTTCTAGGCATCTGTAAAGTAAGCAGCCTGCAATTGCTTTCCTTCATGGCAGTAACCATACTGGTCTGTGACCATAACCATTGTTTCCATAAAAAGATCCTTTGCCTACTGTAACGAACTTGAGACAATAACCAACAACTATCAGTCAGCCACCTGCTCACATGGTTTCAAGTTACATAGTGATTAGTTGATGAACATTCTAAAAGCATACTTTCTTAGAACGTAATAGCTTCCGGAAGGTTAAATTATGAGCTTTCTAAAAGTATACATTCTTAGAATGTTATACCTTCCCTATGGTTAAATGATGTACATTCTAAAAGTACACGTTCTTAGAATGTTATACTTGCCCTATGGTTAAATGATGAACATTCTAAAAATATATTCTCTTAGAATGTTATAAATTCCAGATGATTAAATGTGGTGGATTAATTTTAGGGATACTGACAGTTTCAAGTTTAAAAAAGGAGTTTAAAGGCAGTGGATTGACCTCACTGCAGTAGATTTGTATCTCATATAGCTATAGCTCAGTCTCTTTCAGCAGAGATGGCTGCTGAAGTCATCACACAGAACCCAAACTCCATAGCTCCAGTGGCGACCCAATAGTCTCAGAGAAAAATAACACTCCTGAACCAAATGACCAAGTCTGGAAACAAACTCTTGACTTTATTTACAGCAAAACAATCAAATCGATATCAGTGAAATCAAGGCTGTAAAACCATGATGGGCGTCAGTGTGGCAGTGGGGTTTAGTGTGACAGCGCTGTAAAATCAAGGCTGTAAAATCATGATGGACATCAGCATGGCTGTGCGGTTTAGTGTGGCAGAGCTGAAACTTCCAGTGCACTGACTGCGAGGCAGTGGGTTCATTCCCTACACTGGTCAGTAGGACTTCAACACTGACCTCTCATTCAGAAAGCAATGGCAAACTACTTAATATAAACTAGCCTAGGAAATCGACCTGGGGTTGGGGTTGATTGCAAAATACTGTAACAGACATGCAACATTTAAGAATGTAAAATGATGACATGCTCACAGTTGACAGATGGAATAATTGACCTCTTATTAGTGATTGGCAGGCAGTTGCATCTGTGAAATAAAAACAGTGATGTTCAAATGGCAAAATGTTTTCACAGAATATTTGTTTCATTTCATAGAAAGAGATTCAACATTTTGAATGGATAATAAAATTAAAGGTAGTCACATGGAAGATAAAGCCTTAAGGGTTAGTTAGGTCTTCATATTTTCTGTATTGGCATACTAAAGTGTGGTGCCTTTCCTTTTCAGATAATTCCCAGAAAATCACAAAATGATCTATTACCCATTTTATGTGTAAGGGCTGACCTCATTCTATATTCTTCCGCTTTCACTCATTAACCCCCGCAATGGGACAGATCCTCAACCAACTCACTTCAGACTGGACAGAAATCTTTTGCAGTCTCACACAGCTCTATCCATGTCCTTCTCATATTATCCATTTCAGTCTCTAGTTTTCTCCTCCAATTGATTGTGAGTGTGTGATTGTCTTCCAGTATTTCATGCTGTCCGTGGGTTTCTAGTTATACTATTCCCAGTTTTCTCAATGCGTGTCCTATCCAGAGAACGTGTCTTTTCCTCAGCTCTTGATTTAATAGAATGTGTTTATTTCTATCCATGAGCTCCACGCTGGTGATTCTGTCATAAAATTTAGTCATTTTATTCTCCACAAGCAACAATTAATGAATGTTTATAGTTAATTATTAACTATTTAAGTAATTCTCTATATATCTGACCCATACAGCAGTACTGATCTAACAATATAGTTAATAATTCTCAGTTTGGTGCTAAGTTAAATTTATTTGAAGTTTAACTAATTTCCTGGTGCTATGAAAGCTTCTCTTGCCTTTTATATTCTACTTTTAAAATCTTTATTTGTTCCCACGTCTGTGTCTACATTGCTACCATATTAAGGTGTACGACTCCACTTCTTTAAGGTTTCACCGCGGGAGATGAAGTGTTTATTTGCATGTTTGAATCTCATTATCTTTGTCTTTCCCTTATGAATTTTTAAACCTGATTGTGATCTCACATCCAATGTATTTATTTTGCATCTGATTTTCTTATGGGATAGAAGGGTAATGTTATCAATAACAGGTTTGAGTTAGGAGAAGAACGGAGCACTTATGGGTTACACCCGTGTTCCGTGATGTTGATCCATCGACTAAACTAACGGAGCACTTATGGGTTACACCCGTGTTCCGTGATGTTGATCCATCGACTAAACTAACGGAGCACTTATGGGTTACACCCGTGTTCCGTGATGTTGATCCATCGACTAAACTAACGGAGCACTTATGGGTTACACCCCTGTTCCGTGATGTTGATCCATCCACTAAACTAACGGAGCACTTATGGGTTACACCCGTGTTCCGTGATGTTGATCCATCGACTAAACTAACGGAGCACTTATGGGTTACACCCGTGTTCCGTGATGTTGATCCATCGACTAAACTAACGGAGCACTTATGGGTTACACCCGTGTTCCGTGATGTTGATCCATCAACTAAACTAACGGAGCACTTATGGGTTACACCCGTGTTCCGTGATGTTGATCCATCGACTAAACTAACGGAGCACTTATGGGTTACACCCGTGTTCCGTGATGTTGATCCATCAACTAAACTAACGGAGCACTTATGGGTTACACCCGTGTTCCGTGATGTTGATCCATCCACTAAACTAACGGAGCACTTATGGGTTACACCCGTGTTCCGTGATGTTGATCCATCGACTAAACTAACGGAGCACTTATGGGTTACACCCGTGTTCCGTGATGTTGATCCATCGACTAAACTAACGGAGCACTTATGGGTTACACCCGTGTTCCGTGATGTTGATCCATCGACTAAACTAACGGAGCACTTATGGGTTACACCCGTGTTCCGTGATGTTGATCCATCCACTAAACTAACGGAGCACTTATGGGTTACACCCGTGTTCCGTGATGTTGATCCATCCACTAAACTAACGGAGCACTTATGGGTTACACCCGTGTTCCGTGATGTTGATCCATCGACTAAACTAACGGAGCACTTATGGGTTACACCCGTGTTCCGTGATGTTGATCCATCGACTAAACTAACGGAGCACTTATGGGTTACACCCGTGTGCCGTGATGTTGATCCATCGACTAAACTAAACTGTTATCAGTTAAGTCCAGATTATCAAGCTGCTCGCTTTCAACTCAAAGCGTGGTCCATATATGTAGTAGTATTTTAGTGCACTGGACTGATGTTTGCGTGTGGATTAGCTTTTCTTACTACCAATGTCCCTCGCCTTCAGGTGAACCTCCTCTGACTTCTAAGGTACTTGTAATTTACGTCCCAAGTCAAGGACGAGAAGTCAAGATTTTAGTCCAACTGACTGGTATTGGAATTGAACCCACTACCTCCGCATCAGCACATCAGAAGTTTAAGAGAGAACACTCTTAACCATTCTGCCATGCTGACCTCCTTTCTGTCATTATAAAAAAAGTTATTTGCATATCCTTTTCAGGATGTCACAATCAACCCCAGCATTTATTGGCTGTTTGTGATTTCTTTGCAAGTTTAAGTTCAGTAAATTGCTCTTGCTTTCTGAACTACTGGCACTCATACCATTTTATGAAAACCAACATACGGAGGTCTGCTGCCAAATCGCCCGTAGCTATGTTTCGAACGCAGTATGTTGGATTAAGAATTGCATCCGTTACCCCTTCCCCACAGAGCAGGTTATCATTATAACTCAGTCTATAATCAGTAAGAATAATCAAGATGACAAAAAGGAATCCATGTCTCATTCCTGCTCTTATTTCAAATGCCTGTGTTTGTTTTCCCTGATGGAGGACTTTGCACCTCATTGTCTTTATATGATACCTTTACTGAGTTACTGATTTTCCGTGGGATCGCTATAGTGCCCTATCAATTTCCAAAGAGATTCCATATTAATACTATACTGTCAAATGCTTTTTCATAGTACACAAATCTATATATATAAAAGACAATGTTTGTTTGTTTGTTTGTTTGTTTGTCCTTTTTGCGTTCCCGAACGGTCCATCCGACTGAGATGAAATTTTGTACAGATGTTGTTTTCACTCCCGCGGAGCCAACTGACATAGTTTGTGAGCTTAAAATCAACAATTTTTCCTCAAGCACGAAAGAAAAAGGCATTACGAGCTTTAGAAACAGGTCCCCCTGTGGCCCGCCATCTTGCTCCAAGAGAACTCACGCTCTGATTAAACCAGAAATTAGTTATGAACAGTAATGTTTCTTTGTGTGTGTGTCCTTTATGCGTTCCTGAACGGTCCATCCGAATGAGATGAAATTTTGTACAGATGTTATTCTCACTCCCGCAGATCAAACTGAAATACGAGCAATGGTAACGGGAAAGGGAGCATCAGAAAGAGACGAGCAACGGGAACGGGAGCAGAACCAGAAATTAGTTATGAACAGTAATGTTTCTTTGTGTGTGTGTCCTTTATGCGTTCCCGAACGGTCCATCCAATTGAGATGAAATTTTGTACAGATGTTGTTCTCACTCCCACGGATCCAACTGAAATACGAATAATGGGAACAGGAAAGGGAGCATCAGAAACAGACTAGCAATGGGAACAGGAACGGGAGCAGGGGCCGAACGCGTACTCTGTGCGCTTAGAGAAATGTATTTGAATTCAATGAGACGCTCCTCGCCAGGGGCTGGGCGAAGCCGGGCCAGGTCGTCTAGTCCAATATAAATCATAAGTTCAGTTCAATGGCCCAATACACAATGTGCCAATCTGGTCAATGAAGGTTGTTTGGTTAGAAGCCTGCCTTTTCACGTCCTAGGTGTTTGTTAATGGCATCATTTAATCTAACAGTAACATTATCCCTCCATAACTTTCAAACTCCTGAGAAGATATCCTTCTCTCTAGTCTGCTGGTAATTTCTTCAGCCTTCCAGATTCTGCTAAAAATCAAAACGATTATCTATTACCCATTTTATAGACTAGTTTGACCTCATTATGTATTTTATTTAAGAAGTCCAGCATCAGGAACTTCCTGTGGGTATGTAAAGTGACCGTCACATTCTGTAGACCTGAGTGCATGGAGGAATAGTGGTCAGTCTCTCCCTCCCATAGCGAATGTCAAGAGCTGACATCAAACACTGATCCAACCATACTCATGTCATTGTTAGTGTAATGACCGAACCACTACACCAACATCATTCTGTAACAGTTGGGAAAAATTATCCTGCCACTGCAGTGGACTGAACTTAAGACAGCTCTCTTGATGAGCAAATGCACTACCCACTATGGAATGGATGATGCAGTGGTGTAATAAATGATACTACAAATTAAGTTTGTGTGGTTATGTGACCTCGGCTGAGGAAGAATTCCATCTCCTCCTTCTTCATATCATTATTGTCACTGTCATCAGCGTCGCTGAGGCATGCAAGAGCTTGCATGAGACAGCCAAGCAAGGTAAAAACAGTTTGTTGTTGCAAGACAGGACACAAACGAGCTGATGGTGACAAGAAGAGGGGCAATACATGCCATGAGACAGTACTTCAGAGTCAGTGTAGTCAACCAATGGTACTGTTGTAAGAAGAAGTGCTATAGTGTAGTCAACCAATGGTACTTTTGTAAGAAGAAGTACTATAGATATCACAGAAAGGTGCTTTGAGGTAGTATTTGTTGTTAATCAATTTTCTGTTGTTGTTGTTGTTGCAAGACTGGACATAATTGAACTGATGGTGCAAGGATAAGAATAAGTGCTATAGATATCAAGAAAGCAGCTTCAGAGTTTGTAGTCAATCAATATTATTGATGCAAGACAGGACACAGAGAGGCTGACAGTGTAAGGGCAAGAAGAAGTGTGTAGATATCAGGGACAGTGTTCCAGTTATTGATGCAAGACAGGACATAGATGGGCGATGGTCTAAGGACAAAAAGAAATTCACTGCTACAGCTGAACTCCTGGTGTTTTATAACTGATGGCAGGGATGAAAGAAACTTCTTGACAGCTTTTCCTTATAGCATAGGAACATATCAGCACATGAACTGATACATTCTGTTGGAGATCGTGAGATGTGCAGAAGCGTGGTTATCAATGCCAGATGTGATGATGATGACTGCACTGTAGGACAGGAACCTTGTCTGAGTAAAGTAAGATAACCTAGACCTTAGCGTACATGAAGTTTTGGCAGGTACATCATTTCTTATGTTAATTTACACAACTAGTTTAGCCTTTATTGTTTGGCTAGCTTTAATTATTCTGTTAGCAGAATAAGAGGTTACGCTTCTGAGAGCAGATATATGGTAATAAATGAAAACAATAATGAAGAAGAGGATAACAACTGTGTACTGATGCTGACCTCAAGATCTACAGCTTCAGGCAGAGAAGAATTCTTTTCAAGGGAGTTAATCATTTCCTGTGACTCCACTAGCAGTCTGTACAACTTTGATACTGGTGAGAGTGCTGTCCCCTGGTGTACGAGTAGATAAAGTATGCAGACATTTTATTGAGTGGATCAAAATTTATGGAATATATTCTGCTTCTGTGTCTCAATTACCATGACCACATTTATTAATTCTCTCAACACATATACCTCGTCTATTGTTTTTTTATCATTCCCTACTTTGTTTGACATTATCTTCATATTAAAATGAATTCCAATCTTTTTTTCTAGTATGTAAAATTTCCTAGAAAACCAGAAACATTACAAACTGCTGGGATATAGTGTACTGTCCTGTAAAGGGTATATAGCTATATTATCATATACCCAAACAGTATTCAGTGCATTCTTCTGAAGATGCTTTTTATGTTCTGCACTCTCTCCTTGGTTTTTTTAAGCAGTCCATTAAATGGGGTGTTGTGGTTTAGATGTATATGTCTACTTCTAAAAAATCATCGGGTCCAAATTCAATTGTGAGTGACATTTCACAAAATAAGGAAGATAAGGACGTTGTAATGAGTAAGAAAGGTAATGACTGCAGCAGGATATGACAATATAAATTTAACACATTCAGTGCAAAACAAAAAGTAGGTTTCTGCCAAAAAAAAATGGATGGCAGAAAATGGGAAGTAGTAGTGTGTCACAGTTATGACTTACAAGTTGTTAATATGGTAGCAGACATGTTGTATGATATATACAATTAAAGTAGGTTGCATAGGGAAAACTGTATTTATATTTTAACTATATTTTGATTAATAAGCCCGTGGCGGTTATGAGAAGTTTGAATAAGACAATTTGTCATCCCATGGCAATTAATCAGTTAAACAAAAATGTATGTTAAGGTCTCACAGAGTAACAAGTTAATGCCTCACAAGGATTTAGGCTTAATAATAGATTTCTATTATTAAGCACATGAAACATAGACAATAAAATCATCTCATGGCAGTGAAAATGTGATTTCTGAAGAAAATGCAAAGAATGTTTTTGAATCTAAGATTACCTAGGGATAACATGTTTCAGATTTGAACAATATCGGGACTATGTGTTTTCAGTATTTCAGCCATAGTATAATTAAGCTATTCAATAGCAGGACTCTACTTTGTGGCTGACCCCACCTCATTAAATGGCTGTCATAGTTGGGGAAAGCAATTGATAATCTCGGGTCATATAATACTGTGGCCTGGTATATGTGAAGTCTTAACACTTCACACCCCTACAGCAAATTGTGTCATAGGATTACCTTTACTTTTAATATCATCATCATCAAGTGCCATCTTCATGTTGAAGGTCAGCTGTAATGAGACAACCAACACTTTCTGTCTATCATTATAATACATTCATCATCATCATCATGTGCCCTGCCAGATGGTGCAGGTGTTCATGTCTCTCACAGATCTCCATCTTTGATGTTCTGGATCAATTCTATTGATGATATTTCTTCATAATACAAACTTAGGCCATGGAGCATCATTTCTGTCAGTCTGCCTTTGCCTCTTTTACCACTGGTCTTTCCAACTGTCATTATGTTTCCAAATGCACAGAACATTGCCTTTTTCTTATTAAAAAAAATGTTTGCATATCCTTTACAGGACATCACTGTCAAAATCAGCATCTTTCAGCTGATTGTTGATTTCTTGGCAAGATTACGCTCAATAGTTTGCCATTGCTTTCTGAGCGACCGGCTCACATACTCCGTAAATTACCGATGCGGTTAGAACCACTACCGATTCTCGCCGTCATCACGTTACTCATGAGAGTATACGGGATTACGGAGAAAGCTAACCCCTAGGCCAGGAAGACCGGCACCTTTTTCTTATACACAGTTTATACTGTTCAATACAATTATCTTGGAACAGACATAATATCTGATGGCAGATGTCTTGAAGAGATTAGAACAAGAATCACCTTGGCGAAGGTAGTCTTTTGCAAGATGGAAAACATACTGACCAATAGAAAGATGTCATTTGCTATGAGATGAAGAGTGTTGAAGTGCTACATAGAGCCTGTGTTTTTGTATGGATGTGAAGCATGGACAATGAGCAGACAATTTGTAAAACATTTAATGGCTGTGGAAATGTGGTTTTTGAGGAAAATGCAAAGAATACCATGGACAGTCAGAAAAACCAATGACCAAATACTACAAGAAAGAAATAAAAATCGTAAACTGATTAGAGAAATTATTCATAGACAGTCACAATGTTTTGGACACATTATGAGTTTATGAGTAGAAATAAATTGGATAACTTGTTGACAACAGGCAAGATTGAGGGGAAAAGAACAAGGAGGAGGCAGAGAAATAAATGCCTAGATGGCTTGGCTATGTGGTATGGTTGAAACAAGAACACAGAGCTGATCAACAACTCTGGTGATCATGTGAGATGGTGAAACATGACCGCCCACGCTTATTGGCAAGGCACATGATGATGATATCATGTTCTAGTTTCATGCTTTTCCAGGCTCCGTGGTGAAGGAGTTACGAATGCAGTTCGTAGTCCCACATACCCACGGTCGAAACACAGCTACAGGTGATTTGGAAGCAGATCACCTTGCGTTGGTTTTTTTTTGCAAACTGGTATGGGTGCTGGTTGCTCATAAAGCAATGGCAAACTACTGAATGTAAGCTTGCTAAGAGATCACAAACAGCAAAAACAAATGCTGGTGTTGACTGTGATGTCCTGTAAAGGATATGCAACTAACTATTGTTATCCAGGCACTCATTGTTGGTTATTCTCGCAGTTCAAGGTATTCATAACATTAATCTCAGGAACCGGGGATCAGCATGGCCAAATGGATTATAGCACTAGATCCTTAAACATCCAATGTGCTGATGCTGAGGTAGCAGGGTTCAACCCCTACACCTTTAAGTTGGACTAAAATGTTGACTTCTCGTCCTTGACTTGGGGACATAATAATAAGAACCTCTGAAGTCAGAGTGGGTTCGCCTAATGGTGAGGGACACTAGTAATAGGGAAAGCTAATCCACATGCAACAATCAGTTAAGTGCACTAGAAGGACAAAGGGAAGTCAATAAGTAAGTCACAAATGGCTGTAGAAAAATAACTAAATATGATAACAACTTGAAACCAGTTTATTTTTAAACATACATTGTCCCTTCATTTCTCAACATAATTTCCACCAACATTGATGCACTTATCCCATCGTTTTATCAGTCCTCCCAAACCGGCTGCATAAAACTGCTGCTCTGTTTTCTAAACCACGTTTTCACTTCACATTCAACTTCGGCATCATTCGCGAAATGTCTCCCGCCAAGGTGGGTTTTCAGTGGACCAAAAATGTGAAAATTGCTAGGGGTTGTAAGGTGGATGTTCCAGAACTTCCACCTTAGTTGGTTAATTTTCTCCTGAGTTAATCGAGCCGTATGTGGTCTGGCATTGTCATGAAGAAGCAACACTCCTCTAGTCAACAGTCCTGGACATTTTCTTCGAATTGCATCATGAAGCATCGATAGAACTTCACAGTACGGTTCAGAATTCACATTGTCACCTTTCTTCTTGAAATTGGTTAAAAGCACTCCTTGACAATCCCAGAACACTGTCAGCATAACCTTCCCTGCTGATGGTGTAACCTTGAATTTTTGGACACAAGGTGAAGAAGGACGTTTCCATTGCATTGAAGCACGCTTCGGACTGGTAGTGATGCACCCATGATACGTCCCCAGTAACAATCCTGTTCAACATGTCTTCTCCTTCATCTTCGTATCGACAGAGATGATGCAAGGACAGACCAAATCAGTTCATTTTTCTGTTCCTCCTTCAATTGTCTGGGTACCCATCTTGAGCACACTTTCTTAAATTTCAATCAATCATGCTGTATGCTGAACCATGTGAAACCCTATTGCAGATGCTACCGAGTCTATCATTACTCACCTGTAACCTCTAATCATCTCCTCCACCAGCTGCACGGATGCTTCTGTTGCAATCTCAACAGGACGACCAGATCAGATTTCATCAACAATTTTAGAGCAGTCCTTGAGAAAATTTTTCTACCCAGCTATGCAAACATTTGTCAGCACAAACAGGAAGCATTTCCTTATGGACGTCCTTTGCAGGCAGTCCTCTTGCCCACAAAAAACACACAACAGCACGTTGCTCTTTGGTTGTACACTCCGTAAATACAGTTGCCATTTTGTTTATGAGCTGTGCATGCGCATGAGACACCTAGCACCACCTGACGAACGGGAATATAAAGTTTAATGTTGCTGTCACCTAATTACACCTGTAGAAAACACCAACTACATTTACCTGCCATCCCACAGAACTGTATGACTTACTTACTGACTCGCCCTTGTAGTAGCATGTGTATGGACTATGCTTGAAGTGAGCAAGCAAAAACAATATCTCAGGGACTACATCTTATGGTGCACCCAGGAGAAGCATTATTTTTATTACCCATAAAAAATATAAAAAATCAACATTGTTGTTTTTGTAGGAAGGAAATTCTTACCATGACAGATTCATCACTCTCTGTGGAAACATCAAGAAAAGCAGACAGAGCATCATCACCTTTCTCAACTAGTTCCTCCACAGAATCTCCAAACTCCCAGACAGTAGCACCAGATGTATCTCTGGCATGGAAATCAACAGATCTATTGCTGTCTCTTGTGTCCTCAAGGATTCCTTCTGCAGGTTTATGGAAGGCTATGTTATAATGCTGAATGTTCGGCTGATCTATGCTGTTGTCTTGAAGAATCTCCTGATTTTTCTCAGGATCCCATTGTGTCTTAGGATCATATATTGTTTTCACATGGTTGCAACAGTCTTCTTCAGACACTAGGGTGTGCTTATTATGGTGACTAATTCTCTTGTTTTTGGCCCAGTCAAAGTATCTATGACTGCTGTTAATTTCTTCTAAATATTCTTCAGTTAAAGCACTTAAGTTACTGACTTCATGAATATCTTCTTCAGAAGTATACCTCATTGGCTTCTATCGCATTCTCATTACTCCCTTTTTGTTTGTTCATATTCCTTATATTTTGTGAACTGAATGCGTTTTCTTTAATTTCTTTAACATCTACATCATCCAATGAATAGGCTAGACAATGTTGATTTTCTGTAATATCAACACAAGCTCCATCCTATACCTCTAATTCATCATTAGTGCCAACAGATGAAAGGCTCATATTATGGTCATGACAACTGATAGTCCAACCTGGATCAATATATTCTGGGCTAGTTACAAACCATAGATGGCAATGTATGTTCACATCTTCCTTCTCTGGATACACAGGACCACTGATTATTATCACAGCAAATGTTTGTAGCAGCAGGCAAGATCTTTGAGGAAATTGTGTCTTGAACCATAGCTTCATGTTCATCATTACCTGGGAGGACAGTGCTGACAAGATAAAGTGATAACAAGACTGTCCTTTTCAGCTTTACTGTCATCAAGAAATGTGTCATTGAAATCAAGTTTTTTAACTACATCATCAAATTTCTTCAGAGAACTATTTGTTGATGTGAATCTTTCAGTAGGTGACCATTTTAACTGTGACACATTCACAGATAATACTATTATTGCTGTTTTTATTATTAGGATCATTATATTGCTCTGAATTATTATTAGCTGTTTTATTGTATGCAGTTGGTGAGCATGTGATCTGATCTGTGTGTGACTTGTACAAATGAGAATACTCTACGTCTGATCTGTGATCACGATAGTCTGATGGTTTCCCAAGATGAGGTGAGTGGTCTGCTGATCCTACAGACAGACTATAATGTCCAGAATCTGAAGACTGACTGTCTGATCTGTTGTCTGTAATATCAGGCATAATACTGTCCTGATGCTGACCAGCTGACAGTGTGAATCATGTTAAATGACTTGAAGTCAGACAGCTTATTCTTGGTTGAGTTATGACCATGTGGTGCGGAAATGTGTAGGATTTTCGCCTGGTATTTTATGTTCAAGTAAAGCAGGGTGTCTGACCCACTCATAACGCCTGGTTGCCTCTGAGAAGTGGAATGAGAGACAAATGTTTGTAAAGTGATGGTTCTCTAGTTGATGCAGAATGAACAGAAACACTACAAGCTGGTGCAGATGCAAGCCTTTGAGAATCCTACAGTTTGCTTCCCTTTCATATCATTGTTAGACTCACAAAGTCTTTCATTCCCTGCTATTTGAATCCAAATCTTTCAGATGAAAGACGGGACTTTGTCACCAATGTAGTTGTAGCATGACAAGAAAGACATTCAGGATGAACATCTTTACTTCCTGTGTGCAGTACCAGCTCTGAAACATGCATATGATCACTCAGTTTTGAAGATCCAGCCAAAGTGTCGCTAGTTAACGACATTCTTACTCTCAAAACCAGAGTATGCAGGAAGACAGGTATTAAGGTTCATCTCCTCCTTTTTTCTTCTTCCCTACAGCCTCTAGAAATACATTTTCTACTTTGGCATTATTAAAACATGTTTCCTGCTGCCTGTACTTTTCTTGTATATTTTTCTTGTCATTAAGCATTCTGTAATCTGATCCATCTTCTGTAACTGATGGCAACAGAACTGAAGCTGGCAAACTGTCTCCTTGAATATCATCAAATATGTAATCTACACACTTGACCAAGTTACCATCCTGCAATTGTGTTTCCTGCTCATGCTTGCAGATTTCAGAGCAGCTACACAGGTCAAAGTTCATGACATCATCTGTACTTGTATTGTTGTTATTATTATACATCTCTCTCCTAATTGAGCTATGATTGGCCAGATATGTGGTGATCCTTTCTGGCAGATCCTGACAAGAAATCTTATGAGACATAATCAGAACACCCTGGTCATGTACTGGTTCATCATCAAGCACATTCATGTGCGTCTTCTGATCAGAATGATGGAAGGCTGCACTATTAGCCTCATCTGGACTAGAACACATTTGCATCCGGCCTTTTTCCACAGGCTGCACCTGACGGTTCTGAGATTTACTCAAGGATGAATTGTATTCCAGAAGTGAGTCTATTTCACTGAAGGTTAATTTTGATGTGGCAGGGGCTAATCCTCCGTGACATGAATATCTCACATCATTTTTGGACAAATCACCCTCATAATTACCCATGATTGGGTTGGCAAATGCTGGATGACTTCTCTGAACTATGGAACAGTTGCAGTAGCCTTTGCCTTGAGCTTTACACTGACTGCATGATCCAAGACTCCACTGAGATGCATTGTTCTCTTCTATTTGCCCCTTCTGTCTCAAAAGAGGCATGTCTTGGCTGTTCTTGTGTCCAAATTCACTATTTATTTCCTGTTTATGCTGCTCTGGTTCACTGGTATCATGTAGAGACCTTCCTCTTCCTTGGAAATACACATTGTCAGGAGGATGACTTTTCATATTTGAAGCTTCAGAACCATGTTGAGGTCCATTTTCTTCCCTGCCTCCAGGAGACCGTTTGTTGCCCTGACAGTTAGAACTTCCATACTGCTGAGTGCTGGAGTACACATTACCTCTTGTCACAATACATGGCCTTCTCTCTGCTGTTGGAGGAGAATAAGATTCACTTTCCGGCGCCAGATACTGTGAATGAGTTTCTGCACTGGCTGACTTCGACAGATCATCTGTAGCATCAAACTCCACTGATCTCTTCTTAGTATTATGCTTAATAGCTGCAGCTGAATCTTTATTTTCTATCTTGTCTTTCTTCAAAAAGCTACTTTTCTTTGGTGCAGCCAGGCTGTTGGATGGTGTTCTTGAGCTTCTAGATTCGAAGCCATTGGCCTCCAGCATTGGACTTAATCTGTCTAAGTGGTGAATTCGAGAGATGTCTGTGAATAGAAAGACATTTGAAAATACAGTTTTACAATGTAAACAATAACCCAGCAAAAAATGGTTAATTACAATGAAAGATATTGTCCACAAAATAGACAAATGGATACATAAATGGGACAGGTTGTGACCTCCTCCTCCTCCTTCTTCTTTCATGTTCCAATGGAACAAAGAACCTCACCCAGCTCATGATCAGCTCTTTGTAGACTTGTTCATAATTTGAAGATTGAGCACAACCCACTGCTGGCAATGCTGATCGTACAAACCTTGGGTCTTATCCGATGCAATTTGGAAGCACTAGTCTCAAGATTTGCTCTTGTTTGAGCTCGTCAGTAGTGCATATCCCTGACTGGAACTGGAATCGAACTTTGGATCACTGGCATGTGAGGTTGGTGTGTAACCACTTGACCATATGGCTTACATTAGATGCGACCAAATTATCACACTAGAATATCACAACTTCACCCATTGTAGGCTATAGCTCAAAGTTTGCACAATCGCCGCATCTGACACCCGTCAATCGATGTGGCCCCAAATGATCAGGTCTTCTCGATCTGGCAAGGCACACCAGGCACCTAATGTCCAGCAAGCAATTATCAAATTTATTTATTTGGTTGTTTCAGGATTTGAGGTTTGAAGATTGAGCACAGTAGTGAGTTGTGCTCAATCTTCAAACCTCAAATCTTGAAACAACCAAATAAATCACGTTGTTCATAATTATATGGAATTTGCAGCTAAACTAATCAACAGGATGAGGTAGCCATTCTCAGGCCTTTCCTTCTTGGCTACCTTTATGACCTATTTGGTAGGTCAGTGCGTTACTATTCTTTATTTCTTTCCCTAATGGACTGCAGTAGTACATGGGTGAAGGTTGTGATCTTGTGGAGATTAAATATATTGACTCAACAAATCATTATAACAATGAGATGTTTAGGCACACTGCTGTGAATTGAGGGTTATGTTATGGTTATAACACCTACCAGTCTCATCTTACCTGACAGGTGGTTATTCATGTCATGTTGGAATACTGACACAGGTGAACTATGTTCTCTATATTCAGCCATGCTGACCTCTGACTAGAATATGTGAAATTCTAACACCTCACATCTCACTCCCCACTTCTCATGCCTCACACATCACTCCACACACCTTGATGAAAACACTTGCCATGGGACTACCTTCTCCTACCATGGGACTACCTTCACCTGCCATGGGACTACCTTCACCTGCCATGGGACTACCTTCACCTGCCATGGGACTACCTTCACCTGCCATGGGACTACCTTCACCTGCCATGGGACTACCTTCACCTATCATGGGACTACCATCACCTACCATGGGACTACCATCACCTACCATGGGACTACCTTCACCTACCATGGGACTACCTTCACCTACCGTGGGACTACCATCACCTACCATGGGACAACCATCACCTACAGTGAGACTACCTTCACCTACCATGGGACTACCTTCTCCTACCGTGGGAGTACCCTCATCTACCGTGGGACTACCTTCACCCCTCTGTGGGACTACCTTCACCTACCGTGGGACTACCTTCACCTACCATGGGACTACCTTCACCTACCATGGGACTACCTTCACCTACCATGGGACTACCTTCACCTACCATGGGACTACATTCTCCTACCATGGGACTACCTTCTCCTACCATGGGACTACCTTCACCTACCATGGGACCACCTTCACCTACCATGGGACTACCTTCACCTGCCATGGGACTACCTTCACCTGCCATGGGACTACCTTCACCTGCCATGGGACTATCTTCACCTGCCATGGGACTACCTTCACCTGCCATGGGACTATCTTCACCTGCCATGGGACTACCTTCACCTGCCATGGGACTATCTTCACCTGCCATGGGACTACCTTCACCTGCCATGGGACTACCTTCACCTACCATAGGATTACCTTCACCTACCATGGGACTACCTTCACCTAACATGGGACTACCTTCACCTACAATGGGACTACCTTCTCCTACCATGGGACTACTTTCTCCTACAATGGGAGTACCATCACCTACCATGGGAGTACCATCACCTACCATGGGACTACCATCACCTACCATGGGGCTACCATCACCTACCATGGGACTACCATCACCTACCATGGGACTACCTTCTCCTACCATGGGAGTACCCTCTCCTACCATGGGAGTACCCTCACCTACCATGGGAGTACCCTCACCTACCATGGGAGTACCCTCACCTACCATGGGACTACCCTCACCTACCATAGGACTACCTTCACCTACAGTGGGACTACCTTCTCCTACCATGGGACTACCTTCTCCTACCATGGGACTACCTTCACCTACCATGGGACTACCTTCTCCTACCATGGGACTACCTTCACCTACCATGGGACTACCTTCTCCTACCATGGGACTACCTTCTCCTACCGTGGGACTACCTTCACCTACCATGGGACTACCTCCTCCTACTATGGGACTACCTTCATCTACCATGGGACTACCTTCACTTACCATGGGACTACCTTCACATACCATGTGACTACCTTCTCCTACCATAGAACTACCTTCACCTACCATGGGACTACCTTCACCTACCATGGGATTACCTTCACCTACCATGGGACTACCTTCACCTACCATGGGACTACCTTCACCTACCATGGGACTACCATCACCTACCATGGGAATACCATCACCTACCATGGGAGTACCATCACCTACCATGGGACTACCTTCACCTACCATGGGACTACCTTCACCTATCATGGGACTACCTTCACCTACCATGGGACTACCTTCTCCTACCATGGGACTACCTTCACCTACCGTGGGACTACCTTCACCTACCATGGGACTACCTTCTCCTACCATGGGACTACCTTCACCTACTATGGGACTACCTTCACCTACCATGGGACTACCTTCTCCTGCGCAAGCATACTGAAGCATGTTTACAGGGGTTTTAAAGGCAAGAAAATCAACTTCATTGGCACTGGGTGTAATCCCAAAGCTGGCTCTGTGGTGAAGGGGTGATGAACACAATTCATAATACTGCATACCACATTCGAAACACAGCTGTGGGTGATTTCGCAGCAGACCACCTGCATTGGTTTTTATACAATTATATGAGTGCTAGTCATTCAGAAAGCAATGGCAAACTACTGAATGTAATCTTGTTAAGAAATCACAAACAGCTGAAAATGTTTGGGTTGACTGCAATGTCCTGTTAAGGAAATGCAACTAACTTTTTAATCCCAAATGGCTCGGTCTCTTTTCATACAGCCACCTGTGAAAAACATCAGACAAAGCACAAAGTGCAGCAACAGGCTCCGAAAGGTCTCTGAAAAAATGTCATTCATCCATTTAATGACAGTGTCTGAAATTGAACTCACTGCCTTCAGAACACTAGGCAGATTGCTTGACCACTTTACATGGATACACCACAACTCATGCATGTACAAAGATTAAATGATTCTCTCACCCCTCTGAAGCTCATGGCACATTCCATCACTATCAGCTGGCGTCAGCTCATCATCGAACCGTGAGGGAGACACAATGTTGCTGGCGTCTGAAGATGAATCACCCTCAACATCGATGGATCTCTCCACGATGGACGCATCATGTTTATTCGGGGCTGCCTGCATTGCAAAGGGAGATGTCGTCCGAGACTGGACAGATTTTGCAGTGCTGTTATGAGAACTGGTCATGCTCCTGGTGTCTTTAAAGTCTGCATTTTTGGAAGTGTTTTCATGGCCCGCTGCCTCTGTCTCTGAACATTTGGAATCTCCCTTGGTAGATTTCATTCTCCCGCCAGATTTGCGGACACGTAACCTAGTTAGTAAAAGTGACCGATAAGGAAAAATTAGAGATGAGGAAAAGTGAGAGATAAGGACAAGTAATCTTCTGCCTGATGTTTCTTTACAAGTGGAAGGTGGTGTGAGTTTGTAGGAGTATGTCAGGCTGGCAGGTAGCAGCAAAGTTGATATGTTCTTCTTCTTCTTCTTTCGTTCGCCTGAAATATGTTTATAACTGCAATGTTGTGTTTTGTATGAATCTAACAGTCTTTTTTAGTTCACTCAGCGGTCCATAGAGTTTATCTTCCACTGTTGTCTCTCTAGGCCAGAAGGTTCGCCTGGATATGTTGTAGTTTGGGCAATCCTGGAGTATGTGCTCTGCTGTCTGCGACACCAAACCACATGTGCACATGGCTGAGTCACCAATCTTGAATTTTGTATACATTTGGTTGCGTAATCTACTGTGTCCTGTTCTGAGGCGCAGAAGAATGACCTGTTCTGGTCTGTCCATAACGTGGTAGTCGTCTTGAGTAAGGTTTGGTGGCCTTCTGACTGATTTGATCATTCTTTTATTTTGGTGGTATGTAATGGGCACATCAGGTTGTTCTTCTTTTGCTCCTTCCTTAGCCAATCGATCAGCTCTGTCGTTTCCGGGGACTCCACAGTGGGATGGTATCCACTGTATGGTGACCTTACGCTGACTGCTAAGTTCAGAAAGTAGTAGTTGATATGTGAATCTGGATCTGTGACAGAATGTAAGTAGAAGAAGATGAAGAAGAAGAACAAGAAAAAGAACAAGAAAAAAAAAAACAAGAAGAAGGAGGAGAAGAAGAGAAGGAAGAACAAGGAGAAGAAGAACAAGAAGCAAAACAAGAAGAACAAGAAGAACAAGGAAAAGAAGAAGAAGAAGAAGAAGAAGAAGAAGGAGAGAGAGAGAGAGAGAGAGAGAGAGAGAGAGAGAGAGAGAGAGAGAGAGAGAGAGAGAGAGAGAGAGAGAGAGAGAGAGAGAGAGAGAGAGAGAGAGAGAGAGAGAGAGAGAAAGACTCTCTCTGGGGTAGCACTTATGATAGTGCTATTACTCGCTGGGCAAGAGGTCCAAATTCAAATCCCTCAAGAATGAGATTTTTCTGGGGTCCAGTGTTGACCCAGCCTCATAAAAATGGTATCAGAAAAACATTCAGAAAGTAAGACTTATTGATTTCAGAAATGAAATGATAATCAGACCAGATTTTCAGCGATCAAGTGTTACCCTCTGAACAACGCAACCATCACAGCATACATCATACAGACTACACCTCAAGAACCCTTTGCTGAAGAAAACATGTGGAAAACACCTCACCTCACTTGTGTCCTAATGGTAAAGGAATAGGACTATACTGCTAAAATGAGCTTCTTCTTCTTCTTCAGTGTTCCGAGCCATTGAGGTTCTTTGCTGCAGATACAATCCGTCTCCATTCGTCTCTCTGGTTGACCTTCTCTTGCCAGCCGTTGATTCCAAGTGCTTGTAGGTCTGTATATATATTATCTCTCCACCGTCTTCTTGGTCTACCTCGGAGTCTAAATGAGCACCAGAGATTTATCTGCAAAGTAAAAGTGACCACCAAGATGTTGTCTGTGTCAAGATGTTGACTGTCCATTGTGTGCCATGTGATATCTTGAAATCTGGCCTGACCATTGTTTCATTCATCAAGCCAATCAGTGTCAAGAATAGTCTGATCAGGTCCTTCCAATGTCTCCTGTTATCTGCAACTTTCTCAACTCAGCATAAATCTGCGTCCCAATGTCTTTACATTATTGTGTGATGTAGTTTTCCTAGGACATCTTTTTCTTTCACCCTGGATCTTGTGCTGCAGCATTTCAGTAAAAGACTTCCAATACCCATGTTATGATCAAGCACAGATACCTATTCCAGCTGTGAAAGAACCAATGTTTCCATACACCAAATCAAACTGCATGTATCAATCCAGTGTGCGTGCCAAGAAACTTACATAGGTAAGAGTGGAAAGACAGTTAGCATATTGAGTAACCAAACATACACCAGTGTGGGTGGAAAAGAGAGAATCAATCTTTAGGAATCCCTGTGAAGTTGACAGATCATAAAATATTAAAGTCAGCCATCACGGAACATTTGCTTATTAGCAATCATAAAGTTAATTTAATAAACAACACACATTTCATATACTTAATTGACAAACAATAGTCAATCACTCAAATATATTGAAGCATTATCAATCAAGTGATTCCAGCCACAGCTATGCAAACAGAAGGACTTCCTAAAAGATCAGATTGGCCAAACTGATAAGAGCGCGAGCTCATAAACTTTCAGTGTCCTGATGCCAAGGCAGCAGGTTTAACTAAAATGTTGACTTCTCGTCCTTGACTTGAGAATGTAAATTACAAATACCTCAGAAGTCAAAGTGGGTTCGCCTGATGGTGAGGGACACTAATAAAGGTGAAAGCTAATCCACACTCAACAATCAGGCCAGTGCACTAGAAATAGTAGCACGTTTATGGACTACACTTGAGTTCAAAGGAAGTGAATAAAGAAAATAATAACATAACACAGCATAACATAATATAACATAACATGAAATAACATTCTAGTGGAAGTTAGAGAACCTATGTGTACTCTCACAGCCCTTGAATTAACCAATCAAATGAACATACCTTTGAGCATTCACTTCCTCAGAAAAGACGGATGTACTGCTGGTGATTGTGGCTGCATTCCGACACATGGTAGTGTGGCATGACCTGACCGGCGTCGATATCTGCTGCTCATTCTTGAAGACTTTGGCTGTATTTCTCTCCATCAACTTTTGAGGGGTGATTTGCCTTACGCTCTCCAGCTTTGAGGCATGATCTTCGGTCTCATCTGCTTTGTTTTTGTAACTTCTGCTACTGTCACTTTTGCTTATCTTCTGCTCCACTACATTCCTGTCGCTGGCTTTACTTGTGATCTTTTCCACGCTTTTCTCTTCCTTTGTTGGTCTTCTTTCTTTTGTTTCCTTGACTAAAAAACTCTGCTCTGAGGCTTCAGGATGTTTCAGTTTACTATGAGAAGCATTACAGATAAATTAATAACTATGAGAAGTATTATAGATTAAAGCATATTTAACTATGAGAAGTATTACAGATAAATACATGTTTAACTATGAGAAGTATTATAGATAAATGCATGTTTAACTATGAGAAGTATTATAGATAAATGCATGTTTAACTATGAGAAGTATTATAGATAAATGCATGTTTAACTATGAGAAGTATTATAGATAAATATATGTTTAACTATGAGAAGTATTATAGATAAATGCATGTTTAACTATGAGAAGTTTTATAGATGGATGCATGTGTAACTATGAGAAGCATTATAGACAAATGCATGTTTAATTATGAGAAGCATTATAGATAAATGCATGTTTAACTATGATAATTATTATAGATAAATAAATGTTTAACTATGAGAAGTATTACAGATAAATGCATGTTTAACTATGAGAAGTTTTATAGATGAATGAATGTTTAACTATGAGAAGCATTATAGATAAATGAATGTTTAACTACAAGTATGAGATCCTTCTTGTATGAGAAGTATTATAGATAAATGAATGCTAACCATGAGAAGCATTAAAGATAAATGATTAATTAACCAAGAGAAGCATCATAGACAAGTGAATGTTTAACTATGAGAAGCATTATAGATAAATAAATATTTAACTATGGGAAGCATTATAGATAAATGAATATTAAACTGTGAGAAATTATTTGAGGTAAAGACATCCCTCACTATGAGAAAGAACTATAAACAGAATAGGCTGACCATGTAAATGACAAACAGAGGGAATAACAGAATCTGTGGAAATCTTGCTATGTGAAGCTCATAAATTGGCACTTTTCTGCCGTTTATGCTTCACCTTGACACCTCAAGGCACAAGAGGAACGAGATGAGATGTGATGGGATGAGATGAGAAAGAACTAAAGACAAGTTAACATTTATGTGGACAATCCTACCTCGTGTTTGCTTCATGCCTGCGGACGCCACCCCCACCCTGTCTTCGTTTATCGGCTTCCTCATCATGTTTAGGATTATCACCTCTACATTTCTTACTCGGCCCATCTAGATCATCTTTTTTCTTGACATCTTTTGCAGAATCTCTGTCCTTGACACTCAAATGGTACAACGTTGTGTCACGGCTTAAACGGTCATACAGCTGAAGTGGGAAAATGACACGTTTGATATACATTGTATGATAGATACAATTAGTGGTACAATAGAGTCTCACGGCTTAAACAGTCATACAGCTGAAGTGGGAAAATTCCCAATTTTAAATACGTTATGTGATAGATAAAATTAGTGGTTCAACATAGTGTCACGGCTTAAACGGTCACACAGCTGAAGTGGAAACATGCCACATTTTAAATACGTTATGTGATAGATAAAATTAGTGGTACAACATTGTGTCACAGCTTAAATGGTCATACAGCTGAAGTGGAAAAATGCCACATAGTATATTTGTTGTGTGATAGATACAATTAGTGGTACAACGGAGTGCCATGGCTTAAACAGTCATACAGCTGAAGTGGGAAAATGCCACATTATATACACATTGTGTGATAGAAACAATTAGTGGTACAACATAGTGAAACGGTCTGAAACGGTCATACAGCTGAAGTGGGAAAATGCCACATTATATATACATTGTGTGATAGAAACAATTAGTGGTACAACATAGTGAAACGGTCTGAAACGGTCATACAGCTGAAGTGGGAAAATGCTACATTATATATACATTGTGTGATACATACAATTACTATGACAAAGTATACATATTAATCTGTCACATGACCTATCTAATTGTTTCCAATGAAGTTCTTGCTATGAAATAATTAATGTATGGAACAGAAGGAGTTATACAATAACAGCTGCTATATTTCTTTCTTCTTCTTTTTCTCTTCCCCTACCCTTCCTCCTCCCCCACTTCCTCATCTGTTACTACTTCCTTCTTTTTTCTCTTCCCCTCTTCCTTCTTCCACCTTCTCCACTTCCTCATCTGTTCCTGCTTTCTTCTTCTTCTTTTTCTCTTTCCCTCCTACTTCCTGCTCTTCCTTTCCTCTACTTCCTAACCTGGTCATATTTTCTTCTTCTTCTCTTCCTTTTTCTCTTCCCTTCCTCATCTGCTCCTGCTTTCTTCTTCTTCTTTGTCTTCTTCTTCTGATGCTTGGTCTGAAACTCACACTGGCAATCTTCACTCTAAAATCTTCTCAGTCATGTGATATTTTAAAGAAGTCGATATTGCTCATCTTATCTGTCCCTCAGCTGTTTAAACTGTCCACATACACCTTTCTCTGTCTTACCCTTCCTGTTTTGCCTAGTATTTTCCCCATATAAGGCTAATTTCTTTTTTTCTTTTTCTTAGAGTTTTAGTGAGTGATCTACCAATGCCTTCAACCAAAAGAAAAGAATGATCAAATCAATCAGAAAGCCAACACCAGTACAAGATGATCACCACTTAATGGGCAGATCAGAACAAATCATTATTCTGTGTATCAAAACATTACACAATAGATTATGCAACAACATGTTTACAAAAATTCAAGAATGACAATCAGCCATGTACACATGTGGGTTGGCACTGCAGACAGCAGAGCACATATCCCAAGACTGTCTAAAATACAACATATCTAGGCAAATATTCTGACCTAGAGAAATAACAGTGGAGGATAAACTCTATGGACCACTGCGTGAACCAAAAAAGACTGAAATTCATACAAAAGACAACAGTGCAGATATAGACATATTTCATGCAAACAAAAGAAGAAAATTTAAACATTAAAGCCATAAACTATATGTTGTATGATTTATTGCCTGACATACATATATCACTGCATCTCATCAGATGCATACTGCAGAGTTATATATTACATGAAATGAGTAAACGAATAATACTTCAGCTAAAACAATTAAAACACACAGTCACAGGTACAGGTCAAATGTGGAACATTTGTTATCCACGAGGTAATTCCAAATTTAATAAGAACTCTTTCTTGTGTTGAGAGAAGAAAAAATGCCAACACTCCCAATACTTCTGCTTTTGTTGTCTTCTCTGTCCAATACATTCTCAATATTCTTCTCAAAAATCATATCTCTATTTTCTCTGGATCCCCATCATTCCAAATTCTGTTAAGCTCGCTCATATTCATAACAATGGACCAGCACAGGTGTAGTAGGGAGCCACAGTAGCCTAGTGGCTAGACACTCGCCTGCCAGCCCGGTGATCATGGGTTCAATCTACATGAGCACAGATTTAGATTTTTTAACCTTGACCTGTGCTCTCAGGTTAACCCAGCCTAAAATGGCTACCAAGAAATGTATTGGAAAGAAAAAGCAGTTGGTGTGATACTGATAGTGCACACTGCACACAGTGAACAACTAGGGTTAGAAATGAATATTAAGAAGACACAGATTATGGTCGACACTGGGAAGAAGGAAATACCACAATGTGATATACGAGTAGATGGGCATATTCTTAAGCAAGTGAATCGATACAGTTATCTTGGCACAGTCATAACATCTGATAGGAGATGCCTTGAAGAGATTAGATTAGATTTTGCAAGATGAAAAACATACTGACCAATAACAAGATATCAATTGAAATGAGAAAAAGAGTGTTGAAGTGCTACATAGAACCTATACTTTTGTATGGATGTGAAGCATGGACAATAAGCAGTCAAGATGAAAAACAGCTGATGGCTGTGGAAATGTGGTTTCTGAGGAAAATGCAAAAAATACCATGGACAGACAGAAAAACCAATGAACAAGTCCTTCAAGAAACAAATGAAGATCGTAAACTGATTAGAGACATTAGACGTAGACAGTTAAAAATTTTTGGGCATGTTATGAGAAGAAATGAATTGGAGAACTTGGTGACATCTGGCAAGATCGAAAGGAAGAGACCAAGAGGAAGACCCAGAAGTAAATACCTGGATGACTTGGCCATGTGGCATGGTCAAGATAGGAACACAAAGCTGATCCACGACTCTAGTGATCTAGTGACATGGCAGTACATGATCGCCAACGCTTATCGGCATGGCACATGATGGGTGGATGGTGATACTGACGTTATCCTCCATAAAGTGCTGTCTGGTTAAAAAGAGTATGTGTCTAGAACTGTATGTACAATGTGCCTTGAGGCTTGTAAAAGGGTCCTTTTCTGGACATACTTACAGCTGTACTGGTTTTGTCAGTGCTGGCCTGTCCTATCACAATATATGTTGCGAGATCCATATTTGTATACACCAATCAGCACCTGGTGGGTCATGTGGTCAGTATCGGTGTTTCATTGCCCAACACATTTCCTGGCACCCATTCTAGACTGGCTTGGTCTGGAAGCAACTGCCGGCCAGTCTATAAAAATTTGGGGCTAGCATAATATACACAAAAAAAAGTCGCTTAAAAGTCAACAGGGTCGACTTCATTGCACCGGGTTTTATCCCAAATGACTCAGCTTCTTTCTGCAGCGCAAGCTGCCGAAAGTGTCACAAAGCACAAACTCTGTAGCTACAGCAGTGACCCTCAGAAGTCTCCTGAAAAAATACACTCGTGAACCGAAGGACGCAGCCCAGAATCGAACCTACAAACTTCAGAGCCTGAGTCAAATGGCTTGACTACTTTGCCACGGAGACTTCCACCATATACCCAATATACCTCAAGATGTGCCCTAGGGTCCTTTACTTTACTTTTACTGAGGGGCATAGGGAATGGAACATATAAGCACCTAACTATACCCCACTACACCTTTGATTGCCATTATACTTCTGAAATAGACAAGTGTAGGTAAAGAACTGGAGCTGTGGGAACAGTGGTTAGCATGCTTGCCCTAGGACAGTGGTCTGGGTTCAATGACCAGAAGTGGAATATTTATTTTTTTCCATCATTTTGGCTCGGAGGTTGACCCAGCCTAATAAAATGCGTACCAGACAATCTTCAGAATTTCCTGTGAACTATCTCAGAAAAAAAAAAAGGTGATGAGGACGGGAAGTAGTCACACCCACCTCACATGCCATGACTTAGAATATGTAGAAGTCTAACATTTCCCACCCCAACAGCAGTATCTGCTGTGGGACTACTGTTACTTACTGTTACTGTAACTTACTGTTACTGTTACAGATACAGAATCAAATCCCAACCCACTGAGTTGATGAGCCAAGGTGTTAACTAATGTACCACCACAACACAAGACAGACATATTAAGAAGATAAAATAATGATCACAAGACATCACCTCTCGAATGTTCTGCAGCTCTTGCATGGTTCTCTTGTGTTGTTTACGCAGTGAGTACATCACTTCCTCTTTACATTTTTCTCGTTCGCCTACATGATGTCAGAATAGATTATGATAATAGCACACTGAGCACTGAACTAGCAGACAAATACCATACTCTCAGGTCACCATAGTCACAAACATACAAGGAGTCTCTGTGGCGGAGGAGTTACACCGTCTGCCTTGTGCTCAGAAGGTCAGGGTTCCTTTTCAGACTCTGTCATTTGGCTCTCAAGGGAGGTTTTTTAAGAGACGCCTAGGGGGTCATCGCCAGAGATGCAGAGTTTATGATCCATGTTACGATTTCAGTAGTCAGTTAGCTACTCTGTGGAGAAAGCTTCTTCTTCTTTCGCTTGCTTGAAATTTGTTTATATCTGCAATGTTGTCTCTTGTATGAATTCTACTGTCTGTTTTAGTTCACTCAGCTTCTCCTTTTTCTTTCAGTTGCTTGAAATATGTCTGTAACTGTTTTCTCTTATATTAACTTCACTGTCTTATTTAGTTCACTCAGTGGTCCATAGTTTATCTTCCACTGTTGTTTCTCTTGGCCAGAAGGTTTGTCTAGATATGTCATATTTTGGGCAGTCTTGGAGTACACAATCTGTTGATAGACCGAGCTAGATGGGATAAACCCTGTACAATGAAGACGATCCTCTTGTCTTTATGTTTTCTAACATCATACAATATTTATGTATACTCATATATGGTCAAGGTAATCCCAGGGGTAGATAGTGGTGTAAGGGTGTGAAGTGTGTTAAACCTTCACATATACCCGTCATCATCATCAAGATAACGTGCTATCCCTGGTAAGCACAGACTATCATGATTTATAATCTTACATGATCCTTAAATTCCATGGGAATCTCGATACATGAAGCCCATAAATGGGCACTCTCCCGCTGTTTATACTTCACCTCGACACCACAAGGTACAAGAGGAACATGATGAGATGATGAGATGAGATGATGTTCCATCTGGAAAAACACTTATATACCAAGCCACCCCTATGGAGATACCGTTGGCCTGTTTCCGCCATTACCGCCTTTGCTTCTCAGATAATTTCCATACAGTTGTGAACATTTGCTGTCTATTTGATTAACTTAGATTGCCCTGCCAAAGCCATACTGGTTACTGGTGGGAATACATGCTGGCACTTCCTGGAGGTTGGATTGAACTTGGACCAGTGTTGAGGTAAGCAAGTGAACTAACTATTAACACATTGTGGTTCCTGTTAACATATACATGTACTGCACATGACACACAGGGAGACAACTTTAGATGTCTGCGGAATATTAAAAACTATAATTATTAGTATACAGATAAATGTCAAATGTTTGTAAATAAAGGGAAGTGTATGTCTTTGAAGTTAGGTAGACAGGGAAAGAGGAAGGAAAGTAGACTCTAAATATATGTGTGTAGATTCTCTCTCTCCCCTCCTTCTCTCTCCTCTGCATGGGTGTGGACATTGGTAGGTAGGGCTAGAGAGAGAAGTAGATGTGTGTGCATGTGTATCATGTGTGTGTGTGTGCATGTGTGCACCATCACATGCATTTTTAAACCTATTATTAAAAACAACATTTTAAAACTGCAGTCACAACCTAAATAAACTGGTTGGAAAAGGTAGAAATCTCAGTTTCAGTTGATAAAAATAAAAACTTGTGGGAAAATGTAGAAATCTCAGTTTTAATTCATTAAAATAAAAACCAGTTGGAAAAGGTAGAAATCTCAGTTTTAATGGAAGAAACTAAAAACCAGCTGGAAAAAATCTCAGTTTCAGTTGATGAAATTAAAAACCAGTTGGAAAAAGAAATCTCAGTTTCAGTTAATGAAAATAAAAACATGCAGACTTACAGCTGGTGAACAAGGCCTTCTGTAGGGCTATTGCCTGCTGTAGGGACTCGTGCAACTGTTGGGTCATCTTCTGGACATTCTCCTCCTTCAGTCTGCATTCAGCTGAAGATGTCACAATGTACCATTCAAATAACACAACAAATTAAACACAATCTCACACAAACACAATGTGACAGTGTCCACAATCCCACACAAGTACAATATGACAGTGTCCACAATCCCACACAAGTACAATATGACAGTGTCCACAATCCCACACAAATACAATATGACAGTGTCCACAATCCCACACAAACACAATGTGACAGTGTCCACAATCCCACACAAGCATAATATGACATTGTCCACAATCCCACACAAGCACAATATGACAGTGTCCACACTCCCACACAAACACAATATGACAGTGTCCACAATCCCATACAAGCACAATATGGCAGTGTCCACACTCCCACACAAGTACAATATGACAGTGTCCACAATCCCACACAAGCACAATATGGCAGTGTCCACAATCCCACACAAGTACAATATGACAGTGTCCACACTCCCACACAAGTACAATATGACAGTGTCCACAATCCCACACAAGTACAATATGACAGTGTCCACACTCCCACACAAGTACAATATGACAGTGTCCACAATCCCACACAAGTACAATATGACAGTGTCCACAATCCCACACAAGTACAATATGACAGTGTCCACAATCCCACACAAGTACAATATGACAGTGTCCACAATCCCACACAAGTACAATATGACAGTGTCCACAATCCCACACAAGTACAATATGACAGTGTCCACAATCCCACACAAGTACAATATGACAGTGTCCACAATCCCACACAAGCACAATATGACAGTGTCCACACTCCCACACAAACACAATATGACAGTGTCCACATTCCCACACAAGCACAATATGACAGTGTCCACACTTCCACACAAGTACAATATGACAGTGTCCACACTCCCACACAAGCACAATATGACAGTGTCCACAATCCCATACAAGCACAAAGTGGCAGTGTCCACAATCCCACACAAGCACAATATGACAGTGTCCACAATCCCACACAAGCACAATATGACAGTGTCCACAATCCCACACAAGCACAATATGACAGTGTCCACAATCCCACACAAGCACAATATGAGTGTCCACAATCCCACACAAGCACAATATGACAGTGTCCACAATCCCATACAAGCACAATATGACAGTGTCCACAATCCCACACAAGCACAATATGACAGTGTCCACAATCCCATACAAGCACAATATGACAGTGTCCACAATCCCATACAAGCACAATATGACAGTGTCCACAATCCCATACAAGCACAAAGTGGCAGTGTCCACTGCCAAGGAGCGGCGAGATACGGTTACTGTACAAATATATCTTGTCTCACTCTCCTTGTTATATTATTTAACAAGTGAAAAGCCAAGATTCGACCACTGAAAAATCAAACCTTTTTTATAAGACGACGCTGGATAGTTTCTTCTCACAAATCCATTTCAATATGACGATTTCGGAAACAAAGCAGTCGCTCCACATAAAGCTCCAAACAAACCTAACAACACATTATTCTAAACAAAGCGGCATAGTGTTAGCCGCGCTGTAGTGACAAGAAGCCACATCCGACCTGGACGCCAGCTCAAGTCTAACTCCGTTTTTGTGACATTTTCGTGCTTGCACCAAAACGTCTTGCACATTTTCCATTCATCTTTAACTAATGCCGTGCAAATTGTGTCTTACAATCTATAGCCTGATCTAGGCCTATGGCATCCACCATCCCACACAAGCACAATATGACAGTGTCCACAATCCCACACAAGCACAATATGACAGTGTCCACAATCCAACACAAGCACAATATGACAGTGTCCACACTCCCACACAAGCACAATATGACAGTGTCCACAATCCCACACAAGCACAATATGACAGTGTCCACAATCCCACACAAGCACAATATGACAGTGTCCACAATCTCACACAAACACAATATGACAGTGTCCACACTCCCACACAAACACAATATGACAGTGTCCACAATCCCACACAAACACAATATGACAGTGTCCACAATCCCACACAAGCAAAATATGACAGTGTCCACAATCTCACACAACCACAATATGACAGTGTCCACAATCTCACACAGACACAATAAGACAGTGTCCACAATCCCACACAAACACAATATGACAGTGTCCACAATCCCACACAAGCACAATATGACAAGGTCCACAATCCCACACAAGCACAATATGACAGTGTCCACAATCCCACACAAGCACAATATGACAGTGTCCACACTCCCACACAAGCACAATATGACAAGGTCCACAATCCCACACAAGCACAATATGACAGTGTCCACAATCCCACACAAGCACAATATGACAGTGTCCACAATCCCACACAAGCACAATGTGACAGTGCCCACAATCCCACACAAGCACAATGTTACAGAGCCCACAATCCCACACAAGCACAATGTGACAGTGCCCACAATCCGACACATGTACAATATGACAGTGTCCACATTCCCACACAAGCACAATATGACAAGGTCCACAATCCCACACAAGCACAATATGACAGTGTCCACAATCCCACACAAGCACAATATGACAGTGTCCACAATCCCACACAAGTACAATATGACAGTGTCCACAATCCCACACAAGTACAATATGACAGTGTCCACAATCCCAGACAAGCACAATATGACAGTGTCCACAATCCCACACAAGCACAATATGACAGTGTCCACAATCCCACACAAGCACAATATGACAGTGTCAACAATCCCACACAAGTACAATGTGACAGTGCCCACACTCCCACACAAGCACAATGTGACAGTGCCCACAATCCCACACAAGTACAATATGACAGTGTCCACAATCCCACACAAGCACAATATGACAGTGCCCACACTCCCACACAAGCACAATTTGACAAGGTCCACAATCCCACACAAGTACAATATGACAGTGTCCACAATCCCACCCAAGCACAATATGACAAGGTCTACATTCCCACACAAGCACAATATGACAGTGCCCACAATCCCACACAAGCACAATATGACAGTGCCCACAATCCCACACAAGCACAATGTGACAGTGCCCACAATCCCACACAAACACAATATGACAGGGTCCACAATCCCACACAAGTACAATGTGACAGTGCCCACAATCCCACACAAACACAATATGACAGGGTCCACAATCCCACACAAGCACAATGTGACAGTGCCCACAATCCCACACAAGCACAATGTGACAGTGCCCACAATCCCACACAAGTACAATATGACAGTGTCCACAATCCCACACAAGTACAATATGACAGTGCCCACACTCCCATACAAGCACAATATGACAGTGCCCACAATCCCACACAAGCACAATATGACAGTGTCCACAATCCCACACAAGCACAATATGACAGTGCCCACAATCCCACACAGGCACAATGTTACAGAGCCCACAATCCCACACAAGCACAATGTTACAGAGCCCACAATCCCACACAAGCACAATATGACAGTGTCCACAATCCCACACAAGTAAAATGTGACAGTGTCCACAATCCCACACAAGCACAATATGACAGTGTCCACAATCCCACACAAGCACAATGTTACAGAGCCCACAATCCCACACAAGCACAACATGACAGTGTCCACAATCCCACACAAGTACAATGTGACAGTGTCCACAATCCCACACAAGTACAATATGACAGTGTCCACACTCCCACACAAGCACAATATGACAGTGTCCACACTCCCACACAAGTACAATATGACAGTGTCCACAATCCCACACAAGCACAATATGACAGTGTCCACACTCCCACACAAGTACAATATGACAGTGTCCACAATCCCACACAAGCACAATATGACAGTGTCCACAATCCCACACAAGCACAATATGACAGTGTCCACAATCCCACACAAGTACAATATGACAGTGTCCACAATCCCACACAAGCACAATGTTACAGAGCCCACAATCCCACACAAGCACAATGTTACAGAGCCCACAATCCCACACAAGCACAATGTTACAGTGTCCACACTCCCACACAAGCACAATATGACAGTGTCCACACTCCCACACAAGTACAATATGACAGTGTCCACAATCCCACACAAGCACAATATGACAGTGTCCACAATCCCACACAAGCACAATATGACAGTGTCCACAATCCCACACAAGTACAATATGACAGTGTCCACAATCCCACTCAAGTACAATATGACAGTGTCCACAATCCCACACAAGTACAATATGACAGTGTCCACACTCCCACACAAGTACAATATGACAGTTTCCACAATCCCACACAAGCACAATGTGACAGTGCCCACAATCCCACACAAGCACAATGTTACAGAGCCCACAATCCCACACAAGCATAATATGACAGTGCCCACAATCCCACACAAGCACAATGTTACAGAGCCCACAATCCCACACAAGCACAATGTTACAGAGCCCACAATCCCACACAAGCACAATGTTACAGAACCCACAATCCCACACAAGCACAATGTTACAGTGTCCACACTCCCACACAAGCACAATATGACACTGTCCACAATCCCACACAAGCACAATATGACAGTGTCCACAATCCCACACAAGTACAATATGACAGTGTCCACAATCCCACACAAGCACAATATGACAGTGTCCACAATCCCACACAAGCACAATATGACAGAGCCCACAATCCCACACAAGCATAATATGACAGTGCCCACAATCCCACACAAGCACAATGTTACAGAGCCCACAATCCCACACAAGCACAATGTTACAGAGCCCACAATCCCACACAAGCACAATGTTACAGTGTCCACACTCCCACACAAGCACAATATGACAGTTTCAACACTCCCACACAAGTACAATATGACAGTGTCCACAATCCCACACAAGCACAATATGACAGTGTCCACAATCCCACACAAGTACAATATGACAGTGTCCACAATCCCACACAAGCACAATATGACAGTGTCCACAATCCCACACAAGCACAATATGACAGTGTCCACACTCCCACACAAGTACAATATGACTGTGTCCACAATCCCACACAAGCACAATATGACAGTGTCCACAATCCCACACAAGCACAATATGACAGTGTCCACAATCCCACACAAGTACAATATGACAGTGTCCACAATCCCACACAAGCACAATGTTACAGAGCCCACAATCCCACACAAGCACAATGTTACAGAGCCCACAATCCCACACAAGCACAATGTTACAGTGTCCACACTCCCACACAAGCACAATATGACAGTGTCCACACTCCCACACAAGTACAATATGACAGTGTCCACAATCCCACACAAGAACAATATGACAGTGTCCACAATCCCACACAAGCACAATATGACAGTGTCCACAATCCCACACAAGCACAATATGACAGTGTCCACAATCCCACACAAGTACAATATGACAGTGTCCACAATCCCACTCAAGTACAATATGACAGTGTCCACAATCCCACACAAGTACAATATGACAGTGTCCACACTCCCACACAAGTACAATGTGACAGTTTCCACAATCCCACACAAGCACAATGTGACAGTGCCCACAATCCCACACAAGCACAATGTTACAGAGCCCACAATCCCACACAAGCATAATATGACAGTGCCCACAATCCCACACAAGCACAATGTTACAGAGCCCACAATCCCACACAAGCACAATGTTACAGAGCCCACAATCCCACACAAGCACAATGTTACAGTGTCCACACTCCCACACAAGCACAATATGACAGTGTCCACAATCCCACACAAGCACAATATGACAGGGCCCACAATCCCACACAAGCATAATATGACAGTGCCCACAATCCCACACAAGCACAATGTTACAGAGCCCACAATCCCACACAAGCACAATGTTACAGAGCCCACAATCCCACACAAGCACAATGTTACAGTGTCCACACTCCCACACAAGCACAATATGACAGTGTCAACACTCCCACACAAGTACAATATGACAGTGTCCACAATCCCACACAAGCACAATATGACAGTGTCCACAATCCCACACAAGTACAATATGACAGTGTCCACAATCCCACACAAGCACAATATGACAGTGTCCACACTCCCACACAAGTACAATATGAAAGTGTCCACACTCCCACACAAGTACAATATGACAGTGTCCACAATCCCGCACAAGCACAATATGACAGTGCCCACACTCCCACACAAGCACAATGTGACAGTGTCCACACTCCCACACAAGCACAATATGACAGTGTCCACAATCCCATACAAGCACAATATGACAGTGTCCACAATCCCACACAAGCACAATGTGACAGTGCCCACAATACAAAACAAGCACAATATGACAGTGTCCACAATCCCACACAAGCACAATGTGACAGTGCCCACAATCCCACACAAGCACAATATGACAGTGTCCACACTCCCACACAAGCACAATATGACAGTGTCCACAATCCCAGACAAGCACAGTATGACAGTGTCCACAATCCCACACAAGCACAATGTGACAGTGTCCACAATCCCACACAAGTACAATATGACAGTGTCCACAATCCCACACAAGCACAATATGACAGTGCCCACAATCCCACACAAGTACAATATGACAGTGTCCACAATCCCACAGAAGCACAATATGACAGTGTCCACAATCCCACACAAGCACAATATGACAGTGTCCACAATCCCACACAAGCACAATATGACAGTGTCCACAATCCCACACAAGCACAATATGACAGTGTCCACAATCCCACACAAGCACAATATGACAGTGTCCACAATCCCACACAAGCACAATATGACAAGGTCCACAATCCTACACAAGCACAATATGACAGTGTCCACAATCCCACACAAGCACAATATGACAGTGTCCACAATCCCACACAAGTACAATATGACAGTGTCCACAATCCCACAAGAGCACAATATGACAGTGTCCACAATCCCACACAAGTACAATATGACAGTGCCCACAATCCCACACAAGCACAATATGACAGTGTCCACAATCCCACACAAGTACAATATGACAGTGTCCACAATCCCACACAAGCACAATATGACAGTGTCCACAATCCCACACAAGCACAATATGACAGAGCCCACAATCCCACACAAGCATAATATGACAGTGCCCACAATCCCACACAAGCACAATGTTACAGAGCCCACAATCCCACACAAGCACAATGTTACAGAGCCCACAATCCCACACAAGCACAATGTTACAGTGTCCACACTCCCACACAAGCACAATATGACAGTGTCAACACTCCCACACAAGTACAATATGACAGTGTCCACAATCCCACACAAGCACAATATGACAGTGTCCACAATCCCACACAAGTACAATATGACAGTGTCCACAATCCCACACAAGCACAATATGACAGTGTCCACAATCCCACACAAGCACAATATGACAGTGTCCACACTCCCACACAAGTACAATATGACAGTGTCCACAATCCCACACAAGCACAATATGACAGTGTCCACAATCCCACACAAGCACAATATGACAGTGTCCACAATCCCACACAAGTATAATATGACAGTGTCCACAATCCCACACAAGCACAATGGTACAGAGCCCACAATCCCACACAAGCACAATGTTACAGAGCCCACAATCCCACACAAGCACAATGTTACAGTGTCCACACTCCCACACAAGCACAATATGACAGTGTCCACACTCCCACACAAGTACAATATGACAGTGTCCACAATCCCACACAAGAACAATATGACAGTGTCCACAATCCCACACAAGCACAATATGACAGTGTCCACAATCCCACACAAGCACAATATGACAGTGTCCACAATCCCACACAAGTACAATATGACAGTGTCCACAATCCCACTCAAGTACAATATGACAGTGTCCACAATCCCACACAAGTACAATATGACAGTGTCCACACTCCCACACAAGTACAATGTGACAGTTTCCACAATCCCACACAAGCACAATGTGACAGTGCCCACAATCCCACACAAGCACAATGTTACAGAGCCCACAATCCCACACAAGCATAATATGACAGTGCCCACAATCCCACACAAGCACAATGTTACAGAGCCCACAATCCCACACAAGCACAATGTTACAGAGCCCACAATCCCACACAAGCACAATGTTACAGAGTCCACACTCCCACACAAGCACAATATGACAGTGTCCACAATCCCACACAAGCACAATATGACAGTGCCCACAATCCCACACAAGCACAATATGACAGTGCCCACAATCCCACACAAGCACAATATGACAGTGTCCACAATCCCACACAAGCACAATATGACAGGGCCCACAATCCCACACAAGCATAATATGACAGTGCCCACAATCCCACACAAGCACAATGTTACAGAGCCCACAATCCCACACAAGCACAATGTTACAGAGCCCACAATCCCACACAAGCACAATGTTACAGTGTCCACACTCCCACACAAGCACAATATGACAGTGTCCACAATCCCACAGAAGCACAATATGACAGTGTCCACAATCCCACACAAGCACAATATGACAGTGTCCACAATCCCACACAAGCACAATATGACAGTGTCCACAATCCCACACAAGCACAATATGACAGTGTCCACAATCCCACACAAGCACAATATGACAGTGTCCACAATCCCACACAAGCACAATATGACAAGGTCTACAATCCTACACAAGCACAATATGACAGTGTCCACAATCCCACACAAGCACAATATGACAGTGTCCACAATCCCACACAAGTACAATATGACAGTGTCCACAGTCCCACAAGAGCACAATATGACAGTGTCCACAATCCCACACAAGTACAATATGACAGTGCCCACAATCCCACACAAGCACAATATGACAGTGTCCACAATCCCACACAAGTACAATATGACAGTGTCCACAATCCCACACAAGCACAATATGACAGTGTCCACAATCCCACACAAGCACAATATGACAGAGCCCACAATCCCACACAAGCACAATATGACAGTGTCCACAATCCCACACAAGCACAATATGACAGTGTCCACAATCCCACACAAGCACAATATGACAAGGTCCACAATCCTACAACAAGCACAATATGACAGTGTCCACAATCCCACACAAGCACAATATGACAGTGTCCACAATCCCACACAAGTACAATATGACAGTGTCCACAATCCCACAAGAGCACAATATGACAGTGTCCACAATCCCACACAAGTACAATATGACAGTGCCCACAATCCCACACAAGCACAATATGACAGTGTCCACAATCCCACACAAGTACAATATGACAGTGTCCACAATCCCACACAAGCACAATATGACAGTGTCCACAATCCCACACAAGCACAATATGACAGTGTCCACAATCCCACACAAGCACAATATGACAGTGTCCACAATCCCACACAAGCACAATATGACAGTGCCCACAATCCCACACAAGCACAATGTGACAGTGTCCACAATCCCACACAAGCACAATGTGACAGTGTCCACAATCCCACACAAGCACAATGTGACAGTGCCCACAATCCCACACAAGCACAATGTGACAATGTCCACAATCCCACACAAGCACAATATGACAGTGTCCACAATCCCACACAAGCACAATGTGACAGTGCCCACAATCCCACACAAGCACAATATGACAGTGTCCACAATCCCACACAAGCACAATGTGACAGTGTCCACAATCCCACACAAGCACAATATGACAGTGCCCACAATCCCACACAAGCACAATATGACAGTGTCCACAATCCCACACAAGCACAATGTGACAGTTTCCACAATCCCACACAAGCACAATGTTACAGAGCCCACAATCCCACACAAGTACAATGTTACAGAGCCCACAATCCCACACAAGCACAATGTTACAGAGCCCACAATCCCACACAAGCACAATGTTACAGAGCCCACAATCCCACACAAGCACAATGTTACAGAGCCCACAATCCCACACAAGCACAATGTTACAGAGCCCACAATCCCACACAAGCACAATGTGACAGTGTCAACAATCCCACACAAGCACAATATGACAGTGTCCACAATCCCACACAAGCACAATATGACAGTGTCCACAATCCCACACAAGCACAATATGACAGTGTCCACAATCCCACACAAGCACAATGTTACAGTGTCCACACTCCCACACAAGCACAATATGACAGTGTCCACACTCCCACACAAGTACAATATGACAGTGTCCACAATCCCACACAAGAACAATATGACAGTGTCCACAATCCCACACAAGCACAATATGACAGTGTCCACATTCCCACACAAGCACAATATGACAGTGTCCACAATCCCACACAAGTACAATATGACAGTGTCCACAATTCCACTCAAGTACAATATGACAGTGTCCACAATCCCACACAAGTACAATATGACAGTGTCCACACTCCCACACAAGTACAATATGACAGTTTCCACAATCCCACACAAGCACAATGTGACAGTGCCCACAATCCCACACAAGCACAATGTTACAGAGCCCACAATCCCACACAAGCATAATATGACAGTGCCCACAATCCCACACAAGCAAAATGTTACAGAGCCCACAATCCCACACAAGCACAATGTTACAGAGCCCACAATCCCACACAAGCACAATGTTACAGAGCCCACAATCCCACACAAGCACAATGTGACAGTGTCCACACTCCCACACAAGCACAATATGACAGTGTCCACAATCCCATACAAGCACAATATGACAGTGTCCACAATCCCACACAAGCACAATGTGACAGTGCCCACAATACAAAACAAGCACAATATGATAGTGTCCACAATCCCACACAAGCACAATGTGACAGTGCCCACAATCCCACACAAGCACAATATGACAGTGTCCACACTCCCACACAAGCACAATATGACAGTGTCCACAATCCCACACAAGCACAATATGACAGTGTCCACAATCCCACACAAGCACAATGTGACAGTGTCCACAATCCCACACAAGTACAATATGACAGTGTCCACAATCCCACACAAGCACAATATGACAGTGCCCACAATCCCACACAAGTACAATATGACAGTGTCCACAATCCCAAAGAAGCACAATATGACAGTGTCCACAATCCCACACAAGCACAATATGACAGTGTCCACAATCCCACACAAGCACAATATGACAGTGTCCACAATCCCACACAAGCACAATATGACAGTGTCCACAATCCCACACAAGCACAATATGACAGTGTCCACAATCCCACACAAGCACAATATGACAAGGTCCACAATCCTACACAAGCACAATATGACAGTGTCCACAATCCCACACAAGCACAATATGACAGTGTCCACAATCCCACACAAGTACAATATGACAGTGTCCACAATCCCACAAGAGCACAATATGACAGTGTCCACAATCCCACACAAGTACAATATGACAGTGCCCACAATCCCACACAAGCACAATATGACAGTGTCCACAATCCCACACAAGTACAATATGACAGTGTCCACAATCCCACACAAGCACAATATGACAGTGTCCACAATCCCACACAAGCACAATATGACAGTGTCCACAATCCCACACAAGCACAATATGACAGTGTCCACAATCCCACACAAGCACAATATGACAGTGCCCACAATCCCACACAAGCACAATGTGACAGTGTCCACAATCCCACACAAGCACAATGTGACAGTGTCCACAATCCCACACAAGCACAATGTGACAGTGCCCACAATCCCACACAAGCACAATGTGACAATGTCCACAATCCCACACAAGCACAATATGACAGTGTCCACAATCCACACAAGCACAATGTGACAGTGCCCACAATCCCACACAAGCACAATATGACAGTGTCCACAATCCCACACAAGCACAATGTGACAGTGTCCACAATCCCACACAAGCACAATATGACAGTGTCCACAATCCCACACAAGTACAATATGACAGTGTCCACAATCCCACTCAAGTACAATATGACAGTGTCCACAATCCCACACAAGTACAATATGACAGTGTCCACACTCCCACACAAGTACAATGTGACAGTTTCCACAATCCCACACAAGCACAATGTGACAGTGCCCACAATCCCACACAAGCACAATGTTACAGAGCCCACAATCCCACACAAGCATAATATGACAGTGCCCACAATCCCACACAAGCACAATGTTACAGAGCCCACAATCCCACACAAGCACAATGTTACAGAGCCCACAATCCCACACAAGCACAATGTTACAGAGTCCACACTCCCACACAAGCACAATATGACAGTGTCCACAATCCCACACAAGCACAATATGACAGTGCCCACAATCCCACACAAGCACAATATGACAGTGCCCACAATCCCACACAAGCACAATATGACAGTGTCCACAATCCCACCACAAGCACAATATGACAGGGCCCACAATCCCACACAAGCATAATATGACAGTGCCCACAATCCCACACAAGCACAATGTTACAGAGCCCACAATCCCACACAAGCACAATGTTACAGAGCCCACAATCCCACACAAGCACAATGTTACAGTGTCCACACTCCCACACAAGCACAATATGACAGTGTCCACAATCCCACAGAAGCACAATATGACAGTGTCCACAATCCCACACAAGCACAATATGACAGTGTCCACAATCCCACACAAGCACAATATGACAGTGTCCACAATCCCACACAAGCACAATATGACAGTGTCCACAATCCCACACAAGCACAATATGACAGTGTCCACAATCCCACACAAGCACAATATGACAAGGTCCACAATCCTACACAAGCACAATATGACAGTGTCCACAATCCCACACAAGCACAATATGACAGTGTCCACAATCCCACACAAGTACAATATGACAGTGTCCACAGTCCCACAAGAGCACAATATGACAGTGTCCACAATCCCACACAAGTACAATATGACAGTGCCCACAATCCCACACAAGCACAATATGACAGTGTCCACAATCCCACACAAGTACAATATGACAGTGTCCACAATCCCACACAAGCACAATATGACAGTGTCCACAATCCCACACAAGCACAATATGACAGAGCCCACAATCCCACACAAGCACAATATGACAGTGTCCACAATCCCACACAAGCACAATATGACAGTGTCCACAATCCCACACAAGCACAATATGACAAGGTCCACAATCCTACACAAGCACAATATGACAGTGTCCACAATCCCACACAAGCACAATATGACAGTGTCCACAATCCCACACAAGTACAATATGACAGTGTCCACAATCCCACAAGAGCACAATATGACAGTGTCCACAATCCCACACAAGTACAATATGACAGTGCCCACAATCCCACACAAGCACAATATGACAGTGTCCACAATCCCACACAAGTACAATATGACAGTGTCCACAATCCCACACAAGCACAATATGACAGTGTCCACAATCCCACACAAGCACAATATGACAGTGTCCACAATCCCACACAAGCACAATATGACAGTGTCCACAATCCCACACAAGCACAATATGACAGTGCCCACAATCCCACACAAGCACAATGTGACAGTGTCCACAATCCCACACAAGCACAATGTGACAGTGTCCACAATCCCACACAAGCACAATGTGACAGTGCCCACAATCCCACACAAGCACAATGTGACAATGTCCACAATCCCACACAAGCACAATATGACAGTGTCCACAATCCCACACAAGCACAATGTGACAGTGCCCACAATCCCACACAAGCACAATATGACAGTGTCCACAATCCCACACAAGCACAATGTGACAGTGTCCACAATCCCACACAAGCACAATATGACAGTGCCCACAATCCCACACAAGCACAATATGACAGTGTCCACAATCCCACACAAGCACAATGTGACAGTTTCCACAATCCCACACAAGCACAATGTTACAGAGCCCACAATCCCACACAAGTACAATGTTACAGAGCCCACAATCCCACACAAGCACAATGTTACAGAGCCCACAATCCCACACAAGCACAATGTTACAGAGCCCACAATCGCACACCAGCACAATGTTACAGAGCCACAATCCCACACAAGCACAATGTTACAGAGCCCACAATCCCACACAAGCACAATGTGACAGTGTCCACAATCCCACACAAGCACAATATGACAGTGTCCACAATCCACACAAGCACAATATGACAGTGTCCACAATCCCACACAAGCACAATATGACAGTGTCCACAATCCCACACAAGCACAATGTTACAGTGTCCACACTCCCACACAAGCACAATATGACAGTGTCCACACTCCACACAAGTACAATATGACAGTGTCCACAATCCCACACAAGAAACAATATGACAGTGTCCACAATCCCACACAAGCACAATATGACAGTGTCCACATTCCCACACAAGCACAATATGACAGTGTCCACAATCCCACACAAGTACATATGACAGTGTCCACAATTCCACTCAAGTACAATATGACAGTGTCCACAATCCCACACAAGTACAATATGACAGTGTCCACACTCCACACAAGTACAATATGACAGTTTCCACAATCCCACACAAGCACAATGTGACAGTGCCCACAATCCCACACAAGCACAATGTTACAGAGCCCACAATCCCACACAAGCATAATATGACAGTGCCCACAATCCCACACAAGCAAAATGTTACAGAGCCCACAATCCCACACAAGCACAATGTTACAGAGCCCACAATCCCACACAAGCACAATGTTACAGAGCCCACAATCCCACACAAAGCACAATGTGACAGTGTCCACACTCCCACACAAGCACAATATGACAGTGTCCACAATCCCATACAAGCACAATATGACAGTGTCCACAATCCCACACAAGCACAATGTGACAGTGCCCACAATACAAAACAAGCACAATATGATAGTGTCCACAATCCCACACAAGCACAATGTGACAGTGCCCACAATCCCACACAAGCACAATATGACAGTGTCCACACTCCCACACAAGCACAATATGACAGTGTCCACAATCCCACACAAGCACAATATGACAGTGTCCACAATCCCACACAAGCACAATGTGACAGTGTCCACAATCCACACAAGTACAATATGACAGTGTCCACAATCCCACACAAGCACAATATGACAGTGCCCACAATCCCACACAAGTACAATATGACAGTGTCCACAATCCCAAAGAAGCACAATATGACAGTGTCCACAATCCCACACAAGCACAATATGACAGTGTCCACAATCCCACACAAGCACAATATGACAGTGTCCACAATCCCACACAAGCACAATATGACAGTGTCCACAATCCCACACAAGCACAATATGACAGTGTCCACAATCCCACACAAGCACAATATGACAAGGTCCACAATCCTACACAAGCACAATATGACAGTGTCCACAATCCCACACAAGCACAATATGACAGTGTCCACAATCCCACACAAGTACAATATGACAGTGTCCACAATCCCACAAGAGCACAATATGACAGTGTCCACAATCCCACACAAGTACAATATGACAGTGCCCACAATCCCACACAAGCACAATATGACAGTGTCCACAATCCCACACAAGTACAATATGACAGTGTCCACAATCCCACACAAGCACAATATGACAGTGTCCACAATCCCACACAAGCACAATATGGACAGTGTCCACAATCCCACACAAGCACAATATGACAGTGTCCACAATCCCACACAAGCACAATATGACAGTGCCCACAATCCCACACAAGCACAATGTGACAGTGTCCACAATCCCACACAAGCACAATGTGACAGTGTCCACAATCCCACACAAGCACAATGTGACAGTGCCCACAATCCCACACAAGCACAATGTGACAATGTCCACAATCCCACACAAGCACAATATGACAGTGTCCACAATCCCACACAAGCACAATGTGACAGTGCCCACAATCCCACACAAGCACAATATGACAGTGTCCACAATCCCACACAAGCACAATGTGACAGTGTCCACAATCCCACACAAGCACCATATGACAGTGCCCACAATCCCACACAAGCACAATATGACAGTGTCCACAATCCCACACAAGCACAATGTGACAGTGTCCACAATCCCACACAAGCACAATGTTACAGAGCCCACAATCCCACACAAGTACAATGTTACAGAGCCCACAATCCCACACAAGCACAATGTTACAGAGCCCACAATCCCATACAAGCACAATGTTACAGAGCCCACAATCCCACACAAGCACAATGTTACAGAGCCCACAATCCCACACAAGCACAATGTTACAGAGCCCACAATCCCACACAAGCACAATGTTACATAGCCCACAATCCCACACAAGCACAATGTGACAGTGTCCACAATCCCACACAAGCACAATATGACAGTGTCCACAATCCCACACAAGCACAATATGACAGTGTCCACAATCCCACACAAGCACAATATGACAGTGTCCACAATCCCACACAAGCACAATATGACAGTGTCCACAATCCCACACAAGCACAATATGACAGTGTCCACAATCCCACACAAGCACAATGTGACAGTGCCCACAATCCCACACAAGCACAATGTGACAGTGTCCACAGTCCCACACAAGTACAATATGACAGTGTCCACAATCACACACAAGCACAATGTGACAGTGTCCACAATCCCACACAAGTACAATATGACAGTGTCCACAGTCCCACACAAGTACAATATGACAGTGCCCACAATCCCACACAAGCACAATATGACAGTGCCCACAATCCCACACAAGTACAATATGACAGTGCCCACAATCCCACACAAGCACAATGTGACAGTGTCCACAATCCCACACAAGCACAATATGACAGTGTCCACAATCCCACACAAGCACAATATGACAGTGCCCACAATCCCACACAAGCACAATGTGACAGTGTCCACAATCCCACACAAGTACAATATGACAGTGTCTACAATCCCACACAAGCACAATGTGACAGTGTCCACAATCCCACACAAGTACAATGTGACAGTGCCCACAATCCCACACAAGCACAATGTGACAGTGCCCACAATCCCACACAAGCACAATGTGACAGTGTCCACAATCCCACACAAGCACAATATGACAGTGTCCACAATCCCACACAAGCACAATATGACAGTGTCCACAATCCCACACAAGCACAATGTTACAGAGCCCACAATCCCACACAAGCACAGCGTGACAGTGCCCACAATCCCATACAAGCACAATGTGACAGTGTCCATAATCCCACACAAGCACAATGTGACAGTGTCCACAATCCCACACAAGCACAATATGACAGTGTACACAATCCCACATAAGCACAATATGACAGTGCCCACAATCCCACACAAGCACAGCGTGACAGTGTCCACAATCCCACACAAGCACAATGTGACAGTGTCCACAATCCCACACAAGCACAATGTTACAGTGTCCACAATCCCACACAAGTACAATATGACAGTGCCCACAATCCCACACAAGCACAATATGACAGTGTCCACAATCCCACACAAGCACAATGTGACAGTGCCCACAATCCCACACAAGCACAATGTTACAGAGCCCACAATCCCACACAAGCACAATGTTACAGAGCCCACAATCCCACACAAGCACAGCATGACAGTGCCCACAATCCCACACAAGCACAATGTGGCAGTGCCCCACAATCCTAATGTCCTTTAATCTACACTCAGTTGATGATGTGATAATTTACATTCAATAGAATGAAAAACAGAACTAATGAACTGATTCAGTGCCAAACAAAAGTAGGTCTGAACCTAACAAGAACTGAATGTGGAAAATGGGAAGTAGGGGTGTGTCTCAGTCTTGATTTAAAAGTTGTTAATATGGTAGCAGACATGTTGTATTACATATCAAATTAAAAGGAGTTGCTTAGGGAAAACAACTGTACATAAGCAAATGGCAGATACGGGAAGTCGCTTGGGACTATTAATCATCACATGGCACTTAATTAGTTAAGCAACAACAGGACACAAACATCTGTATTGTGGAGTCTATTAATGGGGAGCGGGAACGGGGTATCCCCTATTAAAGGAGAAGTAATGTGCCTTCTTCCTTCTGCTAACCTACTGGGCACCCTTGGGTAAGATGGAGTATCCGCTTAGCCCTCCAATCAGAATAATGTGAAGCCATGGATGCAGGTGGTGAATGGAGTTTAAAAGCAGCTAACAGATAGTTGTGGATTATGGTCTCCATTTTCGTGACGGAAGGCAGAGGATCTCTTGCTGGAAACAATGGCTACAGTAATTGACCAGCCGGTCTTCCTGGCCATGGGGTTAACGACATTGTTCGTAACCCCGTATATCAATGTGGGGAAAACAGCAGCTGAGAGATTCAGCAGTGGATCGTGCTGCACTGGTAACTTATGGGGCTGTTTGAGCTGGTCGTTTAGAAAGCAATGGCAAACTACTGAACGTAAAACTTGCCTAGTACATCAACAGCAGCTGAAAAATGCTGGCGTTGACTGCAACGTCATGTAAGGAATATGCAACATAACAGAAAAAACAAAAAACAAACAAACAAACACATTGACCAGTATGGTCAATGCTAAAAAGGAAAGCAATGGCAAACTACTTTCTTTGCAAATGCCTTGAAAATTGTGTTTCATCAATTCACAGACATAATACCAGTCACCTTCGACAACTACCAAATTATTAAAAGATTCCCTGCACTCACTACCACTAACTGCATTGTCATAAGAATTACTGTGGTGACTGCAGAAAACAGCTGGCAACAACAACAACAACAACAACAACAACAACAACAACATACCACTTAATCTATCAGCTTCTTCTTTAATCTGGCAGTACTTCTTTTTCCAGTTGACTGATTCCACAACTGTGTTATTGTTTCTTTCCCCAAGCTGCTCACACTGGCATTCCAGATATTTTATATGATCCACCATTTTCTCAATTTCTTTCTGTCTCTCTGTCAGAGCCGAGTCCTACAGAAAATGTGTAATGAATTACTGTTACTTAGAGCGACTATAAGAAAGAGACAAACAGCGTTCTTTAGTCAGATAATGAGAAGAGAGTCATTGGAGAACATTGTAATGGGTGGAAAGTTTAATGGCAGAAGAGGCAAAGATAGACACAGAGAAATGATGCTGGGATGAACTCAAATGATGGCACAGAGGAATGTCATCAATAGAATTGAGATATGTGGAGAAACATGAATACCTACGCCAATTTGCAGGCACATGATGATAATGTTAAGGGTTAACGTCTTTCTTCGTAATCCCGTATATTCTCGTGAGTAATGTAACCTGTGTGAGAATTGGTAGTGGTTCTCGCCACGTTGGTAACTTACGGGGAATGTGAGCCGGTCGCTCAGAAAGAAATGGCAAACTACTGAGTGTAATCTTCCTAGTACATCAATAGCAGCTTAAAAATGCTGATGTTGACTGCAAAGTCCTGTAAGTGATATGTCAACCAAAAAACAAAAGATGACAATGATGGTAATTACTTAGAGGATACTTCATTACACTCTAGGCACTCCAATTAGTTCTTAGTCTTAATTAATAAATAGCAAAGTCAAAGTGTGTGTATATATATATATATTTTATATATATATAGATCTGTCACAGCCCCATACTACATGTTAGTAAATCTATATATATAAAAGAGAATCTCCGTCTGTATGTATATATGTCCTTTATGCGTTCGCGAACGGTCCATCCAATTGAGATGAAATTTTCTACACGTCTTCTTCTCATTCCCGTGCTGCCAACTGTCATATTTTTTTAGTGTAAAAACATATTTAATTAATATTATTTAATATTTTAATTTACATTATAATGTATATATAGCGAGGGGATACAACTTTTAATAGCATTGCTATATATGTAAAATTGTTGCATATTTCTCAAATAGGTGGACTTTTTCGCTACAGTTATCTACAGGCATATGCATTATAATCCTCCTTCTCTCCCTCCTCCTCCTCCTCCCCTCCCTCTCCCATTCCTCCCCTCCTCCACCTCCCCTCCTCCTCCTTACTCCCATCCGTCCTCCTCCCCCCATTCCTTCTCCTCCTCCCCATTCCTCCTCCTCCTCCCTCCTCCTCCTTCTTTTTCTTCTGCTGCTGCTGCTGCCTCCGCTCCATTTACCCAAGTTCATTGTTGGGGGAAGATGTATAGATCGTTTAAGTGCTCTTTCTAATAATAGACAGACAGACAGGCAGATAGTCGGGAACGGGAACGGGAGCTTATATGACTACTTATAGGAATTAAATGAGATGCTCCCCACAGGAGTTGGGCGAAGCCGGGCTGGGTCAGACAGACAGGCAGACAGACAGGCAGACAGACAGACAGACAGACAGACAGATAGACAGACAGATAGATAGATAGATAGACAGACAGATAGAAGTCGGGAACGGGAACGGGAGCTTATATGACTACTTATATGAATTAAATTAGATGCTCCCCACCAGGGACTGGGCGAAGCCGGGCCGGGTCAGCTAGTCTAATTTTTTTTTTTCCGCGTTTCCATCCTGTTTCAAGATATTGCGGTCAACACCAGCATCTTTCAGCTGTATGTTGATTCCTAGGCTAGATTACGCTCATCAGCACGCCACGACTTCCTGAGCGACCGGCTCCATACTCTCATAAGTCACTTTTGCGATTCGAACCACTGCTAATTCTCGTCGCGTCACGTGATGAGAGTATTCGGGGTTAGCAGAGAAAGCTGCTAACCCCTCGGCCATGGAGCCGGTAGCTAGTCTAATATAAAACATAATTACTAGCACAGTACGTGCTTGGGTTTGTATGGTGCGCACCATTGGTGTAAGATAGAAAACGGAAGAAGTGATTTTGAGTTAGACAGTTAGAGCTTGGGATGGCGATAGGGATGGTCAGGCTTAAAAATCAAGTTACAGGTTTGTTTTTAAAAGGCATTAATACTTAGAAGGGTTAGCCGGTAGTTAGTGATTGGGTGGTCTTTTGGAATAGGGATTTTGATTCATGTTTTATGTAACTAACGCTCATAATCAATAAATATTAGTTTAATATGATCACAACATTATTTCTGTTGATTTCTGTTAAAACCAGGTTGGGTCGGTTGGGTATTAGTACTATTAATTTCTGTCACAAGCCATAGGTTTATGACAGATATATATATATATATATATATATATATATATATATATATATATATATATAAACATGGGCACATACTGCATGCATGCAAACATGCATGTACACACAGATATACATACATACATATCAGAAACTTAGTTCCTGACATGGAGACACTGTGTTAGTTCCATATTTTGGTTGCACATGAGGAGTGAGACAGCCAGGATCATACAGACCATATTTACATTTCCAGTGATGTTTCTGATATTTATTTCTTCTTCTTCATTCCTCTTTCGAGGAATTTTTTCCATCAAGCCCAGTTATGCATGTTAAAGGCCAGTATCCCCAACTTCAGCATGCATTTCTGTAAAATTTGCTTCATCTAGACAGGTTCCACACAAGGTAACATACCTAGATTTTCTTTCCTAACAAATTTGACAATGCAGTGATCTCATGGCCTGTTCTTTGTGACTTCCAGCTGCCGTGGAATATTTAATATGCACAAATTGCACACAGGACCTCCTGTTGTTTCGCCTCCATCCCAGCAAGCTAGGTATCCAATTACACTACCCAAATGATCACAGGAGTGTGTGAATCATTAAGACACCAATGGCTCTAGACAAAACTCTCAGCACTATGCTCAGATCAAACCCTGCACCATGTGAGTCTCAGATGGACATCACGACACTTCAGCCATGTTTCCCCCAGTATCTATTTTATAACCAAAAGACAACCCCTCAGCCATTTTGGTAGGGGAGAGAACCTCAGATCTCACTGTCAAGTCTACGTCTGCTCAGATGTTACCTTCTCTTCAATCAGCAACAAAAGCTCCTGTTCCCGTGCACTAAATGACTGTCGTGTTGTCACAAATTCCCTTAGTGAATAACTTAGCTTCTGATTTTGAGCCTATGGAAGAAAATAGTAATTAACATTAAGGAATATTTTTATATGCCTTCAGGCATACTGTCATAAGGTGCTAGTTGGTTTTATACCCTTTACAGGACACAGCAGTCAACCCCAGAAATTGTTGGCTGTTTCGTGATTCTTGGGCAAGTTTACGTTCAGTAGTTTGCCATTTCTTTCTGAACAACCGGCATCCCTACCATTTCATAAAAACTAACGCAAGGCGGTCTGCTGCCAAATCGCCCTCAGCTGTGTTTCAAAAGTTGTATGTGGGATTACAAACTGCGTCCATAACCCGTTCGTGATGGAGCCGCCTGGTGCTAGACCGGCATTTTCATAGACCAATCAGCACTCTAGGTTTGATGTGATCAATATTATCCTGGCCACATTTACTTCCAAAGAAATTTTTTGTGTGTGCCTGTTAGGCTGCGTTGACCTGGAAACTCAGGTCAATTTTTCTTCTTATTCTTCTTTCGTTCGATTAGGTCAATTTTTAAAATCTGCCTCAAATTAGAATTTACACTCAAGACACCGAGCTGGTAGGCAAGCGTCTAACCATTACCCTACAGCAACACCTATGAAAGAAAACTGGTAAGGTGTAATGCATGTTAGAGATGGCTTCTTCTACTGCTTCTTGTGCATAGTCTGAAGCATTCATCGCAGCGACAGTGATTCTCCACTTCTATTTGTCATCTGATATTTTAATGAAGATGTTGTCGATACAAGAATCTCATAAACGGGCACTCTCCCGTTGTTTATGCTTCACTTCAACACCGCAAGGTACAAGAGGAACACGATTATATTAGATGAGATGAGATGAAATGAGATGAGATGAGATGAAATAATATGAGATGAGATGAAATGAGATGAGAAGAAATTAGATGAGATGAAATTAGATGAGATGATATGAAATGAGATGTTATGAAATGATATGAGATGAGATGAAATGAGTTGAAATGAGATGAGATGAGATGAAATGATTTGAAATGAGATGAGATGAAATGATATGAGATGAGATGAAATGAGATTAAATGAAATGAGATGAGATGAAATGAAATGAGATGACATGAGATGAGATGAGATGTTGCTAACATTATTTGCTGGAGGTCAGCAAGGCTGAATGGATTAGAGTGCTCACTCCTGAAATCCTGGTGTGCTGATAACAAGGTATACCATTTAGTTGGACTGAAATGTTGACTCCAAGTCCCTGGCTTGGGGACATAAATTACAAGTACCCCAGAAGTCAGAGTGGGTTTGCCTGTTGGTAAGGGACACTGGTAATAGGGAAATTTAGCCTACATGCAAAAGTCAGTCTAGGGTGGACTACGCTCGAGTTAAAAGCAAGCAGAAAATTAACAAAACAATATTTTTTGCCAAGCTGTTGAAGCTTTCCAAGAACATCTTTCGTTGTCTGCTCCATCTCTCTTATCTGATGTTTGAGAAAGCTAAGTTGATATTACACATTATAACATATAGGTAGATGAGATATGTAAGGAACAGACAGATAAAACATGTAATAGATACAATAGATAATACAAATGAAAAAAGAAGGCTAGATAATACAAGTACACTAGGGAAAAAAAGGTAGTGTATGAATGTAGAAAATATATGTGGAAAAATAACACATTTGAGAAATAGTTTGATAACACTTGTAAGAAAATAACAGATAACATACATATGAAATGGAAAGATAACAGTGATAAGAAATATAGATAAAACGGGTAAGAAATAGACAGATAACATGTGTAATGAATAGATCAGATAGCATATGTCAAGATATACATAGATAATACATGTAAGAAATAGATATATAATACATAAAAGAAATACATACATAACACTATGTAAGAAATAGATAAATAACACTTTTAATAAATAGATAGATAACATGTGTAAAAGTAAAAATCAGATAGATAGCACATGTAAGAAAAAGATAAACAACATGTAAGAAATGATAGATAACACATGTAAGAAATAGATAAAACATCCAAGAAATAGATATAAACATGTAATAAATAGTTAACAGATGTAAGAATTTACAGATAACAGTTGTAACAAATAACACATTTAAGAAATATGTAGATAACCCATGAAAGAACATTTAGTAAAACATCACAAATAAATTAAAGTTAGATGTTTTAGAACATGCATCTTTCCTGTCGCAACACATGCTTAAGTAATGCACACTTCATAATCATGAAATATGAAAATTTGGGCTTTTGTGACTTAAAATGTTACAGACAAGTTCCTTAAAATATTGTGGATCATGAAGAAGAAAAATAGTGATATTCTACCAGACTTGAACACGAAAGAAAAATGACTAAAAATAGGAAATACAAATAGTTAGGTATACGTAGCTACTGCAAAAAGATGAGACATACTAAACACAAACACAGTGCACATATACAGAGTGTAATTTTAATGACTGTGCAGTGTTTCAAAATATTGCCAGTCCAAGTTTTATATTCACCCTCTGTAAAGTTATACAACTTAATAGGTAAATACAAAACTTGAACCGGCAATATTTTCAAACACTGCACAGACATTTAAAATACACCCTGTACCTAACTGTTTGTATTTCCTAATGTTGTACCGGAAGGCCCCGCTATACATTGCTTCAGTTTACGTCGCTGTCACAATGTGTCATAACTTCACTTTACGTTGCTGCGTTCCGCCATAACATCATCACCTGTTTAAACACCTGCACAGTGTTTCGCTATGCGTCGTTTAACTTAAAGTCGCGTTTTCCAAGAACGTAACCTCGACGTTAACCGAGGCCTTCCAGTATCTTGCTGCAGCTGTTGCTTCACTAACTAAAAAATAGTATTGTGACACAGAAACTAACATATTTTGGACATGTTAACTGTCATAGTGACTTAAAAAACATAGTCACAGATGGTATAGCTCCTAAGAGATGAGGTGGTGATCAACTAGCACAAAGATAAACACAGGATATTGATGACGCCTTTGACATGAAAATGCTATGGGCATTGGAACTGAGAAGGGATCAAGAATCTTGGCTGTAATGAGAGCAAATGTTTTTCAAAGGATCTGCTACACGATGATGATGGTCCCATGATCAAACTGGAGTATACCATCCTGAGATGTTTCTATTTATAAACATCTATACAGTGTCACATGATCTGCCTGAGGTAGAAGCAGACTGCATACCACCCAGCCCATTCAACCCTTAAGAAAGAAAACAAGAACAAACCAAGGACAAATTATCAATGATATCAGATGCATAATAAAAATGAGTAACTTCTGATATCTAGACCAACCTCCATTTCTTTGATGTACAATGAGTTCTCCATTATACGTTCTGCCAGTTTGATCATTTCATTCTGCGTTCGTTTCAGTTCAACAGCGTCAACCTCTCGCTGTTCATTGACTCGAGCCATCTCAGACAATGTTTCTTTCAGTTGGTTTTCTCGAACGCTCAGTTCCTCTAATGAAGAATAAGAATATATATAAATATAAAATAATTATCCACTCTATCAGTTTAACAATACTGTGGATTTGCAGTCACTGCTATATCAAAGAAAATGAATACACCGTTAAAAACTGCTAAAGCAGGACCTGAAAATTAGCAAAGGAACAGTTCAACAAATTATCAGAAACAGCACAAGAGAAGTCCAGCTGAACAGATTTCCCTATGGCTAGAGAACAACAGGCTGAACTCCTTTTAATGAAATGCTACAACCAAAAGACAATGGCAACATCAATGGCCTTAGCAGAAAAAGCCAGACACTAATTTTGCAGTTTCAAACAGGTATACTCAAATCAACCATCTAAATCATATCAAACTCAGACATGCACCCCTGTGCAGACACTGCTCTTACTCCTTTTAACCAATGTCCATCTCTTTAAGTGACATGCACTTTCAAATGTCAGGGGAAAGCTACTACAGCCATGTCCAACTGTTACAGACGCACTCAGAATGTCCTTGGAACAGCTGAACAGGACCAGTATCTCAAGTGGCAAGGTGATTTCAGTTAAAGGCGTGGTAGAAAGTTGCATGTACAGGGATACTCTGTACTTCCCCACAGATGCCAACAGGCTCGATGCTGGTTTTACGGAAATCTTGTGCAAGACTTCTTGGAGCTGCGGTAGCTTAGTGGCTAGAAACGTGTTTGCCTGACCTGTGGTTAAAGATTCTAGTTTGCTTCCAGCTGGTATTTAAAGCTAATACAGAGTTCCAGCTCTAAAATCTGTACCAGGAAATATCTTAAGAAGCCAAGGCAGCCAGCGTGATTTTGACCACATCACCCCTCAAGTGGTCCGGGCCCCGATCACATCTGCCTTATCATGCAACAATACCCCACTACGTAGTACAGACCCAGCCAATCTATCCACCTGCTCATTTCCCACAACACCAGCATGTCTTGGGGAAAAAAAATCCAACAAATGCTCTCTAGTTTTAATTGTTGAAATGAAGCATGGCTGTCTGCACGTTTCTCATCACACTTTGTGGGTTTTATATAATCCTGACATGCATGTACTGTTTGTCCTCCAGCCAGATGAACACCGCTGTGACTGCTTCCAACTGCATTCTCAGATTAGATGTTGTGGTATCATATGCCAGGTTCTCCTGCACCACAACATCATCCACCAATATTCACCATAAACAGCTGGGTCCCACAAATTCATTAGGTGAAAAGTCAAATCCAACCATGCCATAGTTGTTTGATGGGTGCATGACCAAAGCCGGATGACCTTCCAGGAAAAAAGGAAACATATAGCTCTGCATGGTCACTCATAGTTTGTGCTTCACTTTGAAAACACTGCCATTCATATAAATCAATACAGATGGCTCAAATCAAGTCATGATTCTGAAAACAAACATCAAATCATGCTAAAAGAGCTGCTGTCACTGTACTAAGGCAATCAATTGATTATTGTGTGGAGATTATGAGCAGCGCTGGTCGAGTGGCTAGAATGCTGGGTTTTCCTTCAGGAGATCCAGGTTTCAATCCTCGGTAACATGTGGATTTATTTCTGTTGGGGGGAAAAAGAAAAACCCTAACCTGCACAGTTCAAAGCAACAGCACTAGCTAGGCGACCTTAATTTCTCAGGCTCAAGAACCCTCACCCCGTCCTATACCACAAGGTTCTATAGGCAGTAGATGACAGATGACAGTGGAAGTTATAAAAGTCCCAAATCTATAGATTACGTTTTTTCTGGTCTCTAAGTTGCCGTCTGTGATAGACTACCACACGAACCATATCACACTGACATACTGATATCACAACGCTAATTCAGGACAATGCTCGACTGGTGAATTTGATTTATCTACACAGATGTTTCGGTGTCAAGAGGTACGAGAGTGCTTGGGTTCTAGCCACAGCTAATGGTCAACGGTTGGTGCAGGAGAGCCTGGCATATGAATACCACAACAATCCGCTTAAGAATGGAGGTGGAGGCAGTCACTGCAGATCTCCGCTGGGGTGGAGATAACGACACCACACGCACATCGTGATTGTAACTGACTCAGAAGCAATGCTGACGAGAGTGAGGAAGGGCAGGCTTCATGCGGAGTTGCTTGCTTCGGCTTCGGAGGTCACGGTGACAAGCAATCGCCTGGATCTTTTTCTCCGGGGCATGCCTGTGTGCTGGGAAATGAACAGGCGGACAGATTGGCTGGCTATGCAGAACTTGGTGGAGTATTGATACATGACAAGGCAGACGTGGTTGCGGCCTTGTGGGAGCACGTGTACACCTCGGAGGTGCAAATGGATTACCATGGTCTGGCAAAGAAATGAGACAGTGAGGGAGTGGCGAGGGGATCTGGCCGATGCTCAATGCTCAGAGAAAAAGCGAGACGGACATATAATCAGATTGCTACTGGTACTATTGGTGTTGGAACTCTTCGCTGGCTGCTGAGGATGGGGACGGAGCGCTTATGGGAATGCCCCGAATGATGTGATGTCGATTCCTAAATCAATCAATCAATCAATCATCTACACCTTTATCTACGTCCTCTATGAGACTCACTATTTTTAGAATTGAAAGAGGTGACAAAAAGAACCACAACCACCAACCTTCATAAGTGGCTTAACCGCCCCTGAAGAGCAACTAGTTTCTCATTATCACTCTCCCAAGCCTTGACCTGCTTTTGATGGGACATAACAAGGTCATTGGAGCTCCTGGTCTCGGTTTCCTAGCTCCTCCATCAGTAACTGGATCTCTTGTCTCTGCTTGTTGATGATGTCTTGCTCAATATAAACAGCTGGAGCCTGAAACAAGTAGGCATAAAAGAAACATATTAAGCAAATATTTATATGTTGACTCTGGGCATTAGGTTCGAGTCTATTTACAATCATCATCATCATGTGCCTTGTCAGTCGACGTTGACACTCATTGCGTCTCAGCCCACAGACCTCAGTCCCTCATGCTCTGGATCAACTCTGCTGATGATATCTCTCTATGCCACCAATTCAGTCCATCCAGCATGATTTCTCTGTCTGCCACTTTTCCCACTGATATTTCCCGATGCCTCTATTCTCATCACATGACATGATCTTTGACCTGTCTTATTATTACTTCACTATAGAGATAGAAGAGATCCAGGAACAAAACATATCTTTGACCTGTCTTATTATTACTTCACTATAGAGATAGAAGAGATCCAGGAACAAAACATATCTTTGATCTGTCTTATTATTACTTCACTATAGAGATAGAAGAGATCCAGGAACAAAACATATCTTTGATCTGTCTTATTATTACTTCACTATAGAGATAGAAGAGATCCAGGAACAAAACATATCTTTGATCTGTCTTATTATTACTTCACTATAGAGATAGAAGAGATCCAGGAACAAAACATATCTTTGATCTGTCTTATTATTACTTCACTATAGAGATAGAAGAGATCCAGGAACAAAACATATCTTTGATCTGTCTTATTATTACTTCACTATAGAGATAGAAGAGATCCAGGAACAAAACATATCTTTGACCTGTCTTATTATTACTTCACTATAGAGATAGAAGAGATCCAGGAACAAAACATATCTTTGACCTGTCTTATTATTACTTCACTATAGAGATAGAAGAGATCCAGGAACAAAACATATCTTTGATCTGTCTTATTATTACTTCACTATAGAGATAGAAGAGATCCAGGAACAAAACATATCTTTGATCTGTCTTATTATTACTTCACTATAGTGATAGAAGAGATCCAGGAACAAAACATACCCTTGCTGTTGACAATGAAAATCCTGAAACCTGTGGAAGAAACAGTACCAACAAATGCCTAGTCTCACCATTCTGTATGTGCTGTGCTAATCATGATCTGCTTTGACTGACTGACTGATTGCTAACATCCCAGGACAAATCCATAGATGCTCCATCTCTGGAAGCAAATACCACAAGATGATGATGCTTATCGTTCGACTGACTGGCTGTCAATATGCTGACTTCATCCTCTCGTAAGTCCCTCCCTATCAGACTAAAAATGTAGGTCAGCATCGCCGAATGGATAAGAGTGCACATTATTAAATATCTGGTGTGCTGATGCTGACACCAGTCAGTTGGACTAACATTTTGATTTCTTGTACATTGGGGATGTACATTTCAAGTACTTCTGAAGTTGGAGTGTCTTCACCTGATGGCGAGGGACACAGGTAATAGGGAAAGCTAATCCGCGTGCAAAAATAAGTTCAGTACACTAGAAGTAGTAACATGTGTATGGAGTATGCTTGAGTTTAAAGTGAGCAAACACAAAACAAAAGACCAACACATAACTCCTACTTTCCCATTATCACATTATTATCACATTATTATTTAGTTAGTTGACAGATCATCCTCATTGAACTTCAAACTATTAGCCCATAAGTGCTGAGATCCCTCCTCAGTATCTCCCTAATGTGTAGAGTCTGAGGATACGAGTTCTTATGTGGTTAACTATTCTTCTTTGGCTCCCCACATGCCTCTCGTGTCTAGCTTCACTTAGTTTGACTTGATGTTGTTGCAGTCTAGTCAAAGTTGACTTGATGTTTTTGTAGTCTGGTCAAAGTTGAATTGATGTTCTTGCAGTCTGGTCAAGTTGACCACGTCTGACTTGATGTTCTTGCAGTCTGGTCAAAGTTGACTTGATGTTCTTGCAGTCTGGTCAAAATTGACTTGATGTTCTTGTAGTCTGGTCAAAGTTGAATTGATGTTCTTGTAGTCTGGTCAAAGTTGAATTGATGTTCTTGCAGTCTGGTCAAAGCTGACTTGATGTTCTTGCAGTCTGGTAAAAATTGACCACGTCTGACTGGATATTCTTGCAGTCTGGTCAAAGTTGACTTGATGTTCTTGCAGTCTGGTCAAAGTTGACCATGTCTGGCTTGATGTTCTTGCAGTCTGGTCCAAGTTGCAGAATCACATCCATTCCTTGAATCATTTACTCATCCTTATTCACACTAAGGCAGGTTCGCTAGCAAAGTTGATAGCGAACACCACTGGTAATAACATGAACAAGGTCGGACGTATGTTCAAAGCCTGCTCGTCGCTTGTCAAATTAAGGACAAGACTGGCCATCTATTCCTTCTTGCTCTCTCAAGCCTACAAAATGTGATGGTGCCAACAAATAAGGACAAAATAAGGACAAAATAAGGACAAGATTATCCACCTATTCCTTCTTGCTCTCTCAAGCCTACAAAATGTGATGGTGCCATCAAATAAGGACAAAATAAGGACAAGACTATCCACCTATTCCTTTTTGCTCTCAAGTCCTACAAAATGTGATGGTGCTATCACATCATAGACCCATAGCAAGCAACAACTTTGGGACAAATTTCATTCTGATTTTTATTCTTCTTCTTTTGTCCTTCACTGCCCTATGATGTTAGGCATCGCAGGCTTGTTTGATTTTTGGTTTCCGAACAAGGGGTCTCTTGGTATGCTGAGATGCTGTGGGTTTTTAAGGTGTTGATGACTCTGTCGATTCATTTTTTTTTCGTGGCAAGGGAATGCCTCTTGATGTTTCCATTTTCATGTTGTATGCTCTTGCCGCTGGCGACACTTGAGTTCATTCTCACTAAGTGGCTGAACCAGTTAAGTCTTTGTCTATCGACGAATTCAACAACTGGTGTTGCTTCAACTGTTTTATAGATCTCATTTTTAATATGGTCCATTCTTGATTTGTTCGCTGCTTTTCTTAGGCTTCTTTTTTTTTTAAATTCACACTAAATAATAATGTTTAAACAATATAAAATGACAAAAATCAAGACTCTTACCTTTCTATAGTCAGACATACTGCAGCTTGGAAGATTATAATCCATACTGTTGCAGACATTGACATCAGCCAAGAGAGAACGAGGAAGACTACTGGATCGGACTCTGCGATATTTCACCATTCTCTGGTTACTTGGAGACAAGGCCACTTTCATGTATGACAATGTGGTCCTGGGAGATGAGCTTTGCTTGGACAGATCAGAATCAGAGAAGCAGTCAGACAGCAGGGGTCTGCTATACTGGATCCCTGCAGTGGGCATTTCTGACAGCATCATGCCTGTTGAATGTGTTGCCATTTTCTAGTTTACCATGCTCAAAACTGATAGCTGTTGGTGATGAGTTGTGAATGGATGCATGTTGATTCTGATGCACTGGTGTCTGCTTTAGTGTGAAGACTAGAATGGGTTGCAGTACAGTCAAGGTCATACTTACAAGAAATAGTCACATTATCGTCATCATGTGCTGTATCAGAAATATCATTACCATGTACTGAAATGTTTTGTATTTCAGAAATCTTTGAAATGTCTATGATACTGTCATGGACGTCTGACTTAGATGATGTATCATTATAATCATCTATATGATGTAATAATTCACATTCAAAATGACTATGGGATGCATGGTTTACTTTTACATCTGTAAGTTCAGCAACTCTTCCAGTTTTAAGAGGATGTTTATAGTTCTCTCCTCTTTGAATATTGCTAAGGAATGATTCCTGTCCCAGAAAAGAAAACAAACAAAATCAAAATGCAAATTCCAAAATGAAAAAACAAACAAACATGTAACAATATTTGAACCAACAACAACACTAAAATTCAAAACTGGTAAAAATTAACACCAAAATGTGGAAGATAACAGTGATTTTTTTGTTCTTGCACTCACTCACTTTGAACTCAAGTGTTCATACACACTAATTCTAGTGGTGCTGAACTGAATTTTGCATGTGGATTAGCTTTTTCCTATTGAGAGCTGTCCCTAGCTTTCAGGCGAACCCACTCTGACTTCAGAGGTAGTTGTAATTTATGTCCCCAAGTCAATGACGATAGGTCAACATTTTAGTCCAACTGTCTGGTGTAGGGGATGAACCTCTAGTCTCGGCATCAGCTCATCGGATATTTAAGAACATGCTTTCTTACCCATGCTGACCTACATAACGGTGATGATTATATTATAAATATTCTTCTGAGCTGTCAAATGTTAGACATCTCATTATTGTAATAAGTGACCATTCCCCTTCTTCACCACTCCTTCCTAGAAAGGTTAAAGGCAAGAGGGATGATTTAATTGCAGCAAGTGTAGTCCCATCAGGCTGGCGTCTTTCTGTGCAAATCGACAAGCCATCTGCTCAGAGCATCACAAAAAAGTGACGACACCCGGAGGACTAGAAAAAATATTGCACTCACAAACTGAATGACACAGTCTAAAAACTGAACCCACAGAATTCAGAGTGCAAGTCAAATGGTATAACTACTATGCCAAGAAGACATCCTAATTCTTCCTTCCTTAACATAGGCCATTTCAGGTACAGAAATATGCAACTTTTGGGAGTAATCTGCAAACTACGAACGTGACGCTGTCAAAGTAACAGTTTTCCAGAGTTAATTTTTCAGTCGTGGAATAAATGTTAGACCATTACAGCTTTGGAGTCAACTCTAGCTTGTAAAATTGGCATCAGATATTTCTGGGAAGGAAAGTTTAGTTTTAGTTTAGTTTTAGTCGACGGGTCAACACCATGGCACACGGGTGAAACCCATAAGTGCTCCGTTCTACTCCTAACTCAAGCCTGAGTCGGGAGAGTCTCAGCTCAGTGCATGAACTCTGTAACACCGGTGAGGATCCTGAAATGCTTTGGGTAGATTTTAACTCAAAATTTTGCCCGGGCAGCACCGTTAGGCTACTCTTTTTTTATTTCCAATTGCCAAGGGATTTTATATGTGCACAACAATACACACGGGCGTCCGATCTCACTACCCAGAGATCATGGGAATTTTTGTTACTAGAAGTGCATGTGAAAAAATCTTGGCCCTCACCGGGGCTTGAACCCAGGACCTCCAACTTTCAAGGCGGACATCATACCTTGAGACCACTCAGCCCCCCCCCCCTTTTCTGGGAAGGAAAGATGATAAGAAGGAAATCTAGTCATCTAGAATATGTGAATTCAAATAACTTATACCTTGATGATGAGTCAGCTGTAACAATAATAACTTAACTGAAAAATGATATCAGGTAACACTTTGTCAATTCTTTCCAAAAGGACTGATGCATTGTCAAAGTGTGTTCACAGCACCTAACACATAGATGCCAGGTTAACATAATAACACTTATAATCAACATACGATGTAAAGTTTCTTTTCCTTTTTCTGTACTGATCATCATCCAGTGCCTTGCCAGCTGGCAGGGAGATCATACTTCTCCACAAATTGCGATCTCCGATGGCATGGATCAGTTTGTGTGTTCACTCCTTTCCATGCCATGACACAAGATTGTCAAGAATTTTCTCACTGTCTTCTTCTATCTCTCTTTCCACAAATCTTTCCAGATGTTACAAAGTTCCAGATTTTGTCTTCTCATAACGTGGCCAAAAAAAAACAATGCCTGCTTCTGTTTGATGTTTGTGATAAGTTGTCTTTGCGACTTAGCTTCCCTTAAAATGGCCAGATTGCTCATTTTGGCTGTCCAATTAATTTTCAGCATTCTTCTATAAAACTACATCTCCAAGGCTTCCATGGATTTTTTCACCTGTTTACTAATTGCCCACCGGTCTCCCTGGCCGAGGGGTTAGCAGCTTTCTCCGTAACCCTGAATACTCTCGTAGTTGACGTGAGCGCATGAGAATTGGAAGCAGCTTAGAGTCGCACCAGTGACTTATGAGAGTATGGAGCTGGTGGCTCAGAAAGCAATGGCAAACTACTGAGCGTCATCTTGCCAAGAAATCAACAATCAGCTGAAAGATGCTGATGTTGACAGTGATGTCCTGTAAAGGACATGCAAAACATTTTTTGATACTAATTGTCCAGGATTCTTAACCGTTTATTAACATTAGTTCTTTGTAACATACAAGAACTCTTTTTCTAGCTTTCAAGGACAAGGACTTATTGCATAAAATGTTCTTCTTGATGGAATGTAGTTTTTTTGGGGGGGGTCCTATTCTGGTTTATATTTTTTTTACCAGTACTAATATATACTTCAAACCGTTTAACTGAAATACAAAAACTTAAACTGCAAACTTGAATATGAAACAACATTTGAAATTTTTACCTTAACAGGTGTGCTATGCTGGGGTCCATGATCACTCATATTACCTATAACATATTAGCAGAGTCACATGTATGATCACTCATATTACCTATAACATATTAGCAGAGTCACATGTATGATCACTCATATTACCTATAACATATTAGCAGAGTCACATGTATGATCACTCATATTACCTATAACATATTAGCAGAGTCACATGTATGATCACTCATATTACCTATAACATATTAGCAGAGTCACATGTATGATAACTCATATTACCTATAGATTGTAGCAGAGCACAACATGTAACATGGCCATATAGAGAAATGTTACATTACATGCACAATCTCAAAATCATAAAATACACAACGACTTTAAAGAAAAATGTAACTATATGCAAAATCTTAAAATGATACATGATTGTATAGAAAAAATATAAAACTATATGCAAAACATAAAATTATACGAGGGCTATTCCAAAATCAACTGCATCGAAAAATGATGGCTACAGTGTTCTGGGATCGCATTCTGGAATTCAATACACTTAGGGACCGCAATAACGTCACAAGTTTATTGTTAAACACTGAAGAAGCTTCGTTGGTCAATCCAAAACAAAAGGTGTGGAATGCTCACCAGTGGCATGACTATCCTGCACAACAATGCGCTGCCCTACACTGTAGCTCGCACAAAGGCTTTACTTGAGCAGCTTAAGAGGGAATTTTCAATCATCCTTCCCCCCCCCCCCCCCCCCCCCCCCCCCCCACCCACCCACACACACACACACACAGAGCCCAGACTTGGCACCAAGCGATTATCATTTGTTCAGCGAGATGAAGATTTGGCTCGCTACCCAGCGCTTCAGCACCACTGAGGAGTTCATGGATGGAGCAAACAAACTGGCTTTGTACACTGGCGGTGCCATTCTTTTGATGAGGGGTTAAAAAAACTCATGCCACGTTACGGCAAGTGCCTGAATTTAGGTGGTGACTACGTGGAAAAGTAATGCAGTGATGTATTAACTTTTTGTATGTATTTAGATGTTATTGTTAAATTGTTTACATTTTTACCAGCTAATTGGATGTTGATTTTGGAATAACCCTCTAACAAAATTGTATAGAAAAATGTGAAACTAAATGCAACATCTTACAATCATACATGATTGTTTAGAAAACTATTAAACTATAAGTGAAATCATAAAATGATATATGACTGTATAGAAAAGTATAAAACTATATATGACATTATAATAAAGGTAGTCCCATTAAAGATCATAGCATATGCATGTCAAATATTAGGCCTACAGATATACTAAACCACGGCAAAATGATGAGTGATGAGCTGTTCCCTAAAATGATGAGTGATGAGCAGTTTCCCAAAATGATGAGTGATGACCAGTTCATTATATTTAATATTGCCACATCCTCTTACAGTCATTATCTCTCTAGTTTACATAATTAGCATACTCTTAAAATAATATGCATAGCCAGAGTATCATGTGTCGGCTCTGCGTTAATGTAAGCCTTTATATGACAGATGATGCTATTATGCTGCTTCTGCATTCTCTTGACGGCCGACATGCAGGCATGCATTGGTGAGGTGCAACCATGTTGCTGCAATGGAAGCTGACATCATCAAGCAATGGAATTTCCCTCAACACTACCAGGGTAGGCTAGCCTTATGGTTAAAATATGCCAGGAAGAATTTGGATGTATGGACCAAAAGTCACAAACATTACAGCTTTATTATAAATAGACACAATGAGAATACCATACAATAAAAATGAGGGTTGGTGAGGGACTGGTTGTCCCATCATATAAACAACTTTAGCTGATAGACCTAAGCAACTAAAGACTTGGTTGAGGGCCAAAGAAAATACTCAACAAAAGAATAAAATGCATGCTTACTGATCTCAATCAGACAGCATATCAATCTTAGCATTTCCAATGCACCATTGCACATGAACTTGCCTTAGATGGACCTGGGCATGAGGAAAGAAAATATGCTGTACAAAATACTACTATTTAATAATGTATAATCATGTAATATCATCATCATCACTCATTCCAAAGACTCCAATGTACCCTGTTCTTGGATATTTGATCTTGAAGATATGATCTAAGCCAATACTTTCGGGAATGACGATACAGCCAGTATTGCATTTGTGGCATAGCGCTAGCTATTTAATAGAATTCATTTTCAAAGTAGCAACAATAAGACTTTCAGAAATAGAAAGACTATTCACTGCCGAAGACAAGATCAACAGGCTCGTGAATCTGGACCGTATGGAATTATCGACCCAAGAAATGATCAGGTATTCTAACAGTGTCCAGGCTAAGGAAGGTAAGGTTGACAGCAATACTTTAAATATAGATCGCAGACCTATTTATCCTGCTACATGTGCCTGAGAAGAAAAATAAAGTCCCCAAGTCTTGCACTGTCTCACCACAAGGAGATAGACAAGACTATATAGATAAATATAGTACAATCTTTCACTCAATCACTCAATCAATCAATCAATCATGTGCCATGCCGGAAAGCATGGGCGGTCATGACTCGCCATTTCACTCGATCACCAGTGTCGTGGATCAGCTCAGTGTTCCTGTCTCGTCCATGCCATGTGGCCAAGCCATCCAGGTATTTTCCTCTCGGTCTTCCTCTTGGTCTGTTCCCTTCAATCTTGCCAGTTGTCACTAAGTTCTCCAATCCATTTCTTCTCATAACATGTCCAAAAAATTTTGACTGTCTACGTCTAATTTCTCTAATCAGTTTACGTTGTTCATTTGTCTCCTGTAGTACTTGGTCATTGGTTTTTCTGTCTGTCTATGGTATTCTTTGCATTCTCCTCAGAAACCACATTTCTGCAGCCATCAGATGCTTTTTCAGCTTGACTGTTCATTGTCCAAGTTTCACATCCATACAAAAGAACAGGCTCTATGTATCCCCTCAACATTCTTTTTCTCGTTTCAATTGACATCTTTTTATTGGTCAGAATGTTTTTCATCTTGCTAAAGGCTACTTTCGCCATGGCGATTCTTGTTCTAATTTCTTCAAGGCATCTCCCATCAGATGTTATAACTGTTCCAAGATAATTGTACCGATTCACTTGTTGAAGAATATTTCCATTTACTTGTATATTACTTTGAGGCACTTCTTCCTTCCTACTGACGACCATAACCTGAGTCTTTTTACAATTTAATTCTAACCCCAGCTGCTCACTGTGTACAACAACCGCATCTACTAATTGTTGCAGGTCCTGCGGATTGTATCAATCACTCAATAGCTATGTCTAAATTGAAGACAGAGTCATTTGTTAGAAAGTTCACAACTACACACACGTGTTTTAATTAATATTCTCTTGATTTTGTTTTTTCTATTTGATATTTTGAATACTATTACTATTATTACATTAGATATGCAGATGATACAGTCTTGATTGCAGATAATGAACAGGACCTGCAAAATTTGGTAGATGCGATTGTTACACACAGTGAACAACTAGGGTTAGAATTAAATTGTAAAAAAGACACAGATTATGGTTGTCACTAGGAAGAACGAAATACCACAATGTAATATACAAGTAAATGGGAATATTCTTCAACAAGTGAACAGGTACAATTATCTCGGAACAGTAATAACATCTGATGGGAGATGCCTTGAAGAGATTAGAACAAGAGTCACCATGGCAAAGGTAGCCTTTAGCAAGATGAAAAACATACTGACCAATAAACAGATGTCAATTGAAACGGGAAAAAGAGTGTTGAGATGCTACATAGAACCTGTACTTTTATATGGATGTGAAGCGTGGACAATGAGCAGTCAGGCTGAAAAACATCTGATGGCTGTGGAGATGTGGTTTCTGAGGAAAATGCAAAGAATACCATGGACAGCCAGAAAGACCAATGAAGAAGTCCTTCAAGAAACAAATGAAGATCGTAAATTGATTAGAGAAATTAGACGTAGACAGTCACAATTTTTTGGGCATGTTATGAGAAGAAATGGATTGGAGAACTTGGTGACAACTGGTAAGATCGAAGGGAACAGACCAAGGGGATGACCTAGAAGCAAGTACCTGGATGGCTTGGCCTTGTGGCATGGTCGAGACAGAAACTCGGAGCTGATCCACGACTCTGGTGATCGAGAGAGATGGCAGAACATGACCGCCCACGCTTACTGGCATGGCACATGATGGATGGAGGATTATTATTAGTTTATTGAGCCAACATGCTCAGTCTATAATCACTGTAGGGTTGAATGATGCAATGATCCAATGTAGGGTTCCTGGCATAGGAAGTGGTTTGCCAGGCACTTAGCTGCTGCTCTCCTCGTCCCAACATCGTTTGTACTAGCTGCTGCTTCGCTTCTCGTGGTGCTGGTCCACTACGATTTGTGTTGAGGATGGCACTATGACTAGAACCTGGTATATAACTAATTTTATTGTCTTTTCTTCTTATGTATTGGTTAGTCCAAAAGTGTGTTGAACAGTGTTCTCCCAGAACTTCTACTGGCAACTCTGGGTTGATATTTCACAAAAAACAAACAATCACAGGTTTCGTTACTGCTCTCTGGTGGATAAGTTTAGTCTTATGAATTTGTAAACTATTATTATTATTAGGTTATTTGTTGGTTGGCTGCTTCTCATGATGAGTGTGGCAATGATGGTGTTGCTGATGACACAACAATCCAGTTTTCGAATCTGCCGACCTCTATACCTCAACCGACGTTTCATGTTAAACAGTTTTGATGAAATGCACCCACTGTTGATATTTGCACTGTTGGCTAAGCTCTCAAAATGTGTACCGGCAGAGTTGGCTGTTTCACGGGGTGAAGCATGTAGTTGATTTGGCACTTCGACTAACCTGGCCACTTTGCTCATGTCGTGTCCTCCTTTAAAGTGTCGTCCCTGGAGTGAGGAGATCCGACACCCACATTATAATATTATTTTTTTTTTTCCCCCTCAATATTCTGGAGAATCCACCAGCTTCCGTCCAACACACTCCATCAGCCTATGGACACCTTTTCCTATCACTCTCACACTGTCGTACTATGCCCCCTTCTCATACTTCCCCAACGCAACATACTCAACAACTCTTACTTCTAGAAATTAATAAAGATTAATTTATTAAAATAAAAGTGTAACGTGTATGAGACGTGTATGCGAAGAAAATGTGTGACGTGTTCTATAAAGTGTAGAGAATCTGACTCTCAGACATCAGATCAGTCCGCTGATCACAGCAAAGATAGACCACAGCACGTTACGTCAGAACAAGTACGTCTCACCCGTTGCCGGAACCATCCTGCCGGATACTGCTTTGCTTCTGTAGACCTCTGGTAATCCCATTTCATGAACATGAGAAATAGACACCGGTGGTATGAACAGTTACTTATGGACCGGATTCACTCTACACAATGTCCGTTCCTAATGTTCTCTAACCAACTGCACAAGTTCTTTTCTAGTGTTTACACAGTTAGTAAAGTTAAGTGTTAGTCGACAGATCATCCTCGTTGCACATCGAACCATTCAGTCCGCAAGTGCTAATTACTAATGTTAATTGTTACTGTACTAACACTAGTTACTCTTAACCGGTTCTCGGTTCGTTACCACTGTTTAATGCTGTATGGTGCAACTGTAATCTTCACTATGTTGGGTGAATCAACCTCCCTCTAGCTTTTAATCACGTCTGTAAGCAATCTTTATTGATTGCCGAACTGGTGTTCTTCCGACTGGGATTTTCTTCCTTCCCAAAACTTTATTGAGCTTCCTTGGATCTGGTAGGGAACCTAGGATAGAAACAACACACCTGGTGATAGTACTAGTTCATGATTCTTTCGGCTGAGTGTAAGCCTATCACCTTGCCTAATGATCGTTAGCTAACTAGACTTAGTCATAGAGCAGATTAGCTACCCACCTAGAGTCGAATCAGGTTATGACAAAGAAAAAATCAGCAAACAGAATGTGGAACCCCTCCCACAAGGGACACCTACGGGAAATCCCAATTATCCCTCATACTCAATTCTCAACTAGTAAAGCTTATCAACACTTCACTAATCTATTCTAGCTAACAGAGTCAAGTATCACTTCCCTACTCTAGCTAGTTTCCACTAACAGTGCTAATCATCACACTATAGTTTAACAAGGCTACTGCCTAAAGTAATTATAACGAATATATTATAATAGGTTATACCTTAAATGGCACCACTGCAGTCCTATCAATCATATCTACATCTGCCATTATAGGCACGTGTAAAATTAAGTCACTAATTAACACACGGTAGATATTATTTCCACTAGGCGCTGCCGTGCCCTGGCACTCTGACTAAAGCATAATTTCAAGTCCTCCCTAGCTGGTCCCAACTAGAGTTTATATGGCAAACTACCAAAGTTGTCCACGTGACTTTATCCTCTTCTCCCCCACACAGGTGTTATTTGGACATATCAACCATTTGCAAGGATCTATTTTTCCGGGCTTAAATCCTGTCAAAGTTGTCAGTAATTGTTAAGATTCTCAAAACAAGCCAGCGAATTTTATGACGACTTCCAACAAACAGTTGCAAATAACCCCGTCAAACTCTTCATGTTCCGGAAACCAAGAATTGACATATGTACTGTTTTCTCCCTACTAAGTACTTCCGTTTTACATCTGCCATTGTGATCTCACGGCTTCCATCTGCATTCAAATGTTGACAAACTTGTCAATCTTCTGTTCCGTGGTGACAATATATGTGATTCTAACTGGTAATGAACTGCCAACTCGGTGTATCCCTTCCTTCTCACTCAACACCAAATGTGTAGATGGGCTGACCCCACTGCTTCCATTTACATTCAAATGTAGACAGAACTAATCAAGGCGATGCCAGGACCTGTCACCATCAACACCGACCGTTCCAAATCCGTTATAGATGTACACGTGCAGCTACAAATATTGTCCTGAGATTTTGACATCCGCGGTGTTTTTCCAGTTAGTAAAATAATGGTGCTGAAAATACACGCCAAGCAAACGTCGGGAATATTTATCTGTTTAACTCATGGCAATCTCGCGACATAGGCCCCCTCTTAAGAGAGTAGTCCATCTCACTCTCCTCCACCATGAGTTAAATCCAGATAATTCATTCCTCTTCTTCAGGAGCTGGGTGTCTTGACAAGAAATCCGCTCCAACATTCTCCTTCCCAGGAATGTACTCTACTGTGAAATTATACGGTTGAAGTAACAACGACCACCGCATCAAACGTGCGTTGAGCTTCTGAGAAGTAGCCAGGAACATCAGGGGCTGATGATCCGACTGAACCCGAAACTTAACTCCATACAAATATGGCTGAAATTTTTGCACTGCCCATACGAGGGACAAGCATTCTCTCTCGACGGTTGAATAATTCCTCTCCGCCTGTAGAAGTTTCTTACTTGCGTATGCCACAGGTTTCAAAACCGAAGCATCGTCTTTTCCTTCCTGTAACAAAGCGGCTCCAATTCCAATCCCACTCGCATCCGTTCTCAACACAAATGGTTTGGAAAGGTCAGGGAGCTGTAATACAGGTTTGCTGACCAAGGCCTCCTTTAACTGACTATAGGCATTCTCACATTCTGGTGTCCAGATGATTTGATCCGGGAATCCCTTTTTCAAGGTTTCGGTCAACGGAGCTCCCAGTTCCGTGAAATGTGGGATAAATTTGTGGTAGAACCCACACAACGAGAGAAAAGATCGCACATCCTTCTTCGTTTTTGGCCTTGGTGCATTTCTGATTTTCTCCAGGTTCTTCTCTTCTGGAACAATGTGTCCTGGAGTGATGGTGTGACCTAGAAATTCCAGAGTCTGGTAACCAATCATGCACTTGGTTGGACGAGCAGTAAGCCCTGCTTCCTTGAGCCTATTAAACACTCTCTCCAAGGATTGTAAGTGGTCATCCAGGCTGTCACTGGAAATCAGAATATCATCCATAAATGAGATGATGGACGGATCCTGTAACGGATCTAGTAAAGTCCTCATCATGCGTGTAAACACACTAGGTGCATTGCTAAGTCCAAAGGGCATGACCTTAAATTCGTAGTGTCCACTGGGTGTACTGAAAGCTAACAGTGGTCGAATCTCCGGTTTGACTGGTATCTGATAGTACCCCCGACTCAGATCCACCTTTGAAAAGTACCGAGCCTTATGGAGCCTAGCGAATAGCTGAGTTGGATTCGGCAAAGGTTCCACCTGAAACTGTGTATGACTGTTCAGCAGTCGGTAATCTATACACAACCTGTGTTCTCCACTTGGTTTGCGTAACAAAACTACCCCCGCATTGTATGGGGATGTGGATGGTGCAATCACGTCATCCTCCAGCAATTTTTTTATTTCCTCCTCCAGGGCCTTTTCTTTAGAGAATGGCACTGGGTAAACCTTCTGACGAACCGGCTCCTGTGTGGTCAAAGTCATCTCAAACTCCACCAACCTCGTTCGTCCAGGTTTATCAGTCAGTATCTCCTTATGAGACTTGAGAACCTGGGTTATCCTTTCCCTCTCCTGGGAGGTCAGATCAGGGTTCACTTGTACATCCCTATAGGTTTCCTGGTGTACTAAGGGATATTCCCTGCCCTCGCTGGTTCCCACTTCTGTCTCCACTGCAACTGCCATTGCCATGAGGTGAGCTGCCTTGTCTCCGGGTCTCTCTTCGTATTTCCGCAAGAGATTGATATGGAAAATCTTCGACTTTCCCCGGATCCGGATTTGATAGTTGGTTCTGGATATCACCCTTTCCACGGGAAATGGTCCTTGCCAACCTATCTCCAGTTTGTTGTTTCCCGTTGGGAGTAGCAACAAGACTTTATCTCCCACCTCTAGAGATCTTTCTTTAGACCTACGGTTGTAGTAAGCCGCATGTCTTTTCCTGGCCTTTTTCAAGTTTTGATTTGCCAGAGTCCATCCCTTGTGGAGTTTTTCTTTCAGTTCCTCCACGTATTGATAGGATGAGATCACTTCTTCTGACGTCCCCTCTTCAGTCCAACTCCTCAACATGGCTTCCAACGGTCCTTTGATTGGACGACCAAACAGCAACGTAGCGGGTGTAGTCCTGTTGAGCCATGAGGAACTTCCCGATAGGCAAAGAGTGCTGCTGGGATATATTCATCCCACCTATCAGGTTTTTCCTGCGCTAATTTCCTGAGCATTGTCATCAACGTGCCGTTGAAACGCTCTACTTGTCCATTGGCTTGAGGGTGGTAAGGGCTGGTATGTATGTGGTTAGAGTGAAACACCCTAAATACCTCCTCCATGAGTTTTCCACAAAACTGAGATCCATTGTCCGTCAGAATTTGATCCGGAAAGCCTAATCTGGTAAAGGCCTCCATCAGTGCGTCCGCCACTCTTTTCGAGTCAATCGTGGTCAACGGTATAGCCTCACCCCACATTGTACAGCAATCCACCATTGTGAGTATATACATGTTCCTCTTCCTAGTCCTGGGAAGTGGACCCACGATATCGATGGCTACCCTCTCGAAAGGAGAGTTCATGATGGGCATCTCACCCAACATCACCGGTGCTGTCCAGTGTTTCGGTGCCACCCTCTGGCACTCAGGGCATGACTTCACATACCGACGCACATCATCTGTCATTCCCGGTCCAATAGTAGTGGCAGGAAATCCGCTGCATGGTGGCGGCAATACCCATGTGTCCACTAAAGGAGATGGTATGCCCCATATGAAGAATCTGGGACCGATGAGCTTTCGGGACGACCAACTGACCGTATAGGTTGTCTCCCCTTCCTGCTCTCCTGTAGAGTATCCTATTCTTCATGTAGTACTGCCCCCGTCCTGGTGGATCAGCACTTTTCTGCAGCTTTTTGTAGCAAGGACGTAAAGTATCATCCTCACTCTGGGCAGTTCGTAGCTCCCCCGGCATTGGGTTAGTCACAATTGCGTCTGCCTCTTCCGTTTTCGCCTGAGAGCGAGTCTGCATTGCTCCCATATGAATAGGCTCCCTGGGCATTCCCAGAAAGACATACCGGCAACCTAGGATGACTGGAAAAATGGGATCGGTCAATACAGCGGCCTTGATGGTGCCGGTGACGTACCGTGACCGAATCTCCACATTAGCAATGGGCAACTTCATGACTACAGCACTCTTCTGTGCAGGCTGTATATCCAAGGTTTCACCTGTGAATTGTTCTGGATGTACTAGATCCGCAGAAATCACGGCCTCCCCGTCCAGTCCTGTGTCGTATAAACACTCCACTTGACGACCGTTAACCTCTACCAATTCCACTACAGGTGGTTTTTCCTGGTCTGGAGTCTCTTCCTCGGTCTCGACCTGTTCGGTGGGCTCCACCTTAGGTTTTCCTGAGCACACGACGAATTGAGTGTCTCCTGACTTTCCCCTGCAGTCAATAGCATTGTGCGTGTTTGACTTGCATTCGTTGCACCATTTCCCTGTCCTAGATTTTCTATTGTCGGACTTGAATGAGCTCTCCTGGTGGCGAGCTTCCTTGTTGACCTTGGCATTTTCCGTGACAACCTCCTTGGAAGTCACTTGACATGCTGCAAAATGAGGGTTCTTAGCCTTCGATTTGCAGTCCCTCGTATTGTGAGAGGGTGACTTACAAATTGAACACCACTTCTCCGACCACGGTCGTTTAGGTGTAGAGCTTGAGGTGCTCTTGCTTCCCTCCTTCTTCTTCTCTGAATTATCCTCTGATTTTTGCACATAAGGTTCCCACTTTTTGGTTCCTGAGTTTTTGGCTTTCTTCTTGTCATGTTTCTCTTGACTTTTGGTGTTGGTTGAAAGGTTTTCCCCTACCTCCCCATGTACCTCGACGAACCGTTCTGCTAATTTATTCACGAGGTCAATACGTTCCGCTCCTTGTTCTCCCAGGAACGTCCTGAGAGGTTTAGACATTTGCTTCTTCAGCTGGTCGACCACCATGAGCTCTTCCAGACTCTCATAGTCATGTGCGAACCCAGCCAAATCCATCCACTTATGGAGATAAGATTTAAGACGCAAACTGTAGGCGGCAAACAACTCTCCCGGTTCTCGTTTCGCTGCTCGAAATTTTTTCCGGTAGGTATGCGATGTAACCTCGAATCGTTTCAGCAGAGCCGTCTTTAACTCATCATAATTGTTCTCATGTCCTGGTGGCAGGCGAGTATAAACCTCGTATCCTGTCCCGCGTAATCCCTGGGATAGCTTAAGATTCCATTTGTTACGCTCCAGACCCATAGCAACTGACATAGCCTCGAAGCGTTGAAGGTATTGATCAATCTTCTCTTTGTCCTCCTCGTAGACCGCTAAAGGAAACTTCATAGCATGGTACCCATGTCCACCTACTGGTGTTGATCCTGGGATGGAGGAACCTCCAACTGCTCCCTCAGTTTCTCCATTAGATTGACTCTTCAACTCGAGTTCCCTCATCCGGTACTCGTGCTCCCTTTTCTGTGCTTCCTGTTCAGCTTCTAATTTCCTAGCTGCTTGCTCAGCTTCAAATTTCCTAGCTGCTTGCTCAGCTTCCAATTTCCTAGCTGCTTGCTCAGCTTCCAATTTCCTAGCTGCTTGCTCAGCTTCCAATTTCTTAGCTGCTTGTTCCAACTCCATCCTTCTCAATTCCAGCTCGGCCTTTCGATCATCCCTTTCTGCTTGACGATACTCTCTCTCCACTTCCTGTATGTAATCCGTTAGAGCAGACCCCGCCAATCCCATTTCTTCCCCCCTTTCCTTTAATTCTAACGTGCTAAGTTTAGGGGTGGCCATTATACAGAGAGGTAAGCTAGCAGGTCTAGTACAATATAACTGCAAATTACTATACCGATATATGAACAAGTACTATAAATCTCGATATTACCACACACAGTACATTCACTCAGTGACAAGAGTAGAATCAGGACCACAGACCTATGCAGACGTGTGAAGTGTGAACAGGTAAGATATTAATCCTAACCCCTATCCACATTCACTCTAGCTGGATTCTCCAAAATGATATCTCCCTCTTATAACTAAGGATCCCGTGTCAAAAGACCCCGTTGTCAGAAGATCCCCCTGTCAAACGTTCCTGCTTGCAGGAGATCTCGCTGTCCAAGGATTCCGTTTACGGGAGATCCCGCTGTCCAAGGATCCCGTTTACGAGAGATCTCGTTGTCCAAAGATCACGTTTACGATAGATCCCGCTGTCCAAAGATCACGTTTACGAGCCCCCAATAATGTCGTGTCCTCCTTTAAAGTGTCGTCCCTGGAGTGAGGAGATCCGACACCCACATTATAATATTATTTTTTTTTTCCCCCTCAATATTCTGGAGAATCCACCAGCTTCCGTCCAACACACTCCATCAGCCTATGGACACCTTTTCCTATCACTCTCACACTGTCGTACTATGCCCCCTTCTCATACTTCCCCAACGCAACATACTCAACAACTCTTACTTCTAGAAATTAATAAAGATTAATTTATTAAAATAAAAGTGTAACGTGTATGAGACGTGTATGCGAAGAAAATGTGTGACGTGTTCTATAAAGTGTAGAGAATCTGACTCTCAGACATCAGATCAGTCCGCTGATCACAGCAAAGATAGACCACAGCACGTTACGTCAGAACAAGTACGTCTCACCCGTTGCCGGAACCATCCTGCCGGATACTGCTTTGCTTCTGTAGACCTCTGGTAATCCCATTTCATGAACATGAGAAATAGACACCGGTGGTATGAACAGTTACTTATGGACCGGATTCACTCTACACAATGTCCGTTCCTAATGTTCTCTAACCAACTGCACAAGTTCTTTTCTAGTGTTTACACAGTTAGTAAAGTTAAGTGTTAGTCGACAGATCATCCTCGTTGCACATCGAACCATTCAGTCCGCAAGTGCTAATTACTAATGTTAATTGTTACTGTACTAACACTAGTTACTCTTAACCGGTTCTCGGTTCGTTACCACTGTTTAATGCTGTATGGTGCAACCGTAATCTTCACTATGTTGGGTGAATCAACCTCCCTCTAGCTTTTAATCACGTCTGTAAGCAATCTTTATTGATTGCCGAACTGGTGTTCTTCCGACTGGGATTTTCTTCCTTCCCAAAACTTTATTGAGCTTCCTTGGATCTGGTAGGGAACCTAGGATAGAAACAACACACCTGGTGATAGTACTAGTTCATGATTCTTTCGGCTGAGTGTAAGCCTATCACCTTGCCTAATGATCGTTAGCTAACTAGACTTAGTCATAGAGCAGATTAGCTACCCACCTAGAGTCGAATCAGGTTATGACAAAGAAAAAATCAGCAAACAGAATGTGGAACCCCTCCCACAAGGGACACCTACGGGAAATCCCAATTATCCCTCATACTCAATTCTCAACTAGTAAAGCTTATCAACACTTCACTAATCTATTCTAGCTAACAGAGTCAAGTATCACTTCCCTACTCTAGCTAGTTTCCACTAACAGTGCTAATCATCACACTATAGTTTAACAAGGCTACTGCCTAAAGTAATTATAACGAATATATTATAATAGGTTATACCTTAAATGGCACCACTGCAGTCCTATCAATCATATCTACATCTGCCATTATAGGCACGTGTAAAATTAAGTCACTAATTAACACACGGTAGATATTATTTCCACTAGGCGCTGCCGTGCCCTGGCACTCTGACTAAAGCATAATTTCAAGTCCTCCCTAGCTGGTCCCAACTAGAGTTTATATGGCAAACTACCAAAGTTGTCCACGTGACTTTATCCTCTTCTCCCCCACACAGGTGTTATTTGGACATATCAACCATTTGCAAGGATCTATTTTTCCGGGCTTAAATCCTGTCAAAGTTGTCAGTAATTGTTAAGATTCTCAAAACAAGCCAGCGAATTTTATGACGACTTCCAACAAACAGTTGCAAATAACCCCGTCAAACTCTTCATGTTCCGGAAACCAAGAATTGACATATGTACTGTTTTCTCCCTACTAAGTACTTCCGTTTTACATCTGCCATTGTGATCTCACGGCTTCCATCTGCATTCAAATGTTGACAAACTTGTCAATCTTCTGTTCCGTGGTGACAATATATGTGATTCTAACTGGTAATGAACTGCCAACTCGGTGTATCCCTTCCTTCTCACTCAACACCAAATGTGTAGATGGGCTGACCCCACTGCTTCCATTTACATTCAAATGTAGACAAACTAATCAAGGCGATGCCAGGACCTGTCACCATCAACACCGACCGTTCCAAATCCGTTATAGATGTACACGTGCAGCTACAAATATTGTCCTGAGATTTTGACATCCGCGGTGTTTTTCCAGTTAGTAAAATAATGGTGCTGAAAATACACGCCAAGCAAACGTCGGGAATATTTATCTGTTTAACTCATGGCAATCTCGCGACAGCTCAGTTGTCTCTGTTCGACCAAACTACATAAACCCCCGTTAGCTAAACTAGTATTTACCAAAATGTGGCGACTATTGTCATGTGCTGTGCACATAACTGTAGTGGGAGAGTCCTAAACTTTGGACAACTCTAACACTAACCACCATGCCGACCTATCACTTCACTAGTTAGAAAGAAAGTGAGGCCCAGAACTTGGCAGAAATCCGCCTAGTAAAGCTTGGCCGGAATTGAGCTAAACCCAGCCAAACTCAGCTACTTTTAGCACCACACTAGCTAAATGCCGCTAAGATACGTACAACAATTACTGAGATAGACGTATAGTTACTTAAGTTAATATAGTTATTTTAATTATATGCAAGACGCTGAGGTTTTCTAAACCTGCTTTGCTACAGCATTGACTGCAGTAATTTCCCAGAAACATCAGTGGTAACATTTTTGTTAGGTGAATCCAGAAAAGTGCTACAAATGGAGATTGAATATTAGGCCACTATGTCGTCTATGCTGTTAACCCAGTGTTAAAGCGAGTTATGTTGCACTGTTTTGATTGCTCATGGCTCAGTACATCCAATTTCAACAGGTTTGCTTTCCCTAGCCTTTGACAGGCCCAGTCTACCTACAAGGCAGCAGGTTTGTGTCTCGCTACATCTGGTCCCTGGCCTTTGACTTTCCCCAGTCTACCTACAAGGCAGCAGGTTTGTGTCTTGCTTCATCTGTCCTCAACCTAGACCTGTCCAGCATGGCAGACCCTACCACTAGCTATGCTACTGATGCCACAGCTCTTGGGTCACTTGAACACCCATGCCCCTTTACCAATTCATGGCAGAGACACAACAGGGAGAGCTTGTATTTCAAATGTATTGGTTGGTTAGTTGAAGAGCTTCAGAGGATTCATTCATTCACTCATTCAGTAGCATGTCTTTTGCAGAACCTCTCTCCCATAACAACCTTCCGGAAAACCTCTCGATCACAAGCAAGATGTCCCACGTCTGATACACCCATCTGGAGATCAACTGTCACATTATGCACCCATCTTCTCTTTGGCCTTCCTCTTTCTCTCTTCCCAGGCATATATCCTTCCATTATTGTTCTCTCCAAACTTTTGTGACATTTCAAGTGATCATCTCATCTCATCATGTTCCTCTTGTACCTTGCGGTGTCGAGGTGAAGTATAAACATCGTGAGAGTGCCCGATTATGGGCTTCATATATCGATATTCCCATGGACTCTGCTATTCCCTCCGTCTAACATTTATGTGGTCGGTCTCTTCCTCTGTTTCCATCTGGTCTGTACATCATTGCTTGTTGTGGTATGCTGTTGACTGGTAACCTACTTGCATGGCCAAACTATTTGACTTGCTGCTTTCAAGTGATCAAAATATTAAATTTTCTTTGTTTTATCATCTTTAATAGCCAACCATCTTCCATTTTCAGCTCGTGAAATATGGATGCATTTGTTGTTTTCTTTATCCAACGTATTCTTAGAACACTTCTATAACATTTATATTCAAAGGCATTTATGCGCTGTTCAGTTTATTTAGAAAGTGTCCATGTCTCTCAGGAGTATGTTGCAATGGGAAAGATGCATGCTTTTAAAAATCTAATTTTTGTAGTCCTATCTGTCCCTCTCCACAATTTATTGAGTTGTTTTAGTCTTTGAAGAGCAATAGATATTCATCTTTTAACTACTTTCATTGTGTCACCTTTCAGAGGATGCAAGTTCTAATATTTCAGGCCACTGCATTGACGTACAGGTAATCTGGGCCTTGAAACAGGCTTGCTTCTTCTTTTCTTTTTTCTAATCGAGATGACGCTAGTGAACAGACTTTCTTGGGGAATATGAAATAGTTTAATTCTGAACATATAATATTATATTAACATGAGTATCTGGAAAATATATTATAACTATAGAGGGAGGTGTATCAAGTGGAGAAGAAGACCACTTAGATGGATTCAAGTGATAGGTAATTTACACATGATAGCAACCAAGGTGGAACATCTGGCTTGCCTTATTATGATAAGGATACTAACTATACTTTGATAGAGAGACATAATCAGATATGAACAGAAAAATGATACTATGATAATATACTTTATATAGTTAGTTAGTTTTTTTATTTTTTGTTTTTTCATATCCTATTTACGTAAATACGGGACATCGCTGTCAACACCAGCATTTTAGTTACTGTTTTTGTATATGTCTTGGAAAGTTTACGTTCAGTAGTTTGCCATTGATTTCTGAACGACCGGCTCCCATACCAACACGTTAAAACCCAGCGCAACGCGGTCTGCTGCCAAATCGGTCGCAGCTGTGTTTCGAACGCGGGTAAGCTGGGGTTCACGAATCGCGTCAGTATAGTTAGGACATAATTCTGTACAGGATAAGCCAATGAAAGACGATAATGCTAACATGGGCCTCGTTATACCTCTTGCTCACTCTGTTTTTCCCGAACGAGCTATCATTATTGATCAAACTTTAAAGCCAAACTCCTGGAACTGTTGATACTTTCTCTCTCGATTCAACAAGCAAGTCTAGGCGTCCCCCGTTGTCAACAACACCTACTTCCGGTTGATAGAAAAATGAATCCGGAATAAGTGCGTTGTGCAATTTGTAATTTGCAAAAGCAAATCTCTAAACAAGAGAAGGTCCACCAGAGAGACGAATGGAGACAGATTGTATTTGCAGCAAAGAACCTCAATGGCTCGGAATGCTGAAGAAGAAGAAGAAGAAGAAGAAATCTCTAAACATATTTGTAAAGCGATTGTATATATTTATTAGCTTGGTGACCTGCCAACCATAGTGGAAGTAAACAAAGCCATCCAGCAACTTTCCAGCTGTAAGGCGCCTGGTCCTGATCCATCCCAGCCGAGATATACAAGGCAGGTGGGCCGGCCCTAACAGAGCAGCTTCATCAAGTCATGGGCGAACAAGACCATGCCACGAGATTTCAAGGACGCGTCAATCGTCCACCTTTGTAATCGTAAAGGAAACTGCCAATCCTGTGACAACCCCCGAGGCATCGCCTTGCTCTCAATTGCGGGGAAGCTATTCACAAGATTTCTTCTCAATCGCCTCACGGCCCATCTCGACCAAGGTCTTCGTCCTGAGAGTCAATGATGTGTTTTCATAAAAGAACGAGGAAATGTTGACACGATTTTCGCTGCAAGGCAGTTGCAAGAGAAATGTCAGGAACAGAACTATAAAATGTTCTCCAATTTCATTGACCTTACCAATCTTTTAATACAGTCAGCAGAGAAGGACTGTGGAAGATTATGGTAAAATATGGCTGTCCACGAAAGTTTGTCCAAATAGTGCGGCTATTTCATGATTGTATGCAGGCAAGAGTACAGGAAAATTGTAAACTGTCTGAGCCCTTTACTGTCACGAATGGAGTGAAGCAAGGATGTATCCTAGCACCAACACTGTTCAGCCTCATGTTTTCAGCTATGCTGACGAATGCCTTCGAGAACAACGACATTGGAATAGACATCAACTACGGCATGGATTGATAGTTGTTCAATCTCAGAAGGCTGAAAGCTAAAATCAAAATTAACAGCGACACCGTCAGAGAGCTTCTGTTTGCTGATGATTGCGCTCTATACGTCAACTCAGAGGCGGACATGCAACATAATGTTTCAGCTTTCTCACATGCCTGTACCAACTTTGGGCTCAATATCAACTTGGAGAAGACTGTAGTTATGTACCAGCCAGCTCCAGGGATTAATCACACTGTGCCGAATATCAAAGTGAATGGTCATAGTCTAAGTGTTGTGGACAAATTCACCTATCTTGGCAGCACCGTGTCACAAACTGCCACAATTGATGATGAAGTGAATGCAAGAATCTCCAAGGCCAGCGCGGCCTATGACAGACTGTACAAGAATGTATAGGATGGAAAAGGAATAAGCCTGCAAACAAAGCTGAAAGTCTACAAAGCAGTTGTATTATCAACATATGCTTGTGAAACATGGACTGTTTATCAGCGACACGCTAGGAAATTAAACCACTTCCACACAGTCTGTCTTAGGAAGCTCTTGAAGATTAAATGGCATGACAAGATCCCAGACACTGAAGTTCTAGAAAGAGTGTCCATGACCAGTATCTACACTCTACTAATGAAGAATCCGATTCGCTGGGCTGGTCACTTAACTTGCATGCCAGATAACAGGCTCCCTAAACAAATGTTTTACGGCGAGCTGCGTTGTGGTAAACGCCTCCAAGGCGGCCAGAGGAAACGCTTTAAAGACACTAAAAATCTCACGGAAAGCTTTTGGAATTCATCTTGGCACCTGGGAGGCTGCTGCCAAAGACCGAAATTCGTGGCGTACATCATTACGCAATGGTGCAGTCACTTGTAAAGCGACCAGGACTGCAAGAGCTGTGAAGAAAAGGCTGGACAGAAAAGAAAAAAAAAACACTACAGAAGATCCTCCTCCTGAAACGTCAAGCATTCTTTGCTCACATTGTTAAAGAACATTTCGAGCAAAAATATGCCTTATCAGCCATCTTAGAACTCACAGCCATAAACTGTTAACTCCTCTGAATGAAATGAATGGTCATCATCATTTTTTTTATTGACAAACAACAGATATTGAATAAAGAATGAGGAGATAATGCATATCCTGACTTCCTCTCATGTACCAGTTACTATTCTCTTCTGCTTCCTTTATGGTTTTGACTAATTGGAGCTTGGGTCCTTCAACCAACACATTGCAAGCTGCCCTATCCTTTGCTATCTCTTTCAGCTCACCTGCATGATTCATCTGACGGTGAAGGGGTTACGAACGAAATTCGTAGTTCCGTATACCGCGTTCGAAACACCGCTGAGTGAGATTTGGAAGCAGAATGCCTTGCGTTGGTTTCACACAAAGGTATGGGTGCCGGTAGTTAAGAAATCAAGGGCAAATTACTGAACATAAACATGCAATGAAATCACAAATAGCAAAAACAATGTTGGCGTTGACTGCGACGACATGTAAAGGGATATGCAACTAACATTATTAATCGCTAATTATCTTCTCCTTGTGTTGTTAGGTCTGCCTCTATTTCAATGACCATGTAGGATAAAGATACGGAAAGAGAAATTATAAAATGCCAGCCATGGTAGACAACCTATGGTGATTTTGACAGATGCAAAATCAGTAATAGAGGCACTTCTGTCTGGGAAATTACCAGTTCTAAGGACTTTCTGAAATTAGCAGTCAGCATACCCGGAAACGACAGAGCTGATCGCTTGGCTAAGGAAGGAGCAAAAGAAGAACAGCCTGATGTGCCTATTACATTCAACCAAAAGAAAAGAATTATCAAAACCCTACTCAAGACGACTACCACGTTATGGACAGACCAGAACAGGTCATTATTCTGCGCCTCAGAACAAGACACAATAGATTACGCAACCACATGTATACAAAATTCAAGATTGGTGACACAGCCATGTGCACATGTGGTTTGGCGTCGCAGACAGCAGAGCACATATTGATGTCATATTCCAGGACTTGCCCAAACTACAACATATCCAGGCGAACCTTCTGATTCTGGCCTAGAGAGACAACAGTGGAAGATAAACTCAGTGGACAGCTGAATGAACTTCTTATTCTTTCGTTCGCCTACTGCAATGTTGTCTCTTGTATGAATCTAACAGTCTTTATTAATATTAGTTTATTCAGCGGTCCATAGAGTTTATCTTCCACTGTTGTCTCTCTAGGCCAGAAGGTTCGCCTTGATATGTTGTAGTTTGGGCAATCCTGGAGTATGTGCTCTGCTGTCTGCGACGCCAAACCACATGTGCACATGGCTGAGTCACCAATCTTGAATTTTGTATACATATGGTTGCGTAATCTATTATGTCCTGTTCTGAGGCGCAGAAGAATGACCTGAGTGAACTAAAAAAAAGACTGTTAGATTCATACAGAAGACAACATTACAGTTATAGACATATTTCAAGCGAACGAAAGAAGAAGAAGAAGATATGGAACTTTCTATTTTCACTATTCTTAGGTTTTCTCTTAGTGTTTCCCACCCAGCGGCACCTCTTCCCTCCACATCTGGATTTACGTGTGATTTCGTCACTAGTTGGCAACATAAAAATTGATTTAACGAAACGAAACGGAAGTTGTCCGACTAATGCTCGAAGACAAAAAATGGCAGAAGTCGACGCCAAAAATTTTCTGGAGTATACCGGTCCACAACCTGGAGTAAAGTATCCACTGCAAATTTTATATTGTGGAGGTACAGTTGTGTGGTTGTGTTATTTATTACTTCACACAGGCACATAGTTTACACAAGAGCGAAGTAGAATTTCATCGCAAACACGAGACCGGTGGCCACTTAGAAAAATTATGTGGAAATGAAAGCGAAGCCGAATGCGAATTAATAATTATTTAGTAATTAAACATTATCTTCCAGTTATGATTCCAGCATAAAGTTGAACATCACGGAGTTTAAGGACCGACATTACAACACTCAGGAAATTCCCATAAGTGCTCTGTCCTCATCTTCAGCAGCCAGTGAAGAGTCTCAGTACTAAATAACTTATCATTTGTAGCATGAACCATCAGATTTTTAAATTTGAGTATTTTCTCATGGGACCACCACCAAAAGGTAGGCCTTGAGAAACCGAATCTAATGGTACCAAGATGATGCATGTATGTCAATTAGAAGCGAAGATATGCAACTTTGAGTGTCGAGATCATTAACGCAGAAATTGACACAAAAGATCTCTTCTGCACATCTTTTTTTCGTGTCCGAACCAAGGTCATAGCAGAAGTTATCAAAACTAGAGTAGTTTGTTTATTTTTAAACGAACATCCTAGCAACCATACACGAACATCCTAGCAACCATACATCATTGCTGATCGGTGTAGCGAAGCCTAACCGCTCATGTCATCTATTTTTACATATGATGTAACATTATCTAATTAGCATATAAAAATGGCCACCAATTAGTTATTATATTAATTAATTACCAAGTGCATTCTTTATATTATGTTTAAACCCTGGCACGTAATATATTGTATTATGCGGAATGATGCTACCCACATAATGGGTTAATTCCTGTTTAGATAGTATGCAACGTTATCTAATTAGCATATAAAAATGGCCGCCAATTAGTTATTATATTAATTAATTACCAAGTGCATTCTTTATATTATGTTTAAACCCTGGCACGTAATATATTGTATTATGCGGAATGATGCTACCCACATAATGGGTTAATTCCTGTTTAGATAGTATGCAACGTTATCTAATTAGCATATAAAAATGGCCGCCAATTAGTTATTATATTAATTAATTACCAAGTGCATTCTTTATATTATGTTTAAACCCTGGCACGTAATATATTGTATTATGCGGAATGATGCTACGCACATAATGGGTTAATTCATGTTTAGATAGTATGCAACGTTATCTAATTAGCATATAAAAATGGCCGCCAATTAGTTATTATATTAATTAATTACCAAGTGCATTCTTTATATTATGTTTAAACCCTGGCACGTAATATATTGTATTATGCGGAATGATGCTACGCACATAATGGGTTAATTCATGTTTAGATAGTATGCAACGTTATCTAATTAGCATATAAAAATGGCCGCCAATTAGTTATTATATTAATTAATTACCAAGTGCATTCTTTATATTATGTTTAAACCCTGGCACGTAATATATTGTATTATGCGGAATGATGCTACGCACATAATAGGTTAATTCCTGTTTAGATAGTATGCAACGTTATCTAATTAGCATATAAAAATGGCCGCGAGAAGAAGAAGAAGAAGAAGACTGGCCACGATATGAAAAAGATTTGCAGAAAGAAATACAGAAAGACAGCATGATCGACCACAGTTGTACTCACAGTTTCTTGCTGCACCTCTTATACTCTTGAAGCCAAGCGTAGCAATTGGAGCTCTCTGCATTAAGGCATCCGAGCAGCCAAGCTATGTACCCTTTCAGAATAGGGTATCCTTCTTGGAACACAGACAGATGGGATCTGAGATCATCAGCAGTCCTTCTTTATTACAATTCTGAATATAAAATAAATGTACGTAAAAGTAATTGGGAATATTCTTCAACAAGTGAATAGGTACAATTATCTCGGAACAGTAATATCTGATGGGAGATGCCTTGAAGAGATTAGAACAAGAATCGCCATGGCAAAAGTAGCCTTTAGCAAGATGAAGTACATACTGACCAATAAAAAGATGTCAATTGAAACGAGAAAAAGAGTGTTGAGATGCTACATAGAAATAAAGAGGAGGCAAGTGAAATATTTCGGCCATGTTATTGTTAAAAGACATGATACTCTTAAAAAAACCATACTGGAGGGCAAGGTTGAGGGCATGCGAGCAAGAGGTAGACAACGCAGTGCCGCCCATTGATTTTCAATGGCAAAAACCTGTTGGCAAAAAAATAATGTTTTGAACCACTTCGTAAGCATCTTGAGTGATGAAACTCACCAAATAAATGTAAAATTGCATGCAGAATACGAAAATCCATGTGAAAACATTGTACTATTAATACATCAAGCTTAAAATAACCGATATATGTGTGTGCAGCAGTGCCGCCATTCAGCCCATTGATTTTCAATGGCAAAAAAATGTTCCCGAAAAACAATGTTTTGAACCACTTTGTAAGCGTTTTGAGCGATGAAAATCACCAAATATATGTAAAATTGCATGCAGAATACGAAAATCCATGTGAAAACATTATACTATTAATACATCAAGCTTAAAATAACCGATATATGTGTGTGCAGCAGTGCCGCCATTCAGCCCATTGATTTTCAATGGCAAAAATTTTTTCCAGAAAAACAATGTTTTGAACCACTTTGTAAGCATCTTGAGTGATGAAACTCACCAAATAAATGTAAAATTGCATGCAGAATACGAAAATCCATGTGAAAACATTGTTCTATTAATACATCAAGCTTAAAATAACCGATATATGTGTGTGCAGCAGTGCCGCCATTCAGCCCATTGATTTTCAATGGCAAAAAAATGTTCCCGAAAAACAATGTTTTGAACCACTTTGTAAGCGTTTTGAGCGATGAAAATCACCAAATATATGTAAAATTGCATGCAGAATACGAAAAATCCACATGAAAACATTATACTATTAATACATCAAGCTTAAAATAGACAATTACTCACTTATATCACAAGAAATTCAATTTTTCAAAGACTGAAGGGAAACTTACCCACATTCTGCGAGTTCAAAATGGCAGACTGACCTTTGGTCATGAAGCCAAGATGGCGCCCGTGGTTGTTATGTGTTATTTGAAGGTATCCAATCAAAAACACCAGAACCACCTATAATCGACAATGACTCGTTGACACGGCGAGACCCTTCTGCGCAAGCGCGGAAAAAATGGTTTCCGGTAGAAGTCTGTTTACAGTATACGGTTCACGCTATCATTTGATTAATTTGAAGGCAGACAGATTGGCTGGCTCTGGAAAACTTGGTGGAGTATTGATGCATGATAAGGCAGACTTGGTTGCGGCCTTGTGGGAGCACGTGTACACCTCAGAGGAGCGTGGAGTGACGAGGAGATCTGGCCAATGCTCGACGCTTAGAGGAAAGTTGAGACGCACATATAATCAGATTGCTACTGGTACTATTGGGGTTGGAACTCTTCGCTGGCTTTTGAGGATGGGAATGCCCCGAATGCTGTGATATCGGTTCATAAATCAATCAATCAATCATCATTTGAAGTCTGATTGAGTACAAAGAAAGAGTACTGAATGTTTGCCACATCCTCTGGTAACTGAACTCCCTGATGCACCATTCTCTGTAGACTAATGATTATTTATCTGTTTTTCCACACTGTACACATGATCCTAAAGGAGCCTCATCACATCTGCCTTATCGTACACCAATACTCCACCCAACGGTCTGACCTAGCCAATCTCTCTCAATCTTGTTTCCCCACCACACTCATGACACTAGCATGTCTTGGAGAAAAATTCAATAGATTTTATAACTGAAGCATGCCAATCTGCACTAAGCATGCCTGTCTTGGATTTTTAACAGCAATGAGGACAGTTCCACAGAAGTCACATATGCAATAGCAATAGCAATACTTAGGCAGTAGGCCGCACAGAGTCCCAGAGTGAGGTGCAACAATTTACAATGATCCAGAGTAACACACATCAAGGTGACATTGTGGTCTACACTGATGGGTCAGTGGTGAGAAACAGAACGTAGTGGTTGGGGTTTCATTGTGAAGGCTAATAGACGATTCTTGAAAAGAGAGCCTAGCATATGATACTATGACTTCCAGCATGAGAATGGAGGTGGAAGCAGTAACAGCGGCATTCCGTTTAGAGGAGGCCACTGCAACCAACATTGTATTCATTACGGACTCAAGGAGTATGCTTAGTAAGGTGGAGAAAGGAATGTTTTATGTGGAATGGCTATCCTCTCTTCTGAGGTCACATATTGTGAGAATTGTATGCCGTAGTGCTGGGGAATGAACAGGCTGACAGGGAATGCACCTCTTGTGGGAAAGGCGGGGGAGCAGATTGAGAACCTGCATGTGGAAAGAATGATATTGCGGGGAATCGGCAGGGGTTCTAGAAGGAATCGCAGAACTGAGAGGGAAGACCAGGAGAACTTTCAATCAGAAAGCAGTGGGAACTATTAGTAGTATGAGAATGTCTTGAGTGCAGTGATGTCAGTTCTTAGCTCAACTCAACTCATACTTAGGTTAAACCGCATGAAGAAAATACGACACAACAATGACAACACCAGCAAACAAATTAACGTGAACACAGTTTCAGTTTCTTCTTCTTCTGCGTCCATCCTGAGTCTTTTTTCGGATGTGATTGCGTTGTGCCTGTTTACAGGGAAGCTGCGATACAGCACCTTTAGGCCATCACATCTGACTTCTGTGGGTGTTTGTTGATCGGGTTAACCTTCCCGGCAGTTTCAGTTTGAGAACTTGCATCTCTCCTGTGGCAACATACAGATGTAAGTCATGGACTATTTTGCAATCGCAAAAGAAGAAAATCAGTACCTTTTGAACTTACATATTACAGTAGTAATACTTCCGGTTTCAAGATGGCGACGGACGGTCGGGTTGTTTTGTGTTCGATAACTTTTTCGCGTAGGGGATGGATTTATTCATCTCTTGCGTGTAATTGGTGTGCCAGGATGTAAAACCAGGAGTTTCTACTCAAGATCTGCGCGGTTGCTACGGAGTTCGTGCATCGAGCGAAGCCATCCTTGAGTGAATCTTTAGCAGCATGTGTGGGTTCTGTGTTTCGTTTTGTTTCAACATGGCGGAACAACATGTGTTCTCCGAGCAGTCAGCAGTCAACCTAACGAGGCAGCGTGGAAGCCACGCAGGGAGAAAGAAGCAAGGTAAGCGTGGTGGTTTGAGACGTTTTAGACTCAAGTGTCACCGTCTAGGACTCAGGAATATCCGTATTCTATATTGGAACTGTGCCAGTGTAAAACAACGGGGCTCTATTTTAGAAACCCTAGTTTACAGGAACGACATTGTAGCACTCCAGGAGACGAGACTGGGCGATCAGCTACTCCGAATTGCCGGCTTCAAATGTTTCTACAACAGACGACATCTGGGAATGGCGATTCTCGTTCGCGACAGCATGGTGGCGTCAGAGCTAGACATGTCCAGTTGGGACAGTGACGATATACAAATACAGGCGTTGAGAGTTCATTCCAGTATACCATTCGTGTTGGTTAATGTTTATGCCCGCAATGGGAGTATGGACGCCCAGAAGTGGCAGTGCTTAAGTGGCATATTAGGCCACGAGAGAAATGTTATTTTCTGTGGTGACTTCAACACTAAAGGCAGATCATGGGGAAACATTTCCTCCAATACACAGGGGGAGGAGCTCGAGACTGCACTTGAAACCATTGACCTGGTTTGTATCAACAGTGGCTGTGTCACCAGGACAGCAAGCCGTCCAGGCGATGAGGTCAGTGCTATTGATCTGGCGCTAGTTTCACCTTCACTCACTACAGTGTGTAGATGGGGTGTCCTAGGACACCACGGCAGCGACCACCACCCTTGCATCATATTGGTGGAGAAAGGCAGAACCAGGCAGCACAAGCTAAAGGTAAAGACTTTCCAGTATGACAGTACAGGGCAAGATGTGGTGAGTAAAATAAGACGTGACAAGCGCAGAAAGTTTCAGGGCAGGAAAAAAAGCTGGGAGCAGCCACCGTGGTGGATTTTCGAGGTGGAGAAGGCTTATGTGGATAAGCGTAGTTCTGTAAGGAGATGGCAAAATGCCAAGAAGAACAGAGCTGGTCATCCTAGTCCCTGCATGCACTTAGAAAGAGAGATGCACACAAAAGTAAGCTATTTCAAGAAACTGGTCAAGGTGGTTAAAAGCGAAAAATGGGCAGAGGTGTGTCAAAGAGTAAGCACAGACAAGTCACTGAAATTGTTCTGGCGACTACATAAAAGCATGAGTGGTGTAGTCAAGAATAAGAGCATTTCTGACTTCCAAGGTGCTGACCTCATCTGGCAGAGGACTGACGAGGACAAGGGCAAAGCCCTCTTTGAACGCTATCTTGAGCAGAGCAACCAGACAGACATGGGAGGCCGAAATCTGGCCAAGGAGGTCACCTCAGACAGATGCAAGGCCCAGAACACTTCGGATGAAGACACAGTGACAGTGAAAGAAATCAAGGCTGTACTTCGACGATCAAAAAACAGCGCTCCAGGTCCTGATGGCATAAGATACGACGACATCAATAAGTGTACCGACAATGAGCTAGAGAAACTAGCAGACATGTACAACAACAGTATAGGGAGTGCTAGCATCAAGGAGGAATGGTTACACAGCTATCTGATTCCCTTGCCGAAGCCTGACAAAGACCACAAAAAAATTCAGGGATATCGAATTATAACCATGCAGAATACAATAGGCAAGCTGCTGGAGAAGGTAATTGCCAGGAAGATATCAAGCCAGCTAGAGAGGCAAGGTGTTTTCCCACCTACCCTGGGTGGGTACCGTCCAAAAAGAGAAACCTGGACCAATGCAGCAGTCTTTGCCCATGATGTCTATGAAGGTTTCCACTCAGGCATTGAAACCTTTGCTGCAGCGATTGATCTTGAGGACGCATACAACAGAGTACCATTGGATTTTTTAATGTTTCAGCTTCTTGAACTAAAAGTAAGTCCATTCCTCCTTAGTTGGATCGCTGCAGCCCTCTTCCAACGGAAAGTAGTTTTTAGATGTGGCAGTTGGACTTCGGAACCAACAACAATATATCCTGGCCTACCACAGGGATCACCATTATCTCCGGTACTGTTCAACGCCTACACAGTGAGAATCACCAGTGAGCAGATCACTGGACCTGGCAGGACATTGTCATATGCCGATGATGTTTTAGTGTGTCGTCAGGGTAAGGATAGAGAGCAGGTTGCTGTGGAACTACAAACCGAACTCAATCGCATAAGTACTTGGTGTGATGAAGCTGGGGCAATGGTCAACCCAACAAAGGCAACAGTGACTTGGTTCTCGTTGAATAATCATATTGTCAACACTCCAACACCAACTGTAATGCTGTGTTCAGAGACGGTGGAAAGAACGCAGGCAATGAATTACCTAGGGATACGGTTTGATCGAAGCCTTGCTTATAATGTGCACATAGACCAGGTGATAACAAAGGCCAAGCGGGGTTTGGCTGCGATGCGGGTGATGGCGGCAGCAAACTGTGAGCAGCGCCATCTATGTCTTCTGTACGAGGGGCTGGTCATGTCTGTTTTGGAGTATGCAATGGCAATCCTGACTCTCAGCTATAAGCAGATAGAAAGGATGGAAAGGATACAGAAGGAAGCTATGCGCATTATTCTTGGATGTACAAGAGATACAGCATGCAGGGCGATGCGCTACCTTCTTGATTTTCCAACCATTGAAGAGAGAATACAAGTTTGCAGGGCACGCGCCTACCTCAGAGTTAACGCAAACACACAACATCCACTGCATAGTGAAATTAGGAAGGTGAAGGGCAGCAGGTTAAAAAGAGGACGGTCGTGGATGGGTCAAGCCGAAGACATTCTTCAACAGGTGTGTTCACTTGAGGACTTAGAACCTGGCGAGGAGTGGGTGCAAGTGCCAACAGCCTTCTGCACATTCTTTTCAGTTTGCATCCAACTAGATAGGAAATGCAGACAAGAAAATCCAGCTGCCGTGGAGGCTGAAGTACAAGCGTTGATTTTTGAGAATTCGCTAGACAGTGACGCGGTCATCTACACAGATGGGTCGGTCGTCCGACATGTGAGAAGCTCATGGGCCTTTACAGCTCGGGCCGGAGGGAGAATTGTGAAGGAGGACTCTGGTGCTTTCACTGAAACCACAAGTAGCCTGACCATGGAAGTCATGGCAGTAAGTAAAGCAATAACATGGCTCGAGACACAGACATTCACTAGGGCTTGTTTCCTTAGCGACTCAATGAACATGATCAAGAGGATAGAGGAGGGGTCGATCCGAAGAGAATGGTTGCTGCCTCTGGAGCGGTCTCGGCTGGCAAAGATTAGTTTCATCTTCGTGCCAGGGCATGCGGGAGTACAAGGAAATGAGCGGGCTGACAAGCTCGCAGGTGAGGCTACTGTGGAAGGCGGACGCGCCATGGACCAGGCTGACATTCTGAATGCTCTACGAGAAGTAAGACTTTTGCGAGAACCAAGTGATGACTGTGAATCTACAACAATGGCCAGACTGCGAGAGCAGCAAATTAAAAGAGGGGTGGCCAAACAAGAACACTACGCAGGAAGCCAAAGAAGATTGATAAACCAACACAGAACTGGCGTCGTTAGCCGCTACACGCTGCGGGATTTGCTGAGGAGGGGATCCGAGCACTTATGGATTGAATTGTTCGATGTGCAATGAGGATGATCTGTCGACTAACTAACTAACTAACATATTACAGAAAAGTTCTTAGAATATCATGGACCATAAATAAGAAACATACTGACATGTGAGATCTGAACATCCAAGCAACTCATAAATAGAATCATGACTCAGAAACTGAAATACTTTGGCCATAGTAAGTGTCACAATAGTTTTGAAAGACCTAGTGATGGAGGACATGGTTCTTGGAAGTGTCACAATAGTTTTGAAAAAAAAAAACAGTGATGGAGAACATGGTTTTTTGAAGAAGAGGCAGTGATTGGCCAGCACCAAAACTGACACCTAACACTGCAGACATGGCATGAAAATGCAGACTCCATGTTATTATAAAATTCCTCTATACTATCTTCACTGCAATCTCCTGTTGGGGCTGTGGGATAATAAATGAGAATACCATATGAAATGGACTGAAATAGTGTCTAGGGTAAATGATTCATTAGGTCCCTCAGGTTCGCCGTATGAAGGCAGTTGATTCGAGACAGTTTCTTTCCTAAAAGACTCCAGGAATAGAGTAGTTATTGGCTCTATTGAAGTAAGAATGGGGTGATGGTCGAATAGACTCCACCCACGTTACAAGATAAACTACCTTCCTGAAGAATAAAACAGAGAACAGGCCACTTAACCACAGATCTCTATCCAGTTGTTATCCTTGGATAAAATATCTGAGACTGTGTGTTGGTCGACCTCCCACTGGATTCTCTGCACATATACAAACACAGTAGTACAGTTCTCTATGACAACAAACAGTGTAACACTGGTCACGTAGACAATGAAAACTCTCCTGACGAACATATATGTTTATTGCCAGACTCTCATAAGCTGGAAATACAAGACTCTGTCTCCACTACAATCTATCAAACATCACTCAAAAAAATACATTCTCAAACCATGTATGTACTGATAATCTAAAAACATCAGGAGAATGTAGAGTCCCTCCACACCAGGCTTCTCTACACTGTCATTATTCTCCCACACCAACAGTTCGACGATGACACTTATACTGTTCTACCCTACTCCTCTTCCACCGCTAAAACAGCTAGGCTCTCCCATCCTAGTTTTGACCAAACTCCACCATGTGCCACTGAGATAAAACAAGGTTCACTGGATACTGAACACTGTAATGGGGAGACGGCTTATAGACGTTGATAGGATACAGTCATACTTGACTACCAAAAGGAACTGCTTTCAATTGTCCCTTCTATAAAAATGATGATGGTGTGTGACTTGATGTCTGGATTACTCAATCTGGCATTGGTCTTGAGAGGATTAAAAGGTCTGCATAAAATAGGGATTTCAACCCTTGATATAAATGTCCATCAGTTTGAACAAGTTGAAGCAAGGATGCTCAACGACGTACTGGGGTTGTTGGTAAAGGAAGGACTCTCCCTGAGTATGGGTCAAAAGCCAGTTGAATCTCTCTAGGCGATTTCCCGTAAATGGTAAGACTTGCATGCTTAATCTTGGAAAAAGACAAAGTCTCAAATGTCTCAGCACGACATTTAAACAAACCAGAGAAGTGTAGCTGGGTTCATATCTAATTCAAAATATGATGACCTCTCAGAAGGAAGTACCATCCCATCTGTGACTTCGGCATATCTATAACCTCCCTGATTCATCAGGAAGAATAAGAAGCCCCTCTCCCAACATTCTGGAAGAATAAAGCACAGACTCTCAACAAAGTCGCTGGGGGTCTCCAGCGAACGAAAAACTCTCTATGCGTTGGTGTCATCTCTGGCTGATCATCGTTATGCGGCTTCCCGTAATATAAATGGGTAATCATGCTTCGTCGAAAGAAAAGATGAATCCACAATGTCGCAGTGGGGACATTGTAACACAGGAAGATCCGTGCTGGTTTCGGAGTTCACTCCAGTAAGTATGACTCTTCACCTCGAGAGTAACCTCCAGTCCGTAAGTTGTTGCAGACTATACCCTCCCTGATGATACAGGAAGAAAATAAATGCCATCTCTCGTCAGACGCCAGGAATGAGTATTTGAAGCTTTTCAATCCATGTCACTAGAATGACAAAACCCAACAAAAAAGGAGATAACTCCGTCTGGAGTTTCTCACTGGGCTAGACGAATAATTGGGAATTATTTCCCCCGGCCTCCTATTCTAGGAAGGAATGCCGGGGGTTCCCTAAGTGCTGAGTGGCGCCTACTCTGCACAGCCAAGCCAATAAGTTTTGACTCAGTTCACATCAGCCAAGATGTCCCACGCCATTTGCCTCATTGCCAATGCAACATAGAGGCGAAAATGGCCCCACAAAAAGGGCTACACCCTCCCGGGAAAAAATACACGTCTACATAGTTGGAGCTTCCAGACTCAAGTGAAGCCCGGGAGTTTTACCAAGCTATTCCAGGCTATTCTGAGCTACGGGCACATTCCTTGTCTCTATCTGAGTGCTGGCATTCCTTACCATAAAAGGTAGTGCCAGTCTCTCACACATGAAATTCTCTTTTCCAAGAAAAGATATTTATAATTGTCTGTAAGCTGGCGCGAACTGGGACATTATGTCACATAAGTCCCCCAATTCAGCTTGTTGAGTACCACAAGCAAGACCAGTTAAACCAGCTTCCAGACTCCATGTGGTAACCACCTCCTCTGCTCCCTGGTGCCTCTCCTAAACCATCTACTTTCACCTGAGGTGGCTATACCATTCCTCCTAGCTCACAAATTCCGCTGCTATAGATCACAAATCTTCTCTTCCTGAGCCGCCATCATTCATAATCTGAAGGTATATTGGCGAACTCAGTAATAAAATAGAGGTTTTACTCCACCTCTAAAGACGTGTGTGAACAAAAAAGGAACACTTCAATGGTCACCTCTGTCCTCACAACATCAAAAAAATAGAAATCCCATCCGTAAATTCCCACCTTCGGATGCCGATTCTATATAAGAGTAATGTTGGATTCCTTCCACTAAACTCAGTCACGTCGGCATACGGAACCGATAAAATGGAGACTAGCACTTCGTGCTAATATATATATTCTTATTTTGCCCACCACCAAAAATCTAAAAAGCGGCTGCGGCCGAAAGGAGTTAAACATAGAGCGTCCTCTATGACTCAATTAATTCTGGCGATGCGCAATAAGACTTAGTTCCGAGGTTTACTTTAGGTAAATGTTGCTCTGTTTATGACAAATTTGGAAAGGGCCACATTCTCTTCCCTCCAACACCAATGTCTATTGTTGAGTCCAAGGTAAATCTACTCCGTTCGTTATAGTTTAACTCGGCCGTCTGGTCGACGTAATCTCAACTCAACATCCACGAATTCTCGACCGTCAGTGGAAGTCCCATGCGTCAGCTGTTTGATGAGTCAATGTTTATAAACAGTGCTGAAGTCCTTCGGTGTACGCGCCCAATTCTTCATGGCGTATGACCTGCAGGTCTGTCCCGGAATGCGTTTCAATGCAGCTGAACACACGCGCTAGTTTCAGTTTCACCTGCCTGTTCGTCCTGCGAATGCCGTGTTGGCGCGAACTGAACTAGGTCAACTCTGCATTAACTTCCCCTCCGACTTAGATTCTAATTACTTGGCTATCAGTACATGATACCAAGTGAAGAATAATTATTCCAAGCATTAGGATCCTCGAGGTGACGTTTTAAAAATGTCATGCTATAGAATAATTTAAAAGACTTCTCCTGCTAGTAACAGTGATGTCTAACAGTCTACTAGTCGTAGAACAACAAGAGATTACTTATCCGGAATAAAACTCTCTTGTAAATATATAGTAAGGAATATATTATAATGAAGTGCACTCTTTCCTTACAATTTCCCGATTGGGACGCACGCCGGGATATTGTTTTCTTCCTTCTTTCAATATGATCGAGTTCAGATTCTTCCTAATAATTTTAAGGTTGCTGATACTGACATGGAGAATTATATGTTACCTCACAGGTGGAGCGGCGTTGAATTGATAGATTGTTCATGTGACGTCATCTGAGTAATGATGTTCACAGATGGTGTTTTGATGGTCCATAGGTGAATTGTGATTATGTGAGAGTTTTTTATATCATCATCTGATCACATATGACCACTTATGTGTATTAACTAGTTGTCAAGAGTGCCATGGGATTTGTGCCGACATTTGTGCCATAACTATTGCCATAACAATCTGTTGTTATTTTAATGTGGTTGTAATTCACCCGCAACATAAAGGCAATTCAATTTTTTATAGGACTTAGGCAACTAGTATTTTCCCGAAAAAGCTTCTTGTAAAAACTTTTTTAATACCCATATATTTGGTTAGGAAGCCAGAGGGAAATATATCCATCATCTTAATACCCCTCCTAGGATATATAGTAGGCCAAGAGTCCCCGCCAATATTGTTCCACATGTAGACAGAAAAGAAGACGCGATGTATCTATCATTACGGAGCGTAAACTCTAGTCGGTAATCCCGATTTTTCACCCTTTTCGTCATATCCTACCTGTGTGAACTACTGGACGGCGTAAGGTAATTACTGGGACATTCTTCGGGAAACCCCATGAACCTTTTTTTCGCCACATCCGGTTTATAAATAGATCAGCACCGTAACTTGTGGGCTGGTCGACCTTTCGTGTCAGTTTTGGACATGGGTTTTTTTTTCAGCTGCATTTTTCTTAGAAGCGTTGTGCTAAACACTATTGAAAGACGTGCAGTTGAATTTCGGGAACCTTTAAAGGACTTTCATATGCTTTCAGTCGTAGAAGCTTCATCTACTTCTCATTATGGAAAAGTCGACTTAAGCGTTGGGGTGTATTGATCTTCATTCGCCTTATCCCGAATTAGGAGAAGTCGTACGTCATTTTTAGGAGAAACCCCACCTATTTACTCTCCAATCTACGAGGGGATGACACAGCCCTCGGCGACGACATCTTTCCTTTTATCCTCATTCCAGGGGAACATGGAACATCCCGGACGAGCCCCCAATTATTGTGGGATAATAAATGAGAATACCATATGAAATGGACTGAAATAGTGTCTAGGGTAAATGATTCATTAGGTCCCTCAGGTTCGCCGTATGAAGGCAGTTGATTCGAGACAGTTTCTTTCCTAAAAGACTCCAGGAATAGAGTAGTTATTGGCTCTATTGAAGTAAGAATGGGGTGATGGTCGAATAGACTCCACCCACGTTACAAGATAAACTACCTTCCTGAAGAATAAAACAGAGAACAGGCCACTTAACCACAGATCTCTATCCAGTTGTTATCCTTGGATAAAATATCTGAGACTGTGTGTTGGTCGACCTCCCACTGGATTCTCTGCACATATACAAACACAGTAGTACAGTTCTCTACGACAACAAACAGTGTAACACTGGTCACGTAGACAATGAAAACTCTCCTGACGAACATATATGTTTATTGCCAGACTCTCATAAGCTGGAAATACAAGACTCTGTCTCCACTACAATCTATCAAACATCACTCAAAAAAATACATTCTCAAACCATGTATGTACTGATAATCTAAAAACATCAGGAGAATGTAGAGTCCCTCCACACCAGGCTTCTCTACACTGTCATTATTCTCCCACACCAACAGTTCGACGATGACACTTATACTGTTCTACCCTACTCCTCTTCCTCTTCTACCGCTAAAACAGCTAGGCTCTCCCATCCTAATTTTGACCAAACTCCACCATGTGCCACTGAGATAAAACAAGGTTCTCTGGATACTGAACACTGTAATGGGGAGACGGCTTATAGACGTTGATAGGATACAGTCATACTTGACTACCAAAAGGAACTGCTTTCAATTGTCCCTTCTATAAAAAATGATGATGGTGTGTGACTTGATGTCTGGATTACTCGATCTGGCATTGGTCTTGAGAGGATTAAAAGGTCTGCATAAAATAGGGATTTCAACCCTTGATATAAATGTCCATCAGTTTGAACAAGTTGAAGCAAGGATGCTCAACGACGTACTGGGGTTGTTGGTAAAGGAAGGACTCTCCCTGAGTATGGGTCAAAAGCCAGTTGAATCTCTCTAGGCGATTTCCCGTAAATGGTAAGACTTGCATGCTTAATCTTGGAAAAAGACGAAGTCTCAAATGTCTCAGCACGACATTTAAACAAACCAGAGAAGTGTAGCTGGGTTCATATCTAATTCAAAATATGATGACCTCTCAGAAGGAAAGTACCATCCCATCTGTGACTTCGGCATATCTATAACCTCCCTGATTCATCAGGAAGAATAAGAAGCCCCTCTCCCAACATTCTGGAAGAATAAAGCACAGACTCTCAACAAAGTCGCTGGGGGTCTCCAGCGAACGAAAAACTCTCTATGCGTTGGTGTCATCTCTGGCTGATCATCGTTATGCGGCTTCCCGTAATATAAATGGGTAATCATGCTTCGTCGAAAGAAAAAGATGAATCCACAATGTCGCAGTGGGGACATTGTAACACAGGAAGATCCGTGCTGGTTTCGGAGTTCACTCCAGTAAGTATGACTCTTCACCTCGAGAGTAACCTCCAGTCCGTAAGTTGTTGCAGACTATACCCTCCCTGATGATACAGGAAGAAAATAAATGCCATCTCTCGTCAGACGCCAGGAATGAGTATTTGAAGCTTTTCAATCCATGTCACTAGAATGACAAAACCCAACAAAAAAGGAGATAACTCCGTCTGGAGTTTCTCACTGGGCTAGACGAATAATTGGGAATTATTTCCCCCGGCCTCCTATTCTAGGAAGGAATGCCGGGGGTTCCCTAAGTGCTGAGTGGCGCCTACTCTGCACAGCCAAGCCAATAAGTTTTGACTCAGTTCACATCAGCCAAGATGTCCCACGCCATTTGCCTCATTGCCAATGCAACATAGAGGCGAAAATGGCCCCACAAAAAGGGCTACACCCTCCCGGGAAAAAATACACGTCTACATAGTTGGAGCTTCCAGACTCAAGTGAAGCCCGGGAGTTTTACCAAGCTATTCCAGGCTATTCTGAGCTACGGGCACATTCCTTGTCTCTGTCTGAGTGCTGGCATTCCTTACCATAAAAGGTAGTGCCAGTCTCTCACACATGAAATTCTCTTTTCCAAGAAAAGATATTTATAATTGTCTGTAAGCTGGCGCGAACTGGGACATTATGTCACAGGGGCATATATTTGAATGACGTTTATGCTGAAAGGTCTGCCAATTAATTTTACCAACAGTACCTGTCTGACACAGCCCAATATCCTTGCAAGGATTTTGATGTCTGTTGATCCAAGATAATTGCTACATCTCTTTGCTCTTCTCCCCCAGAATAAATATTCTTAAAATCCTCCCCTGTCTTAATCCTTGCCCCTTTCTATCTCGAACATTCCTAATATATTAATATTCTCTCTTTCTATTTCTTGTTTGATGTTATTTAATTTTCTGTCACTGCTTAACGTCCGTACATTCCATATTGCTAATTTCAGTATCCCTGTCTTTTTCTTGTGTTGATCTGTAATTAGGTGAATCATGATAAACTAGGCAACTTTAAAGAAGGTAGTTTGCCATTGCTTTCCTTCTTGGCAGTGACCATACTGGCCTGTGACCTTAGCCATTGTCTCGATAAAGTGATCTTCTGCCTACTGTCGCGAACCTTTCGAAAACAAATATGAAATAACAGCACATCCTCCCCAGAAAAAAACAAAAATTGTGTCCTCTGAACAAAACACTGCTACATCGTCATCTTACTGGAACAGAATAGGACAAGCAAAAACTGCATTATATCAAATGAAGAATGTTTTGTACAATAAGTCACTGTCCTTGAAAGTTAGAAAAATAGTTCTTGCATGTTACATAGAACCAGTTTTAACATAAGGCTGCGAATCCTGGATAATTAGTAAACAGGCAAAAAAATCCCTGGAAGCTTTGGAGACATGGCTTTATAGAAGAATGCTGAAAAGTAATTGGACAGCCAAAATGAGCAGTCAAAACATAAGGGATGCTGAGTTGCAAGACAACTTATCACAAACATCAGAAAGAGGCAGTCTTTGTTTTTTGGCCACGTTATGAGAAGACAAAAACTGGGACGTGTTGTGACAGCCAGAAGGATTTGCGGAAAGAGAGATACAGGAAGACATCATGAGAAGATTCTTGACAGTCTTGTCTTGAAGGGAGTCAACACATGACTTGAACTATGACTTTGGAGATCGTAATTTGTGGAGAGGCATGATTGCTCACACCAGTCAACGAGACACTGACTGATGACGATATTATGAAAAAGTAAAGAACAAATGTATCATTTTTCAATGTAGTCACCACTGCGTTCAATGCAAGTCCTCCAGCGCTGATAAAGTGCTTGGATTCCTGTAGAAAAAAATTCTCTAGGTCGCGTGTGTAACCACTCATGCACCACCTGCTGTACATCTTCATCGGACCAAAACAGTCTTTCCTCCCAATGCCTCTTTGAGTTGTTCAAACAGGTGGAAATCACCTGGGGCTAAGTCTTGCGAGTACAGGGATGTTGTACACACTGAAAGTAAAGGTCACTGATAAAAACAAAACAAAACGGATAACAGAACATATGGCAAATCAGACTGCTCCTTATTGGTGCATGTCAAAAGTGGGGTGGCCATCTTTAAACTGTCTTTATGATGTCACCGTGTTCATCTTCACCATGATGTCATGCGCGTAACACTCTTGATACCCTCAATAACAAATATTGGCAGGGAACAAGACAATAACTTAGTTATTTAAATTTCTATCACACTTTTAAGGGTATCACTTGAAGCCCCCTCATATATGTGGATGGGTGTGTGTGTGTAAAAATATTTAAGAACACCTTAATTTGTCTTGGGTATATGGTGCTAGACCCATATTTGTATGGGCTTATCAGCTCTCGGGGGTGATGTGATCAATACCACATTAGCTGCCATATATATATGGTTAAATTAAACTGTTGGACATTGAAATGGTGGGCCAAACAAGGCACCAACTGATAAATGAAGTGGTTTTTCCAGTCCTGCTTCAAGTGATTGGTAGAATACTACAAATTAAAATGCCTGTTATGACTGTCACAGTTTTCGTCTATTCTTCCTTTTATTCTTGTGTCTTAGTTTTCATTCACATGTATACGTGTTTGGTTTTTTGAAATGTTTTATACCTTCTTATTCCTCCCCCCACCCCTTTCCCCAACAGAATGTGGGCTGCCAGTTGAGGTAGGTTGTTTGAAAAGATTCACTTAACAATTTACATAACATTGTTTAGAAGTGCTGTTTCTCATCTCATCTCATCTCATCATGTTCCTCTTGTACCTTGCGGTGTCGAGGTGAAGTATAAACAGCGGGAGAGTGCCCACTTATGGGCTTCATGTATCGATATTCCCATGGACTCTGTTATTCGCCGCGTCCATCTTTTACGTGGTTGGCCTCTTCTTCTGTTTGATGACATACAATAATTTGTTTCATTTATAACCTGTCCACTTCTACCCTGGATATAGATGCATCTTATGCCTTTGTAAAAGGGGTTATGAGATCTAACCACAACATATCCAGGGAGCTGGGATCATACAGTGGCTAGCATGCTTGCCCGTGGTCATCTGTCTGAATCCTTATCAGGGTGGATTTTGAAATCGGCCAGGCCTTAAATGGGTACCACGACATTTCATGGGAAGTAAAGGCAAAAGCATGATGTTCACATCAGTCATTGTAGGTCAGCATGGCCGAATGGATAAGAACGTGTGTTCTTAAACATACGGTGTGCTGATGCCGAGGTAAGGGGTTCAACCTTTACACCGGACAGTTGGACTAAAATGTTGGCCTGTCGTCCTTGACTTGGGGACGTAAATTACAAGTACCCCTGAAGTCGAAGTGGGTTCACCTGATGGCGAGGGACACTGTTAATAGAGAAAGCTAATCCACATGCAAAATTCAGTCCAGCACTACTTTAAGTAGTGTGTATGCACCACGCTTGAGATCAAAGCAAGCGAACGCCAAAAACAAACCCAAAAAAACATGGCCATTTAGTGCCAAGTAACCTATACAAGTACTGGGCTAGCACCATGTACCAAGTCATCTCAAGGTATGGAAAATGACCTTTTATTTATTTTGCACCCTACACACAACTCCAGAGGATGTTCAGTACTTATTGTATGGATACTGGGACTTGTAGGAATTGAATGTGATGAAATCGTGGACAAAGAAGTAAATAATGGCAGAGTAAATGACGACAAAATACTTACAGGTCTTGAGTAAAAATTGCAAGAAAACAGCAGTTGAATGAAAACAATTGAAGAAGAATGGATTTTAACAAGGAAACAGCCTAACATGGAAGGAAAACTTTTGAAAGGGAGACATCTGTACATTTTTAAATGCGTCAACAAGAAAAAGTCAGTAACAAATGAACAGTGTATTATGTTACAGAAGATCTTAACTACTGAATGTTGGAAGCATAATATAGGGCTGTCTATGTTTCACATGTTTTTCATTGTTTTAGATTTAATTGATCTCCGGCTGTTCAGAAAGCATCGGCAAACTACTGAACATAAGATTGCCTAAAAATCACAAATGGCCAAAAACTGCTGGCGTTAATAACAACATCCTGTAAAAGGGCCGGTCTCCCTGGGCGAGGGGTTAGCAGCTTTCTCCGTAACCCCGAATACTCTTGTGGTTGACGTGAGCGCACAAGAATTGGAAGCGGTTCGAGTCACGCCAGTGACTTATGAGAGTATGGAGCTGGTCACTCAGAAAATCATGGCGTGCTGATGAGCGTAATCTAGCCTAGGAATCAACATACAGCTGAATGATGCTGATGTTGACTGCAATATCCTGAAACAGGATGGAAACGCGGAAGAAACAAAATCCTGTAAAAGGACATAGAACTAACTGAACTGTATTCACAGATTTCTGTTTTTGTTGTTCATATCCCCCCATAGAAAATGTATTACACGTGAGGTGACATTCTTGGGAAAGGCTTCTAGGGTTTCTAGAAGAGACAGGATGTGTAACAAAGACTTCAGGAATATAATAGGTGTAACCAGGGGTTGAACAATCCAGATCCCCCTGCTCCAGATCCCCCTGCTCCTATGTCACCTGGACATATTTACCCAACCCCTGATATTTAAATCAATCTCTTAGTCTGTTTTTATAAAAATATTTGCTGGCTCGTGAATTATTTTTAGATTTTTTTCTACTTCTGTGTGTACATCAAGCCTAAGTTTCAGTGAGAGACACCAAATAAAATCTTATGAGAATGATACCTGATCAACTACCAATAAGAGCATTCACTCAAGAAAGATATGGGTATACAGAAGGAGACCAAGAATGCAATTGATGGACAACAACATCAGGAGGGGAAGATTACCTACGTGACTGGAAGAAATATGAACAACCAAAGATAACGCTAGTGGGATATGTGAACTAATACATTGGACCTAAAACTATGGTTAAAAGATCTGGGAGAATCAGCCAAGTGCACATGTGGATTGGCATCGCAGACAGCAGAGTACATACTCCAAGACTGCCCAAAATACAACATATCTAGGCAAACCTTCTGGCCTAGAGAGACAACAGTGGAAGATAAACTCTATGGACAGCTGAGTGAGCTAAAAAAGACAGTTAAATTCATACAAGAGACAACATTGCAGTTATAGACATATTTCAAGTGAACGAAAGAAGACGACGACCTGGGTGTACAGCCAAAGGAAGACTAAGAAAGCAATCAATGGACAACATTGGGAGGGCAAGAATCACCTTTGTTAGTGCAAAAAATATGAACAATGAAAGATAACAATAATGGAATATGTGAACTAATACAGTGAACCTAAACCTATGGTTAAATAGGTTAAAGGTCAGAGGATCAATTTCATTGCACCGGGTTCTATCACATCTGGCTCAGTCTGTCTCTCAGTAGGGTGGCTAGCACCTGCTGAAAGAATTGCACAAAGCATGAACTCCATGACTCCGACAATGACCCCCAGGGGTGTCTGAAATATTGCACTCATGAACTAAATGACACAGTCAGAAAATGAACTCAAGGTCTTCTGAGTGCGAGGCACACAGCTTGACCACTTCATGATGGAGACCCCAGAACAACAGAAAACATGGTGGACATTGACAGTCCTGGAGCTGCAAAGCATAATTATGGAATACTTAACAAAAACAAAATTTCTTGTATTAGGAATACGTAACAAAAAAACAATTTCTTGTATAAAGAAACACTTTTGTAAAGTAAATAGCTGTAATTTCAAGTCACTTTCTGAAAAACAGTAAATATAAAAGCAGAGGAACAGTTACATGTTTATGTAATACATAGTGAATGAAATAGCCACAAGTTTAACACTACACATCACTGTGAAGAAGGTGAAGAGCATAATATGAATATCATAATTGCTAGAAAAACCACAAATAAACAATTTTAAAAATACATTACCTAAAATAACAAATTACAGACAGTGAAGTTCGTACAAGAGACAACATTGCAGATATCAGCACATTTCAAACAAACGAAACAACAATAGACACCATGTATCCTAATTATAACACAGAAATGTTCAACAAGATGTTTCCTTTAGAGATTCTTAATATTCAGAATCTTTCTTCAGACAGTGGCCCATATATTATTGTTTATTCTTCCATTCAGTACTGTGAGAACTATCCCAATTACGAGAAGTGCAAGGCCTGGCTGGAGAAGAATGTGCCAGATGAATTTGAAAAACTGAAGGTTGACAAAGGTAGCTGTTTGTTTGTATTTATCATTATGTTCCCAAACTTTGCATTTGTGCATATTGAAATACAATCTTCCATCACCTTGCTATCAATGTCAGACTTGGTTCCTATTAATATCCAACTAGAAAAAATCTTACGGCATACGGGATGAAATTCTTCAAAAAGGCTTCTGGTGTTTTAAGAAGAGACATGGTGTGCTACAATGGCTTCAGAAATATAATGTCACAACACCACGTCTTTATTCCACCCAGTGACAACAAACAAAGTGGTTTGACATCGTGTGAGAATGAAACCTGATCAGCAGCCTGTAAGAGCATACAACTAAACAAGAACCTGGCTAAAGGAGAGTTAGTCGACAGTTCATCCTAATTGCACTTCGAACCATTCAGTCCATAAGTGCTCGGGTCCCTTAATTAAATCCTGCAGTGCATAGCTGTCACGACACCAGTTCTGTGTTGGTTTATCAATCTTCTTTGGCTTCCTGTATAGTGTTCTTGTCTGGCCACACCTCTTTTAACTTGCTGTTCTCGCAGTCTGACTATGGTTAAGGCCAGAGTAAGACCAAGAAGGCAACTGATATACAATAGCAGAAGTTAATAAACACAAATGTTTTGGACATGTAAAAGAAGACATGAAAGCTTAGACAAGATAAATATGGAGGGAAGTGTACGGAGAGGCACAGAAAAGGAAGACCACAATGTAGATGGTTTCAAAATCTGCATGAAGCTCTATACACAGTTAAGGGCTACAGATGAAAATCATGGGTGGCCCAGGTAGAGGATCTGAGAAGTGTGCATGCTTGAGAACATTGGGAGAGAAGAGGGGTGGGTCAGAATGCCAGAGGAAAAGTCAGACCTGTAATCACATTGGACCGGGAGCGCAGGGATTGGCCTGTAGGCTGCACTGAATGGGAGGTGCAATGTTTAATTATGTCAGTTCGCACTGAAGTGATGTAATCGTCTACTACACTGATGGCTTTGCTTAGAGGCAAAAAAAGTGCCTGGGGTTTCATAGTGAATGTTAATGGATGGTATTAAGTGCAAGAAAGCCTGGCAAATGATACCACACATAGTCTGAGAATGGAGGTGGAGGCAATCACAGTGGCAGGGTTCCTCCGAAGTCGGAGAGTATCTGCCTGCATGGCGAGGAACCACCAGTCTGCACACCAATAAGCCAGACATGGGACAACGGATACTCATGCAAACCTCAGGTCCTGTATGACATCACACTGATGTTGAACAACAGGCTGTCTTCATTTGCCATACGGGACTTCGCGCTGGAGTTCACAGCCAACGAACACAAGCAAGCAAGCCAGCAGACATTCCGCTGGCAGGAGGACAGACAGCACACACAAGTCGTGATTGTAACACACAGAGCATCTTGAGAAAGGTGAAGACAGGCATGTTTCGTGCAGAATAGCATGCTTCAATTAAAACATCAAAGATAGCGAGCATCCGCTGGATCTTTTCTCCAGGACATGCTGGTGGGGTTGATGAGAAACAAACAGGTGGACAAATTGACTTGGTCTGTACCATTGGCTGGGGTACTGGTGCATGATAAGACACATATGTTCAGGACTGTTTTGTGATCGCAAGTATAATGTGACAGAACAGATAAATCATCACGGCCCAGAAAGAATGGTGCTGCATGGAGTGACCACCAGATCGGGCCGACACTCAGTACTCCGAGGAAAGGCCAGACGGACATATAATCAGACTGCGAATCATACCATTAGTATTGGTACTCTTCACTGACTGTTGAAGGTGAGGAACATATGTGGGAATGTCCAGAGTGCTATGATGTCGATTCTTAACTCAACTCAAAATGTGGTAGATAATTTATACATAACAGCACAGTGGCAGGACATCTGGCGTATGAAAGAGAGAAGTTTTGGAAGACTTGTTAAGGAGCAAATTACTGCTAAGGACAAGCCACTGAGGATTACTGCCAATGAGGCAACATATATTCAAAAACATACATGATGCATGTTAAAATAAATAGCCAGATTTCTTTACCATGTCAAGACCAAACGTGAAGAGTTTAATCACACATAGTGCTTTGTTTAGGACACAGTGAGTTGAATGTGAACAGGTTTTATATGACTAATCATTTGTTTGTCCTGATTTAGTTTGTGATGTTATCATTTCATTAGATTTTAACCTTTTTGTCATTCTCAGAGGAGGATGTTAGTGGGGCAGACAGCAAGGAAGAAGGCGAGGAGAAGAAAAAGAGACAGACAAGAGGCGGGAAAGCGATCATGAAAACAAAAAAGAAAATTGAACCTCAAGGCGTGAAGTTGTGGACACAGACCAGGGGCAAGAAGAAGAAAGTGACCATCGTTGTTGGATTAGCTTCTTATGGTGAGCTTTGGAATAAATTGTGTAAATTTGGGGTTGAGCGGGAATTAACATGTTCTTAAATGGCATCATCATCATGTGTCTTGCCAACTGGCATAGGTATTCATGCATCTCAATAGATTTTGGTTTCTGGTATTCTGAATCAGTTCCACTGATGATATTTTTCCATGCCATCAGCTTAGACCATCAGGCATCTTGGAGTGTGCCTCTGCCTCTTTTACCGCTGATCTTTCCAGGCATCACAGTGTTTTCCTATGCTTGTTTCTCTATTACATAACCAAAGAACGTTTATTGTCATCTTATATTTGTATATGGTATTCAACTTTCATGAGCTGTTTCCTGGCAAGTTTTAGTTTTAGTTAATCTGGCAGTCCAAGATATTCACAACATTCATCACAGAAACGACATCTCCGTTGACTACAAGCTTTTCCATTTCTGCCAAGCTTATTCATTCACGTTCCAAGATTATATATATATTTTTTTTAAAAACACACACACGCACAGAGAGAGAGAGATATTTATATATGTGTGTGTGTGCGTGCGTGTGTGCGCACGCGCGCATGCACGTGTGCGTGTACTATATAACATTTCAGTACTTTCTTTCTGACATTTAATGAGAATTATTTATTACATAAGATACTTTTCATCTTCTGATATGCGACTTTTGCTTGGTCTATTCTGCTTTGTTAGTTAGTTAGTCAACAGATCATCCTTATTGCACATCAAACCATTCTGTTCTGCATTGTAAATATAGTATATTATTGATAATTAAAGACATTGCATGTTTCTTTTCAAACAGTAGGCATAAATGTATCAGTTTCATACGTGGTAATATGTTAGCAAATAAATTTAATTCAACAATTATTAATAAAAAGAAATATTTTGATACTGTTTCTCACTTTGAATTTGAGTGCAATCCACACACTTGCTACAAGTAGTGAGTTTCCTGGGCTGATTTTTGCATGATAGTTAGCTTTGCTTATTATCAATGCCCCTCATCATCAGGAAAACCCACTCTGACTTCTGAAATACTTGTAATTCATGTCTCCAAGTCAAGGATGAGAAGTCAACATTTTCATGCAACTGACCATCATGTGGAATAAACACACTAAGCCTTAGTGAGCAGAGAAAGTTTAAGTTTAACCCTCTCAGCCATGCTGACCTCCTAAAATACAACTAGGACTGACTGACTTCATCATGCTGTGCCAACTGGCTTGGTGAACATCCTCCACGTATCACCATCCCTTCGGTATATATCAGTTTGTGTGCTGGCGTCTTTCTGTGCTATGATAAAAGCCTTTCAAGAATCATCTCTCACTCTCTTCCTCTATGTCAGTTTCTATAAATCTTTCCAGTTGTCACAACATATTGACGTTTTTATTTCCTAATAATGTGGCCCAAAAAATCACCACAGCTTATTTCTTATACGTCTGAGCATCTTTGAAAACACTTAGATGGCTCATTGAGGTTCTCCGAGATAATTTTAGTATTCTGCAATGAAATACATCTCTGAGGTCTCTGTATTTGTTTTTCTAGAGGCTAAAGGTGACTGGATTGAGTTCATTGAACTGGGTTACCCTATCTGACTTGATCTCTCTCCTGAGAATGACAAACCTTCTGCCAAGAGCATCACACAGTGCACAAACTCTAAAGCTCCAGCGATGTCCCCCACAGTCTCCGGGAAAATTGCATTTGCAGTCTCTAAGCTAGTCTCAGATACATGAACCCAAGACCTTAACAGTGAGATAGACAACTTGACCACTTCGCTACAGAGTACTGATTGCCCAGTACAATTCTAACCGTACACAGATAGTAGGAATAAATGTATACATGTTCAGCATTTAACAGAGTCAACAGTACATAGATAGTAGGAATAAATGTACATGAGTTCAAGATTTAAAAGAATCAACACCTAATGGTAAAGATAAGGGAGCCGTTAGCAGTAGTAATAATGCTACAATTTTCTTTAGCTGGCCAGTCGATAAACAAAGACATACAAATATGTAAGATATTTTTATGAAGTTGGTATAACTAGTATTTGTTGTCCAACTCTCTAAGCTGTCCATGTACATCTTTCTCTACAAATATGTAAGATATTTTTATGAAGTTGGTATAACTAGTATTTGGTGTCCAACTCTCTAAGCTGTCCATGTACATCTTTCTCTACAAATATGTAAGATATTTTTATGAAGTTGGTATAACTTAGTATTTGGTGTCCAACTCTCTAAGCTGTCCATGTACATCTTTCTCTACAAATATGTCAATATTTTTATGAAGTTAGTATAACTAGTATTTGGTGTCCAACTCTCTAAGCTGTCCATGTACATTTTTCTCTGCATTCCTTGCCAAGTATTTCCACAGATAAGGTTAATTTCATCTCTATTTCTTCTCTTCTTTTGATTATGATTAACAGAAAATTATTATACATTTGGTCACAGAAATTGATCTGAAAGAGGCAAGTAAATTCTTCGCTGGGAAGTTCTCCTGTGGGTCATCCATCAGTGGAGAGGATGAGATTGTCATCCAGGGAGATGTCAAGGATGAGCTGTTTGATATTTTACCAGAAAAATGGAAAATTGTAAGTAAACATAATTACTTAGGATTAGATAGTTTTGCTTTTTTTTTTTTTTGTGGTCTTAACCTTTTATGTTTAACTAGTTGTGTTTATTTACATTCTTGTATGATTTTTTTGTTTAGTGGGAAAGTAAAGTGCTCTTTTACTCAACATGAAACATATGTTGTATACGGGTATACGGTTCTACTGTATAATTGTATACAGCAATTGGCACTCAACACATTCTTATCAGTATTTCGCCAGTAGCCTTTACTTCCTAATACTCATTTTATGCTAATGACCTAGGAGCCAAACTCAATTAAAATAATCTGCCGTAATGGGAATTTCATCACATGGCCACTGGACCAGCACACTAGCCACTGTTGCTTCCTTGTTCAGTGAGGTAGACATGAAATTAGTCATGTTCCTTGTTCAGTAAGGTAGACATGAAATTGGTCATGTTCCTTGTTCAGTGAGGTAGACATGAAATTGGTCATGTTCCTTGTTCAGTGAGGTAGACATTAAATTAGTCATGTTCCTTGTTCAGTGAGGTAGACATGAAATTAGTCATGTTCCTTGTTCAGTAAGGTAGACATGAAATTGGTCATGTTCCTTGTTCAGTAAGGTAGACATGAAATTGGTCATGTTCCTTGTTCAGTAAGGTAGACATGAAATTCGTCATGTTCCTTGTTCAGTGAGGTAGACATGAAATTGGTCATGTTCCTTGTTCAGTAAGGTAGACATGAAATTGGTCATGTTCCTTGCTCAGTGAGGTAGACATGAAATTGGTCATGTTCCTTGTTCAGTAAGGTAGACATGAAATTGGTCATGTTCCTTGCTCAGTAAGGTAGACATGAAATTGGTCATGTTCCTTGTTCAGTGAGGTAGACATGAAATTGGTCATGTTCCTTGTTCAGTAAGGTAGACATGAAATTGGTCATGTTCCTTGTTCAGTAAGGTAGACATGAAATTGGTCATGTTCCTTGCTCAGTGAGGTAGACATGAAATTGGTCATGTTCCTTGTTCAGTAAGGTAGACATGAAATTGGTCATGTTCCTTGCTCAGTAAGGTAGACATGAAATTGGTCATGTTCCTTGTTCAGTAAGGTAGACATGAAATTGGTCATGTTCCTTGTTCAGTGAGGTACACATGAAATTGGTCATGTTCCTTGTTCAGTAAGGTAGACATGAAATTGGTCATGTTCCTTGTTCACTAAGGTAGACATGAAATTGGTCATGTTCCTTGTTCAGTAAGGTAGACATGAAATTGGTCATGTTCCTTGTTCAGTGAGGTAGACATGAAATTGGTCATGTTCATTGTTCAGTAAGGTAGACATGAAATTGGTCATGTTCCTTGTTCAGTAAGGTAGACATGAAATTGGTCATGTTCCTTGCTCAGTGAGGTAGACATGGAATTGGTCATGTTCCTTGTTCAGTAAGGTAGACATGAAATTGGTCATGTTCCTTGCTCAGTAAGGTAGACATGAAATTGGTCATGTTCCTTGTTCAGTAAGGTAAACATGAAATTGGTCATGTTCCTTGTTCAGTAAGATAGACATGAAATTGGTCATGTTCCTTGTTCAGTAAGGTAGACATGAAATTGGTCATGTTCCTTGCTCAGTAAGGTAGACATGAAATTGGTCATGTTTCTTGTTCAGTAAGGTAGACATGAAATTGGTCATGTTCCTTGTTCAGTAAGGTAGACATGAAATTGGTCATGTTCCTTGTTCAGTAAGGTAGACATGAAATTGGTCATGTTCCTTGTTCAGTAAGGTAGACATGAAATTGGTCATGTTCCTTGTTCAGTAAGGTACACATTAAATTGGTAATGCTCTTTTGTTCAGTAAGATACACATTAAATTGGTCATGTTCCTTGTTCAGTAAGGTACACATTAAATTGGTAATGCTCTTTTGTTCAGTAAGATACACATTAAATTGGTCATGTTCCTTGTTCAGTAAGGTACACATTAAATTGGTAATGCTCTTTTGTTCAGTAAGATACACATTAAATTGGTCATGTTCTTTTGTTCAGTAAGATACACATAAGCCACAAACACCTCAGCTGACTCCCTTGCAGAATGCCATGTGGTGATGCATGCTAGCATTCATCAACTATTGCTTCGTCCCATAAATATCATCCTTTTACCCAGTTTTGGTGGAAGAAACAACTCTCAACAGTCTCCTGAGAATACAGAAGGTTATAAACCCCAGTTCATTTAAGCAAACTGAGACACTTCTAATGGCAGAGGAAGTGTGGTTTTTGAGGAAAATACAAAGAATACCATGGACTGTCAGAAAAACAAATGACATAATCCTTCAAGAAAGAAATGAAAACTAAAGTGATATGAGTAAATAGACATAGATAGTCCAGATTTTGTGGACGTGCTATGAGGAGAAATCTTGAAAACTTAGTGGCAACTAGCAAAACTGGTGGACAAAGAGCAAGGGTAGGCGATGAGATAAAAATACTTGGAGGCCTTTGCCATGTGGCGTAATCAAGACAGGGACACACACTTGATCCAAGAACCATAACTGGCCATGCTAATTGGCATGGCACATGATGATATGAACATTTTATTATTTCTTATTACTAATCGTTTCTTATTACTCTCTCCTCTCAGATTGATGAAGACGATATAGAGGACTGTGGAGAAAAGAAATAGTTTCTTCGGCTGCTTGATTTGCCCTGCATGTGTGTGAGGTTATAAGTGTATGCTGGTTTATTGTATATATGTCTCAACTCAGTGATTGCTGAAAATAAATCATTTGATTGTCACTTGGAATTCCCTTGTATTTTATCAAGTTGCAAGTCTTTTGTTATGTAGATAGCGTCTATATACAGATGTAAACAGCGTCTATAAACAGAAGTAATCAGCATCTATAAATAATCAGCATTGACATTTATATACAGACCAATTTTTTTTAGTTTTAGTCGATGGATCAACAACATGGCACACGGGTGTAACCCATAAGTGCTCCATTCTCCTCCTAACTCAAACCTGAGTCTGGAGAAACTCAGCTCAGTGCACAAACTCCATAGCACCGGCGAGGATCCTGAAATACCTTGGGTAGATTTTAACTCAAAATTTTGCCTGGGTAGTGCCGTTAGGCTACTCTTTTTTTTCAAATTCTAACTGCAAAGGGATCTTTCACGTGCGGAACAATACACTCGGGAGTCCGATCTCACTACCCAGAGACCAGGAGAAATTTTATTACTAAAGTCCACGTGAAAAAAATCCCGGGATGTCCAGCACTTGAGGCGGACACCATACCTCGAGGCCACGCAGGCGCCCCTTTCCCCCCCCCCCCCCCCCAATACAGATCAATATACCCCACAAACATAGATTAGCGGAACTGTAGAGGTGGTGAACACCACCTTGTTGGCAGCCATACAGGGATCTTGTCCAGAAAACACTTCCTAACCTGACACTGAAAGATATAACAATCACAGCTGGGAGAAACAGAAGCAAGTTTGTCTCTGTTCATCAAAAGTTTATCTTTGACGTAAATGCATGGTGTATTTTTACAGCAGAGCTGCAAGATTTGTGCTTTTTGACCGATACTTCTGACTTCTTCCCGGTATTTGTTGACCAGGATAGCCTTCCTGGAGTTTGGTTAGACATTCCACGGCCTGTGACATCTTCACCCTGCCATCTACAAGTGGTGCCCCAAAAGTACACTTAGACGTCACATGCATGTTGGTCAGTCCTCAAGCGAAGGCAGGGACAGAACATCGCATTCTCCACCATCCAAGGAGGTTTCCATAAATGCAGAGCTAACACATGGTGCTTCGTTACTGGGCTGACCCAAGGAATTGCCTTTTCCTCACATCCAAATACGAGGGTGAGTCAATAAGTAAGTCACACAGTTCTGTGGGATGGCAGGTAAATGTAGTTGGTGTTTTCTACAGGTGTCATTAGGTGACAGCAACATCGAACTTTATATTCTCGTTCGTCAGGTGGCGCTAGGTGTCTCATGCGCAGCGCATAAACAAAATGGCGACTGTACTATTGCGGAGTGTACAACCAAAGAGCAACATGCTGTTGTGTTTTTTTGTGTGGGCAAAAGGACTACCTGCAAAGGACATTCATGAGGAAATGCTTCCTGTTGCTGACAAATGTTTGTCCCGTAAAGCGGTGCATAGCTGGGTAGAAAAATTTTCTCAAGGACGCTCTAACATCGATAAAATCTGATCTGGTCGTCCTGTTGAGATTACAACAGAAGCATCCATGCAGCGGGTGGAGGCGATGATTAGAGGTGACAGGCAAGTAACGATAGACTCTGTAGCATCTGCAATAAGGTGCTCACATGTTTCAGCATACAGCATAATGCACGATCGATTGAAATTTAAGAAAGTGTGCTCAAGGTGGTTACCCAGACAATGAAGGAGGAACACTTAATGAACCGATTTGGCCTGTCCTTGCATCATCTCTGTCGATACGAAGATGAAGGCGAAGACATGCTGAACAGGATTGTTACTGGGGACGAATCATGGATGCATCACTACCAGCCCGAAGCGTGCTTCAATGCAATGGAAACATCCTTCTTCACCTTGTGTCCAAAAATTCATGGTTACGTCATCAGCAGGGAAGGTTATGCTGACAGTGTTCTGGGATTGTCAAGGCGTGCTTTTAACCAATTTCAAGAAGAAAGGTGACAATGTGAATTCAGAAGTATACTGTGAAGTTCTATCGTTGCTTCATGATGCAATTCAAAGAAAATGTCCAGGACTGCTGACTAGAGGAGTCTTGCTTCTTCATGACAATGCCAGACCACATACAGCTCGATTAACTCAGGAAAAAATTAACCAACTAAAGTGGGAAGTTCTGGAATATCCACCTTACAGCCCAGACTTAACCCCTAGCGATTTTTACCTTTTTGGTTCACTGAAAATCCACCTTGGCGGGAGACATTTCGTGAATGACGCCGAGTTGAATGTGAAGTGAAAACATGGTTTAGAAAACAGAGCATGCAGTTCTGTTCTGCCGGTTGGGGAGGACTGATAAAACAATGGGATAAGTGCATCAATGTTGGTGGAAATTATGTTGAGAAATAAAAGGACAATGCAAGTATAAAAATAAACTGTTTCAAGTTGTAATCATATTTAGTTATTTTTCTGCAGCCATTTGTGACTTACTTATTGACTTCCCCGCGTACATTGAGCCCGCCTTTTGTCATAGGTTGTGTCATTTGAAAAGAAGCAAGTTCAATATCCCTTTACTGTAACTCTTAGTTTACCAGTTCCACTTGAAGTTGTGAGTCACATCATTGTGTCTTTATCACCAACCTTTACTTTAACTCTTAGCTTACCAGTTCCACTTGTAGTTGTGAGTCGCATCATTATATCTTCATTACCACCCTTTACTTTAACTCTTAGCTTACCAGCTCCACTTGAAGTTGTGAGTCGCCTCATTATATCTTCATTACCACCCTTTACTTTAACTCTTAGCTTAACAGTTCCACTTGAAGTTGCGAGTCATATCATTATGTCTTTATCACTGCCCTTTACTTTAACTCATAGCTTACCAGCTCCACTTGAAGTTGTGAGTCGCCTCATTATATCTTCATTACCACCCTTTACTTTAACTCTTAGCTTAACAGTCCCACGTGAAGTTGCGAGTCGCATCATTGCTTCTTCATGATTGAACACCCATATCTACTGTCCCAAATGTGTCAACAACATAGAACTAGTCTACCATCTCATTGTGGTATATCAGGACATGCGAGTCTGACAAACTGGCCAAAGAAGGCGCTGGGGCACCACAACCAGATTTTCCAGTCTCATAGTACAAAATAAAAACCACTTAGAAAGACACCTGCTCAAGCAGAAGATGACTAGTATCAACATGACGGGCCACAACAGACTCAGTAGCCACCTGTACACAAAGTTAAATGTGTACACCTGCTCAAGCAGAAGATGACTAGTATCAACATGACGGGCCACAACAGACTCAGTAGCCACCTGTACACAAAGTTAAATGTGTACACCTGCTCAAGCAGAAGATGACTAGTATCAACATGACGGGCCACAACAGACTCAGTAGCCACCTGTACACAAGTTAAATGTGTACACCTGCTCAAGCAGAAGATGACTAGTATCAACATGATGGGCCACAACAGACTCAGTAGCCACCTGTACACAAAGTTAAATGTGTACACCTGCTCAAGCAGAAGATGACTAGTATCAACATGATGGGCCACAACAGACTCAGTAGCCACCTGTACACAAAGTTAAATGTGTACACCTGCTCAAGCAGAAGATGACTAGTATCAACATGACGGGCCACAACAGACTCAGTAGCCACCTGTACACAAAGTTAAATGTGTACACCTGCTCAAGCAGAAGATGACTAGTATCAACATGATGGGCCACAACAGACTCAGTAGCCACCTGTACACAAAGTTAAATGTGTACACCTGCTCAAGCAGAAGATGACTAGTATCAACATGACGGGCCACAACAGACTCAGTAGCCACCTGTACACAAAGTTAAATGTGTACACAATGTGTATTGCAGAATATATTCTACAGCATTGCACCAATACAACTCAGAAAGGTCTGTTCTGTGACTGATGAAACAACCATGAACACCTCTTCCGAAGCCTGCAGTATCTGCAGAAGACAGTTCAATTCATGCAGGACATAAAATTGCAGATCTAGGCAGATTCCAAGGAAAGAAAAGATGATGATTTCATCTTGATATCGAAGGTCAGCCACAATAGAAACTCAAGCAAATCAGGAAATGGTATTAGGTCCATTTTGTCCGCGCTGGAACAGCAAACAAGGAGTCGGTGTCAGAATTAAGGTGTCCACCATTACATTCGTAGATCTCAAGTTCCACAGTAAACATAGAGTTTGGGGGCCATAGTGTTGGTAGAGAAGTCTCTGTACATCAGCATGTAAAAATGGGGTATGTACCTCACTTTACAGCCAAGTCCTTCGTCTGGAGCCTGCAAGGCAAAGGAAATAGAGGTAGACCTAAAAACACAATTAGAAGTTTATTAGAGATGGAGATGCATGAATAGTATGAATAAGGCATAGAGGGAGCTGCAGGCTCTAGCAACAGATATCCACCTTTGTGGTGAGTTGGTTGAAAGTCTATGCTCCAAGGCAGATAAAGAGCAAAAGAAGAATAGGAATCATGGTTACATAGTGGTTGGTGTTCTGGCTTAGGCCAGAGATCCCAATTCAGTCCTTAGTAATGCTGGATGTTATCTTCTCACCATTTTGGCTTTGGGGGTCAACCCTGGCACTTCAGGTGTGTGTCCAATCTGCAGATCACATACTCCAAGACCTTCTGGCCTAGAGAGACAACAGTGGAAGATACACTCTATGGACCACTGAGTGAACTAAAAACTACTGTTAGATTCATACAAGAGACAACATTGCAGTTATAGACAAATTTCAAGTGAACAAAAGAAGAAGAAGCATATAATCATGGGATATTTAACTAATTTTACAGCCGAGTTGGTTGTCTCCAGCCTACAGGGCAAGTGAAATAGAAGGAGACCAAAAACATATGGAGGAGAGAATTAGAGATGGAGATGAATTAATAGTATGAGGAGGACATGGAGGAAGCTGCAGGAGGTAGCAGAAGATAGGATAGCCTGGTTGATAGTTGGCTGAGAGCATGTGATCCCAGAGGGGATGAAAGGCATATTAAGAGCTGGAGTCGTGGTAACAATGGTTGATGCACTGGCTTCTTAAGACAAAGATTTCAATTCAGTCTCAGTGGTACTGGATGTTTATCTTCTTTGTGAACAAGTTGATAAATTGGCTGGCTCTGCACCCCCTGTAGATGGCCAGCCCATGGATCCTGCCGATGTTATTAACGTCCTTAAAGATATGGCGAGAAAAGAGGCCTTTGACGTCAGTGAATCCATATCGCTGTCCAGGATGAAAGACTTGGGAGTAAGAATCGCCACGACCAGATGCGAGAAGTACATCAGGAAAACAAGGTGCCTCGTCAACCAAAACAGAACTGGCACTATTAGCCACCGGACGCTGATGCATATGCTGGCGGGAGGATCTGAGCACCTATGGACCTGCCCGGAGTGCAATGAAGATACCCCAACTGATAACTGATATCTTCTTTGTATGGCTTTAGGGTCATCCCAGGCACTTTAGATGTGTGTGTAAGGAGCAAGCAATGGGGGATAGTTAGCTTGTTACATTTTATTTTCTGATGGAGAAGGGATACCCTGTGGCCATATCCTGATTACTATGACATTGACTCTGCTACCACTCTGAACATTGACTTGGAGTCTGTTGACAATGAAATACCTCAACCCCATAGAGGAGTTGAGCTAAGAACTGATATTGATGCACTCAGGACATTAACATATGCGCTCCGTCCCCTCATTCAACAGCCAGTGAAGAGTCATACTACTAATCGTACCCACCGCTATCTGATTGAAAGTTCTTCTGGTCTTCACTCTGCTTTGAGATTCTTCCAGAACCCCTGCCGACCACCCACAATATAATTCTTTCCACATACAGCTTCTCAGTCTGTTCCCACGCTTCTCTACCTGGCACCACAGGCACATGACCACCTGTCACTTGTACATAGGTAATCTACCACCAAGAGGTGCATTCCCTGCCAACCTATCAGCCTGTTTATTCTCCCTATGGCCAGGGCAAAAAAATCCATACAATTCTTGCAATCTGTAACTTCTGGTGAGGATAGCCATTCCACACAACCTCATGGAGGAAACATGACCTAAATAGACTTACTCCCAGCCAGTCTGTGTGTGCTTTGCTGAACCTTGACCTGGATACGCCTCAACTGATTCAACGCCAAACAAAAACTAGGTTTAGACCACACCTGGCATACAATCAAATGAACGAGTATCATAATGTACATTTTCATTCATTGAGCACTGAAATTGTGTAAGATGCCACACAACGAAATAAATAACACAACAACTCTAGTATGTTCATAAATAAATACAAATGTATTGAAAGGCGTTCATTGAAATACGGAAAATAATTAGCGTCTTCAGACAGGAGACACAAGAAAATATTAAAATTGAAAGCTATAGTTACCGACCGGGATTCAAAACTGTGACCCCCAAATGATGACATATCTATGTGACCCTAGTACGGCGATATATTGTCCTTCTGTCCAAATGGAAGGTCACATGGCGATATATTATCCTTTGACACTTAATCAGTTAATGTGTCTCGCCTGCATATTTGAAGCTCTAGTTTCAGCCAGCCTTGCATGCCCCGCTGATTTCTTCTGCATATTTGAAGATCTAGTTCCAGCCTTGCATGCCCTAATGGTCTCTCCTGCACATTTAAAGCTCTAGTTCCAGCCTTGCATGCCCTACTGGTTTCTTCTGCATACTTGAAGTTCTAGTTCCAACCTTGCATGCCCCGCTGGTTTCTCCTGTATATTTAAAGCTCTAGTTCCAGCTTTGCATGCCCTGCTGGTTTCTCTGTTTGGAGAGGGGAAGGAGAACTCTGCAGCAGTCTCCTTAGAGATAGTTCTTTGGTGCCAGTTTTGTAGAAAAGTCCCTACACCAACCTCACTCCAACAGATACAAACCATTTTCAGGGCTCCAACATCTAAAAGTCAGCGCTACGGACTTACAAGAGTTAAAACTCGGCCTTCCACGGGATTCACCTAACAATCTGTTACTTCATCATAAAAGATGGATACTTTAGTTATTTGAGGGTCATCCAGTAAGTATCCGGATTAAGGTTAACCCAAGGACGAAGATGATTAGTTTTAGTAACTACTCCAAAGTGAATAGTACACATGTGACACCTGGTGGTGGTATGGGCAATATCAGTTTTAGAGTACTTTATTTTTGCATATCCTTTACAGGACATCGCTGTCAACACCAGCATCTTTCAGCTGCATGTTGATTTCTTGGCAAGATTACGCTCAGTAGACATTGCTTTCTGAGCGGCCGGCTCACATACCCCGTAAGTTACCGATGCGATTCGAACTACTGCTGATTCTCACCGTCATCAAGTTATCGACGAGAGTATACGAGATTACGGAGAAAAGTCATAACCTCTAAGCCACGAAGGTTTTCAAAATGGTGCTCAGGCGAGATGATATCTGTGAAGGAACAGCATATTGTGATGGCATTTTGGTAAAAGAACGTTCAAAACCCGCTGAAATTCATCATCCACTAACTGTTTGAAGAACAGGCTAGCATGTTCATCAGTATTTGAATGGTGTAAAAGTTTTTGTGACGATCATGAATCTTTCAAGTATGAGCCCTGCGAAGGTTGATCGAAAAGTGTCATTATGAGTAAAGCCATTTACAGTGTTGAAACGAAGCCATGCGCATCATTTTGGGCTGCACGAGAGACACGAGCAGTGTAGCAATGAGATACCTCCTTGACTTCCCGACAATGAACCACAGGATCAAGATCTGGAGAGCTCGAGCATACTTAAAAATAAGTGCAGATGAGCAGCACCCTCTGCATGATGCTATTTTCAGAGAAAAGGCTAACATGCTAAAGAGGGGCAAATCATGGATGGGTCGGGCGGAAGATGTCGTCAGACAGGTCTGCAGTCTTACATGTATCAATCCCGGCAAGGAATGGGTGCCGGTTCCCCCAGCTTTTAAGTGCACGTTCTCCTGCATTATCACACTCGACAGACGGTGCAGAAAGCAGAACCCTGCCGCTGTCAATGCAGAGGTCAACGCGCTCATCTATGAACATACAGATAGCCCCGAAGTGCTCATCTATACAGATGGATCTGTTGTAAAGCAGCAGAGAAGTGCGTGGGCATTTACAGCCCGTTCAGTGGGCCGAACCGTTCAAGAATCCAGTGGTGCTCACACTATGACCAGGAGCAGTATGACAATGGAGGTGATGGCAGTTACACGGGCTTTCATATGGCTGGAATCACAGCATTATGTTAGTGTACTAAGTGATTCAATGAGCATGATTCAGAAGGTCGAAGCTGGATCTGTACGTAGAAGAGGACTGAATCGCTGCGGAAGTCTGTTGTCCGTAAAGTCACCTTCATCTTCGTCCCGGGACATGCGGGAGTCGAAGGAAATGAACGAGCTGATAAACTGGCTGGCTCTGCACCCCCTGTAGATGGCCAGCCCATGGATCGTGCCGATGTTATTAACTTACTTAAAGATATGTCGAGGACGCTAACGTCAGTTAATCCACAACGGTGTCCAGGATGAAAAACTTGGGAGTAAGAATCGGCACGGCCAGACGCGTGAGGTACGTCGGGAATTCGAGGTGCCTCGTCAACCAACACAGAACTGGCACTATTAGCCACCGGACGCAGATGCATATGCTGGGGAGAGGATCTGAGCACCCATGGACCTGTCTAGAGTGCAATGAAGATACCCCAACTGATAACTGATAAGTGTTGAAAAGATTTTTGATGATCACCAAGTTACTGTATGCAAAATCGTGAGGGCTACTGCATAAGCAAAAGTTTTCTGGACATTATTATCAGGGATTATCTTAATTTTCATAAAGTTTCCTGTCGATTGGTGGTTAAACAACTGAATCTTGACCCAAAAAACAAGGACAAGAGTAGCTGAGTAGATCAGGTAGTTCTCCAACAGCTCAAGGACCAGACAAAAGAATTTTCTGCTACCGAAATACAGAAGCTCATAGACTAATGGGGACAATGCGTTGCACTGGCAGGTGACTTAGAACAAAATACAGGTAATTTTAATCGATCTCTCATAGTTATCTAAAGATTACACCAATCTGGATACTTACTGGATGACTCTCGAAGCCTGTGGATTTATGGCTTACCCAGATGGCACCTAATGAACAGCCAGAATTTTCTTCATGATGCCAACGCCTGCTTGGCTAACCATAACCAATGAATTGTTATTACTTAGTGTCTGAACTGAAATTGTAAAGCTAACCATAACGAGTCAATCAAGCTGACTACTGGCATAACTCCCATGATGGAATAAGCCAGGAAGAGAGACAATCTTCTCGTTAGGGTCAGTGGCGCATAATCGTTGCTGTACTTGCTCTGATCAAAGTTTTCCAGATAGGCCATGGTGCATACACTGATAATGGCAAAGATGGTATAGGTACTGCATATGATGTTCGGGATGATTATTACAGGTCTGGCCAGCGCTCCTGAAAAGTGAAATGGAAGTTAGCATCTGTGGAGCGAGGAACCAGATTTTCAAATGTTGTCTCTAAATATATATATATATATAAACCTGAAGTATTCTTCTTCTTCTTCTTCGTTCATCCGGAGTTTTTTTTCGGATGTGAATGCGTTGTGCCTGTTTACAGCAGAGCTGCGTTCTTGCGCCGTTAGGCCGACACATCCGACTTCTGCGGAACCTGAAGTATTAAACTGAGAGAAATTACTTTATTGCACTGGGCTTTATCCGACACGGCTAAGTCTCTTTCTGCAGAGCAGCTGAGAGAAATGACTTCATTGAGCCAGGTTTGATTTGATAAGGTTCAGTCTCTTTCTGCAAAGCAGCTGAGAGAATTGACTTCAATCCGGGTTTAATCCGACATAGCTTAGTCTCCTTCTGCAGAGCAACTGAGAGGATTGACTTCATTGCGCCGGGTTTTATCCAACACAGCTGAGTCTCTATCTGCAGAGCAGCATGCCAGAAGCGTCGCACACATCACGAACTCCACAGCCCCAGTGACGAACCTCAGGAGTTATATGTTGACCATGTGGACTAAGAATACATGACGTTTTCTGTCCAGCCTTTGTTTCACAGCTCTTGCTGTCCTGTTTGCTTCACAAGTGACTGCACCCGTGCGTAATGACGTACGCCACGAATTTCGGTCTTTGGCAGCAGCCTCCCAAGTGTCGTGATGAATTCCAAAATATTTTAGTGAGATATTCAGAGTGTCTTTAAAACGCTTCCTCTGACCACGTTGGGAGCGTTTACCAAAACACAGCTTGCGGTAAAATAAAAATTGTTTATGGAGCCTGTGATCTGGCATGTGAGTCAAGTGACCAGCCCAGCGAATCTGATTCTTCATTAGTAGAGTGTGGATACTGGGCATAGACGCTCTGTCTAGGACTTCAGTGTTTGGGATCTTGTCTTGCCATTTAATCTTCAATAGCTTCCTAAGGCAGACTGTGTGGAAGTGGTTAAATGTCCTAGCGTGAAGGTTCTACACATCACCGAAGCTCATTGTAGGCTCCTTCTTCGGGACTAGTTTTTATGGTATGATTTGGGAGTGACGAGCACGCTTGTCTACCGGGGCAGTGGTATTCTCAAATCTGCCTAGGGCAGGAATATTTGTCAATGACCTGGGCTTCCAGGTCGAACCAGCCAAAACAAAATTAGTACCAGGAAGTATAACGGTCAGCTTGGTACTGGCCGCTTCACCCACAGTGTTGATTGGTCTGTGTAAGAATATGAAAGAAGGTCCTTTATTTGTTTTTATTTTTGTTTCGATGTTGGCATGGAGGAATATTATCAGCAGGGTTGATCCAGAACACCAAAGACCAAGATCTGTAGAGAGCCATGAGCGCCTACGTCAGCCAGCGTGGCATTTGATGATGATAATGATATTTGTTTTTATTACTGGGTTTTCAGATTAACACAGCTGAAAAGGATTAGTTGCAATCAACCTCAGCACTTATTAGCTGTTTATTTTTTAAAAATTGACTAGGCAATATTATTTAAGTAGTTTGTCATTGCTTTCTGAATGCACGATGCTTTATCCCATCAAAATCAGTGCAAAGTAATCTGCTTCAAAATCATCCGCAACATTTTTGAACCCCCCACTTGATATGACTGAATTGTGAAAAGCAGTTCTATCTGCAAAGATACAGCGCCATTTTTAAAATAGGTAGCAGGACTTTGTTTTAGAGAAGTAATGTGGGTGGCGAGATAAAGACAGCATCATGCATTGAATAACGATTGGTCTAAACATGCGTGGCTAGAATGATGTACTTTATATATTTTATGGCATTGAAAGGGGTGCTTTATTTTATTATACTTATAAATGAGATGCACTGTAATATGAGATGGGGTTTGGTATAATATGAGATATTGTATGAAATGTATAAAATGGGATGTGGCATGATGTTTGGTATAATATGTAATATGGTATGAAATATATAAAATGAAACGTGGCATGATGTTTAGTATAATATGAGATATGGTATGAAATTTATAAAATTTGAATGCGGCATGATGTTAGGTATAATATGAGATATTTAATCGTTATGGTGCTAATCCCGTGAAGTCCCATCAGGCGGCGATAGTGCCGGGCCCCCTGCCTCGAGGGGGTCCACCCATGACTACTGGTGGTCACCTTCCCCTGTGCTGTGGAGTCAAGGCACAGAGGAGTAGGTTAAGAGCTATTGACCAAATACCCCGGACACTCAACATACTACAGTGGAATGCCGAAGGAGTTTACAAGAAGAAAGACTCCCTAACACAGCGTCTTCATAAAGATAGAATAGATGTGGCATGCATTCAAGAGACACACCTCAACGCCAATCACAAATTCTCAGTCAGAGGATATCAGGCCACACGTTTCGACCGCGAAGGACACAAAGGAGGAGTTCTAATACTTACACGAAATACAATACCTTGCAGCGAAGTATCTGTGATCTCTGACAACCAAACGGAAATTATAGGTGTTGATATAATGATAAAGGACGTGAAAATAAGAATCTACAATCTGTATAGCCCAGCAGATAAGGACCTTACACTCTCAAACATGAAAATAACTGACACAAACTGCATTATTGTCGGAGACTTTAATAGCCGTTCAGAAAGATGGGGATACCCAGATACTGACAAAAGAGGAGATGAATTGGAGGACTGGGAAATAGACTCAAATCTCCATCTACTCAACAAAGCGGATGACACACCGAGCTTCTACTCCAGAAGATGGCTTACCACTTCTACTCCAGACTTAGCTTTCTGCACAGGAGACATCCTCCACAAAATCGATCGCCATGTGCTGGACCAATTAGCAGGTAGTGACCACAGACCAATCAAGCTTGTAATGAATATGGAGTATGTTCCACAGGAGCAAAAGCCCTTGCCCCGCTGGAATTACAAACGAGCAGATTGGGACAGATTTGCCACACTAACAGACAAATATTGTGAAAACATAAATACACGATATGGCAACATGAAGCAAATGGTGGAAAGTTTAAACAGAGCGATAATACAGGCAGCCACTGAGTCCATTCCTAGAGGAGCGAGGAAAAATTACAAACCATACTGGACTGAAGAACTACAAAGTTTGGAGGACAAAGTTGAAGATGCCAGGAAGACAGCAGAGAGAGAACAAACAATTGAAGCGAATATCTCTCTCAAAGCCATCTCAGCAAAATATAAAAGAACAGTAAATCAAACAACAAGAGATTGTTGGAGGGAAAAAACAGAAAACCTGAATTTTGACAGGGATGGAAACAAACTATGGAAACTAGTGAAAGCCATGAACAATGAAGGACCTAGAAACAAACAAATAACAATTAAACAAGGAAATGCCTTGCTTACAGGAAAAAAGGCTGCAAATGCACTAATGGAACACTATGCAAATGCAAACCACATTGATATTACAACCGAACAGAAGAAAGCAATCAAAGACAAACAGATACATCATAGAAATACAGAGACAGCAGCAGAATATATGATGGAACAGGCAATGAATACCCTAAAAAAGAAGAAATCACCAGGAAAGGATGGAATCACAAATGAAATGCTAATAGGACTAGGCACCAAGGCAAAGAAGAAACTACTAGCAGTCCTAAATAACAGCTGGAAGAGAGGAATAGTCCCACAGGCATGGAAGGAAGCTATACTAATACCAGTCCCAAAGAAAGGAAAAGACCTGGAAGAACCAAATGGCTATCGACCTATCAGTCTACTTAGCTGTGTAGGAAAGTTAATGGAACGCATTATCAATGGCAGGCTAACATGGCATCTGGAAGAAAACTAACTCTTAACACCACACCAAGCAGGATTCAGAAAGTACAGATCCACTGAAGATCAAATAACCTATATAGCTCAGGAAATAGAGGATGCCTTCCAAGAGAAAAAGCACACACTAGCAGTCTGGATAGATTTAGAAAAAGCATTTGATAAAGTATGGAAGGAAGGACTGAAAGTAAAACTGCAAAACATGCATGTTTGTGGAAAAATGTATAAATGGATCAGCCACTACCTTGAGAACAGAACTGCCAGGACAAAAGTACAAGGACAAACAAGCAAAATGATGCTGCTGGAGCAAGGTATCCCCCAAGGAGGAGTTCTTTCACCAACATTATTCCTAGCATATATAAATGACATCACAGAAAATTTTCCAGCCAGAGTACACACATCCTCCTTTGCAGATGACCTAGCCATATGGACATCTGAAGAATATATTAGTACAGCTAACAGCAGAATACAGCAAGCCTTATTAGCGCTAGAGGACTGGTCAAAATCATGGCCAGTGAAGATAAGTGAGGAGAAAACAACATGCACAGTGTTCTCCCTCTCAAATAAAACTCAGCAACCTAAGCTGGTATTGAATGGAAAAATATTGCGCCATGAAGAAAATCCAAACTATCTAGGAGTCACCTTTGATCGTCGCCTGACATGGAAGACACAGGTTGAGAAAAATCGAACAAGAGCAAGGCAGAGAATGGCAATCATGAAAAAGCTTGCTGGTACAACGTGGGGAGCAGATGAGAAAGTTCTCAAGAAGTTATATACTGGACGGGTGAGGCCAGTACTGGAATATGGCATTGCAGCTTGGGCAACAGCAGCTAAGTCAAACTTTAACAAAATAAGTAGAGTCCAAAACCAAGGAATGCGAATCATAACTGGAAGCCTGAAGACAACGCCTATTAATGAACTAGAAAAGATCACTTGTTTACAACCAATGCAGGATAGAAGAGATAGCAAAGCCCAGCAACAAGCAGAAAAATTTAGAAGATTGACAGACCACCCTATGTACAACAGATTTAATGGTTTTGGAAAGGGAAGACTGAAGCGTAGCAACTTTGTAGAAACTGCAAAACGAAGGATTAGGGCAGATCCTATACTTAACATATCAACAGTCAAGCCCATACACAATGCACACAAGTTCCCAGCTTGGAGACAGCAGCAACTGCCTGAGATGATAGAAAACATTCCTGGTATTGAGAAAAAGAACACTCAGCATGAAACCGAAAGAAGAGAAATAACCCTAAACTACATAAAAGAACATTACCCAAGCAGGAATTGGACCCATGCATATACAGATGGATCAGCCAAAAATTCAATAGAGAATGGAGGAGGAGGAATTCTCCTAAATTTAAAAAATGGAGTGAAAAAAACACATTCAATGGCAACTGGAAAATTTTCAAGTAACTTCAAAGCGGAGGTAGAGGCTCTGAAAACTGCAGCAGAAATGCTCCTGATGGAGGAAAATAAAGAGAAGCAAATAGCTATCTTCACAGATGCAAAGTCAGCTGTCTCAATACTGAAGAGCAATAACAGCACAGAACTAACTGACCTAAGAGCAGCACTCCATGGTCTATGCCAGAAATCCAAAAAAGTTGTAATACAGTGGATCCCATCACATTGCAGTATACCTGGAAACGAAGAGGCTGACAGACTGGCAAAAGAGGGCGGACGACTACCACAGCCTGACATAGACATAACCTATAATGAGGCAAAGAGGTTGATAAAAAGCACTTATAGAACCAAATGGGAATCAGAGCATCCAGGCCATCAGAAGGATGATGCATATTACAAACTCGACCGAAGAGAACAAGTAGCAATCTTCAGACTCCGCACAGGACATAACAGGCTGAAATACCACTTGTTCAATAAACTAAAGATAGGAGATACCGATGAATGTAATTGTAGAACTGGAAAAATGACAGCAAAACATTTGCTGCAGGATTGCCCAACGTATGCAGAACAGAGAAAGATATTTTGGCCCACACCTGCTTCATTTGAGGACAAGCTCTATGGAGATATCAACAAGCTAAAGTTGACCGCAGCTTACTTTAACTACATACAGGTTGACATTTAAAGGTGCATGAAGACCCAGAGGCATGAAATGGAATATTGCTTGGATAGCAAATCCATTATGTGGAAAGTCCAAATCGAAAGCTCGCTGTGTGGGCTTCATAAAAGGTGGAAAAGTGTCCTAGTGGCACGAAATGGAATATTGCTTGGATAGCAAATCCATTACGATGGAAAGTCCGAATCAAAAGCCCATTGTGTGGGCTTCATAAAAGGTGGAAAAGTGTCCTAGTGGCATGAAATGGAATATTGCTTGGATAGCAAATCCATTACGTGGAAAGTCCGAATCAAAAGCCCACTGTGTGGGCTTCATAAAAGGTGGAAAAGTGTCCTAGTGGCACGAAATGGAATATTGCTTGGATAGCAAATCCATTACGTGGAAAGTCTGAATCAAAAGCCCACTGTGTGGGCTTCATAAAAGGTGGAAAAGTGTCCTAGTGGCACGAAATGGAATATTGCTTGGATAGCAAATCCATTACATGGAAAGTCCGAATCGAAAGCTCACTGTGTGGATGTCATCTGCAGACTGCATACTTCTGGTTTCCGGAAGAACAGCCTATGGTGAACGGAAGGCCCAATATACGGAAGTGAGGCTAAGCAGCCATGTGCAGGACGTGACGATTCCTTGGGTGAGCCCAGTATCAGAGCGCTATGTATCGGTTCTGCAAGTATGGAAGCCTCCTTGGATGGCGGGGAATGCCCATGGTCTGCCCCTGCCTTCCCTTGAGGGCTGACCAGGATCTTTGGCTGTTCTATATGGGCCAGCTAGGATGGGGGATAACACCACAACAGTGAGAGTCAAACGTCCTAAGAAAACCCCCGGGAAGGTTAACCCGGTCAATAAATGCCCGCAGAAGTCGGATGTGTCGGCCTAACGGCGCAAGAACGCAGCTCTGCTGTAAACAGGCACAACGCAATCACATCCGGAAAAAAAAACTCCGGATGAACGAAGAAGAAGAAGAAGATATGAGATATGGTACGAAATGTATAAAATGAGATGTGGCATGATGTTTGGTATAATATGAGATACGGTATTAAATGTATAGAATGAGATGTGGCGCGATGTTTGCTGTAATTTAAGATATAGGAACAAGTAAAAGACTCTTTTACACTTCTTAAGATGCATAAGGTATATATATATATATATATATATATATATATATATATATATATATATATATATATTACTATATTATATATATATATATATATATATATATATATATATGGTGCCATACCTATATTTGTAAAGACCAGTTGGTACTGGAATGAGCCATGGCAGCTTAGCAGCTAGAAGCTCGCCTGCTGTACTTGTGGTCTTGGGGTCGATTTTCATCAAGGTGTTCTTGTATTTGTAAAACTTATTTGGGCTCCCAGGCCGACTGGCCTAAAATTGGTGCCAAGAAATGTCTTAGGAAGTAAGGATGATTAGTGCAATACTGACCACATACAGAGTGCCGATTGGTCTATACAAATATAGGTCCAGCACATATGTTCAAGGTGCCTTAAGGTGTGCAGAAGGTAATTTAATCACTTTCTTACTATTTAATAACAGATGAATTAAAAAAAAAAACAAAAATACTTTATTTAATGTATGTCAATTCACTCAGCATGCCACTGATAATTATTCCGTGTGCCACGTTTGGCGTGCATGCCGTAGGTTGCCGGCGATTGGAGTATGATATAAAACGAGTTACTGTATAAAAAGTTATGATGGAATATGAGATTTTGTTGTTGTTGTTGCGTATCCCTTACGGGACGTTGCAGTCAACACCAGCATTTTCAGCTGCTATTGATGTACTAGACAAGTGTTACGTTCAGTAGTTTGCCATTGCTTTCTGAACGACCGGCTCCTATACTTTTTTCGAAAACACCAGCACCGCTGTGATTCGAACCCGGGTCGGGGTATACGGGCTCACAAACCGCGTTCACAAGCCCTTAGCCACAGGGACCGGTGGAATATGAGATAGCATATAATAATATTAGTTGTGTTATAATGTGAGGCATGGTATAATAATGAAATATCGTATACCACGATATGTGGTGAAATACAATACTGTCTGTCTGTCTGTCTGTCTGTCCGTCCATCCATCCATCCATCCATCCACCCATCCATTTATCTTATCTATCTGTCTGTCCGTCCATCCGTCAGTCCACCCACTCACTCACCCACCTACGTATCCATCCTCCCACTCATCCATCCATCCATTCATCCATCCGTCTGTCCATCCGTCTACCTACCTACCTACCTGTCTGTCTGTCTGTCTGTCTGTCTGTCTGTCGAGTTTGTTCATATTAGTTTAGTGATTGTAAAGCAGCGAGTATGTGTCTAGATGTCTGAGTGTGGTGTGTGGGTGGGTGTGTGTATTGTGAATGTGTGTGTGTGTGTTTATATGGGTGTATGTGTGTGCATGTGTATATGTGTGTGTATTTGCGTGCATGTGTGTGTGTAAATGTGTGCATGAGTGCGTATGTATGTTTGTGTGTGTATATATGTGTGTGTGTTTGTGTGTGTATGTGTGCGATATCAGTGTATGTGCGTGTGTGTGTGTGTGTGTGTGTGTAAGTGTGTGTGTGTATGGTCGTGTATGTATGTGTATATTTTTGTGTGGGTATATGTGCATGCATGCTGTGTATGCGAGGGAGTGTGTATTTGTATGTTACTGAGTGTTTGCATAACTGTGAGAGTTTGTGCAAATGATGTAAGTATGCATGCAGGTATGTATGAGTGTGTGTGTGTTTATGAATGTGTGTGTGTGTGTGTGTACGTGTGTCTGCTTATCTCATAACATGGTAATATGCATTGTTTATGTTTACAAAATACATTTGACAATGTTTTTTTTATTCCTATGTGAATGTAACATGCACAATTGATGAATGACAGATGAATGATTGGAAGGGCCGAATGTAAGACGGGCCTGCGTGCCCAATTTGTTACCCTTTGAAAATAAAGACCGTTCTGTCTGTCTGTCTGTCTGTCCCTCTCTGCCTATATATCTACCGCTCTGCGTACCTACCTACCTACCTACCAGTATGTCTCTCTGTTCGTGCACTGTACCGAGACTCGCCCAGTGTGATTTTTATGGAAGAATGATCACTTATAGAATTATCACTTATAGAATGTCTAAACATGTGTGGCCTGACAAGTGATAATTTAAGCTCGGACCTACCGTGAAAGTAGCAACGGATAGCCCAAACGTAGAAGGGAATCCCAAAGATATGTTCCACAAAGCATAATGATAAGTACCAGGGATGCTTCCACGCATTTGCAAGAAATATATCGTTGAATGTGCTCAGGTAGAGAGTACGTAGTTCCCTCACCTAGCCATGCATGGTATAAATAATCAGATATACAGACTGCAAATTAAATAGATATATAGATAGACAGACAGACAGACATACAGTCAGACGGATGGATGGATAGGCAAACAGGCAAGCAGAAGACATATATGTAGATAACTAGTAAGACAGTTAGGTAAGTAGATGAATAGACAGACTTACACAGAGACGGGTAGATCGATAGATCGATCGATCAATAGACAGACAGACAGACAGACAGATATAGATAGATAGATAGATAGATAGATAGATAGATAGATAGATAGATAGATAGATAGATAGATAGACGGGTAGATAGAACGAACGAATGAACGAACGAACGAACGAACGAACAAACTTTATTTTCAAAGGGTTAAGAATTGGGCACGCAGGCCCGTCTAACATTCTGCCCTTCTATCACTCTCTTTCATACATTATTTCATTCACACATCATTCAAGGCTAACAAAGAACAGTAACAATATAAAAGATATGCATTATAAAGGCATGGGCAAAATGCAAACATCAAAACTACACGACACAGTAATATTAGATAATGGTCTGACACTTGTTATTAGCCATGTGGAATATACTGGCCTACAAAAAGGTGATTGGCTGTTATACTAGGGTTTTGATAGACCGGCAGGAAGATAGACATTCAGGTAGATTACCAGCCATGCAGTCAGATAGAAAAGTAGATGAATAGGCAGACCGACTTACAGATAAACGGATAGATAGATAAACAGCCAGAAAGGCAGGTATGCTGACAGACCGACATACAGATAAGTGGACAGACATACATACAGGTAGAGGGTCAGTCAGAAGGGCATAACGTTTGAAAAGAAGCCTTGGAATCAATAACACGTGAAATGATAACAAGGACAGGATAAGACAGCCAGTGCCTATATATATATATATATATATATATATATATATATATATATATATATATATATATATATATATATATATATATATATATATATATATATATATATATCAAGAGACATTACTTCTAGTAGCATTGATATATTATGTAATTTAAATAATTCTTGCATCTGTCTTAAAGTTTTATAAAATGTTTAAAGTAGTTATCTACAGTCATATGGGTTATAATATAATGATAAAATCTTTAAGGCATTCTCAAAGTTTTCATAAAAATAATGCATCTATTTTAAATATGTGAAAATATTCTAACTCATCTTTTTATGTTTAAAGAAGTTACCTACAGTCATGTCCATTATAAACAATGTGAGTAGTAGGAGACACGCAAACTACACCGAAAATGGGGTTTCAAACCCCCGATAAATCCTTCTATACGGGATTATCCCGCCATCTTGTTTCGTCATAAAAGCCAACATCACTTTTCAAATGTTGACGGGAATTTTCTTGGATCTGGGTGACTACTTCCGGTTGTCCTGCTGACTACATCCGGTCCCGGGACGGGCGGGCGCGAGCAGGTCCATCCGCCGGCCGCCTCCGCTTCCCCCGACCGCTTTCGAGCCCATTCAAAGACAGCGAGGCAAGCCCCGTGCACGTGGAATACTTATATAGATAAGTAGACCAACTAGTCACCGGGCACCTGCGTTCGAGTCCCAGTGAGAGGGTGTGTATGTGTGTGTGTGTGAGTGTGTGTGTGTGTGTGTGTGTGTGTGTTGTGTGTGTGTGTGGTGTAATCGAACACCAGTCATGTAGATATCGACCCCTTCTATGAGGAGACCGAAATCAATATGACAGATTGGAAAAAATTATGTCTTTCATCACTCAAGTTACCCCGAGTAGGCCAAGGAATGGCCTCGTCAATAAACTTTTTCATGGCTAAGCATGGTAGTTAATTCGGCGGGAGTCCTTACACATGTATCAACTTTAAGCGCTTGGTGAAAATCTGTTTTAAAAGATATAGTAGACAGGCATACATTACTAATAAAAATTAAGCGTAATCAAATAATACACGGCTAAATATCTTGTATGTACATCGGAGAATAGTGATGTGAATAAAAAATATAAAACTAAATTAAAATAAGGCATAACTTGTTAAGATAATCATAAAAACATGTAATAAAATTAAACAAATAACGTTCCCTTTTTACAAACATAAATAAATTAACCAGGTAAGACTAATCGGGTCCCTTGGCTCAACCAGAATTGTCTCCCTTTTCCCGCCGACAACGACCCGGGAGAAAGTTAATAGCCAAGGGCCAGCGGGTACTGATAACCAGCGGTAGATAAAATATGAAGATACCTTTGACACGGTAGCCGAGTTTTGGTCAGTAAATACTGACATGTACAGTTTTAAATGAGTGGTAGAAATAATACTGACTATGTGTGTACATGTATGTGTGTGTATGTTATGTATCTGCGTGTGTGTGCGTGTATGTATGTGTGTGTATGTGTATGTGTGCGCGTGCATGTAGGCACGTGTGCGTGCGTGGGTGTACTGCCGAGTGTATGTGTGTATGTGCGAGCGTGCATGTTTGCTCTCAAGTACAGGACATCGCATTGAGCCCAACCAATCTGTGAAGCGTTGTGCTTACTGGGCAAGATTGTTGTTGTATTTTTGAACGAACGGCAGCCATGTCATGTGCGTGTGTGTGTATATATATGTGTGTGTGTGCGCGCGTGTGTGTGTGTGCTATCAATTACAGGACATCTCAGTCAGCCCAACCAATCTATGGAACGTTGTGCTTACTGGGCAAGCTTGTTTTTGTCTTATTGAACGAACGGCAGCCATGTCATGTGCTTGTGTGTGTATATGTGTGCGTGCATGCGCGTGCATATGTGCTATCAATTACAGGACATAGCAGTCAACCCAACCAATCTGTGGAGCGTCGTATTTACTGGGCAAGATTTTTGTTGTCTTTTTTGAACGAACGGCAGCCATGTCTTGTGCGTGTGTGTGGGTATATGTGTGCGTGCATGTGCGCGCATGTGTGCTATCAATTACAGGACATAGCAGTCAGCCCAACCAATCTTGCGAGCGTCGTGCTTACTGGGCAGGATTATTTTTTTTGAACGAACGGCAGCCATGTCATGTGCGTGTATATGTGTGCGTGCGCGATCGCGCGTGTGTGCTATAAATTACAGGACATCGCAGTCAGCCCAACCAATATGTGGAGCGTTGTGCTTACAGGGCAAACTTGTTGTCTTTTTGAACGAACGGCAGCCATGTCATGTGCGTGTGTGTGTATATGTGTGCGTGCGTTCGTGCGCATGTGCGCACTCATAGGAAACTTCAATATTGGGGGAGTGGCTGTGGAGTGGGTGTAGGACAGGTTTGCTGTTAGTAAAAAGGTGGGTGGATCAAGAGGCCGTGAGGGGTGAAGATTCTAGCAAAGAGGCAACCGAGGCTAAATGGTGAAGACAGAGGGTGGAAAAATGATTAGCGAGGAAGTCATCGTGGCTGAATGATCCTATCACAAATGGTAATGGGAAAACCATAACACATGCTCACTGTCTGGCGCTGCACCCGAACACCCGTGGCTATTTCTCACCTCCAACTCTTTCATTATTCGATTCAGCTCCGCTATAAACGCGTCTGGTGAGCTATATTGCTTCCGGTCACATGTGTAATCTCAACCAGACCACAGGCCCACTGTCTACGAGATATCAAAGAAGGCGCCGCATGGGTGTGATGGGGCTACAACACTATTCAGCCAAATGGGGGAGTGGCTGTGGAGTGGGTGTAAGACGGGTAGATAGGTGCTTCTGATCATTGTTAAGGGGTGGTCGAGTGGTTGGGTGGGTAGATAAATACGTCCATTCCTTGATAAGAACCTGAGGTTAAGTCTCATATTAAAAGTCTGGGGCATGAACACATAGTTGGCTGAGATGAGGGTGACCTCCTGGGTGACTCAACACGTGACGATACAATTAACGAACACACGTGAACGTGTTCAGACATGTCTATGGGGAAAACTGAAGGATGACTCAAAGCGTACTGACAGCATAACGATACAGCCGAGACACTTGGGTAATGGTCACAGTTGATTAAATACGGCGATGCGTCCGGTCATATGTCTAAGGTATACAATCGAAACACATGACTAAAACCGGTAAAGATGGCGTCGCACTCGATCACATGTGTAAGTGTACAACCACGTGGCTAAAACCAATCAAAGATGGCGCTGTAGCCGGTCACGTGTCTTATGGGATACATCCGAAAGACATGACTAATAACTCAACCGGTCAAAGATGGAGTCGCATCCGGTCACATGACCAGACAGTGCATAATAATCTGCTAAGTCATTCTACGTCAGCAAATAGCGTGTATAAGACGACCAGAATTCGTTGGATAGAAGTACAGGTCTCAGTGAACAGCAACCAGCTCACAGGTTTACAACTATTGATAACTGGTCAGCTATTAACGACAGGACTGTAAGTATATTACAGCCATTTTGTTTTTTATGTAGGTGTTTTAATACTCGCCCGCTAGTGTGGATTGACTAAAGGTTAAGGATGCCAATGATGATGTTCGCTCGACGTTTGGTGAGGATGGTTCTGGAGTATCCTGTTGTTGATTATAATCGAGGATGCACTCCTCAAATCTATTCAGGCTTAATGTGATTATTTCTTGTTTGGTGAAGTTCTGTTGTAGTACATCCCGCAATCAAACCGTTACTAGATCTGCAAAACTACCACCCTCACCATAATCACAAGAATGACTGAATGGATTCTCGGCTTCTTGATTTTGTGGGACATTAAGACACGCCATGCAATAACTGTATGGTTCAGCTCTTAGTATGCTCCACAGTTTGCTAATTAGGTTTTCGTGGGCCTCGGTATCTGTAAAAAAGATAAGAATAGGGTACTTTATCAGCGTTATAGACATGGATATTACAGTTAATAGCTATCAATCTGACATGCACTTTCTGTCACACAGTTCATATATTTCTATCGGTATTGTGGACCCTGCAGTACACTTTCACCTTCCCCTATGACTACACATTACTACCTATATTATTACGGTACCACCATAGTGCTGTGTTCAAAAGTTCGAATGCCAGCTCTATTCCATGTCGACCCAGCCTACAATACTATAGGAAGAAATGACTTGTCTCTTCAGCTATAGGCGCCTAGCACCATATATCCATGTATTATACTAGTATTGTTGGGAGAATCACAATGAAAATGTGAAAGCTTTATAAAAAAAAGCCACCTTACCGTTAGAGACTTGTAACATTGTGAGCTGGTTGCTGTTCACTGAGACCGGTACTTCAATACGGTGAATGGTGGTCGTCTTATACACGCTATTTGCTGACGTAGAATGACTCAGTGGAATATTGTCTGGACATGTCTGGTCATGTGACCGGGTACGACTCCATCTTTGACCGGTTGAGTCATTAGTCACGTGTTTCGGATGTATCCCATAAGACACGTGACCGGCTACAGCGCCATCTTTGATCGGTTTTAGCCATGTGGTTGTACCCTTACCTCTGTTTTTTTTATCTAGTGGGTCATTACACTCGTGTCTCGGCTGTATCATTAAATGCTATTGGCAAATGCACAAATCAGTGCTCGAGGCGCTCCTTGTGGGACATTGCCGGTACTAAGGACACTACTTTCTGTACGCAGGCTTGATGAATCAGTCATGTGCACGTGTTGATTGGTGTCGCAGCCAGCAGAGCACATACTCCAGTTATATGTGATTAGCACCATATATCTCTTTATTATACTAGTATTGTTAGGTTAACTGTATGCCTACTTGGAGAAACACAACGAATATGTGAAAGCTTTATCAAAAAGCCAACTTACCGGTAGCGAGTTGTAACATTGTGAGCTGGTTGCTGTTCACTGAGACCGGTACTTCTATCCGACGAATGCTGGTCGTCTTATACACGCTATTTGCTGACTGTAGAATGACTCAGCAGATTATTATGCACTGTCTGGTCATGTGACCGGATGCGACTCCATCTTTGACCGATTGAGTTATTAGTCTCGTGTTTCGGATGTAACCCATAAGACACGTGACCAGCTACAGCGCCATCTTTGATTGGTTTTAGCCACGTGGTTGTACACTTACACATGTGATCGAGTGCGACGCCATCTTTACCGGTTTTAGTCATGTGTTTCGATTGTATACCTTAGACATATGACCGGAAGCATCGCCGTATTTAATCGACTGTGACCATTCCCCAAGTGTCTCGGCTGTATCGTTATGCTGTCAGTACACTCTGTGCCATCCTCCAGTTTTCCCCATTGACATGACTGAACACGTTCACGCGTGTTCATTAATGGTATCGTCACGTGTTGAGTCACCCAGGAGGTCACCCTCACCTCAGCCAACTATGTGTTCATGCCCCAGACTTTTAATATGAGACTTAACCACCGGTTCTTATCAAGGAATGGACGTATTTATCTACCCACCCAACCACTCGACCACCCTTAACAATGATCAGAATCACCTATCTACCCGTCTTACACCCACCCCACAGCCACTCCCAAATTCGGCTGAATAGTACTGTAGCACCATCACACCCATGCGACGCCTTCTTTGATATCTCGTAGACAGTGAGCCCGTGGTCTGGTTGGGATTACACACGTGACGGGAAACAGCGTCATATGTGATCAGATGTGAGCATTAGCCACGGATGTACGGGTGCGCGAGCTAGTGAGCATGTGCTATGGTTTTCCCATTACCACTTGTGATAGGATCATTCAGCCACGGTGACCTCCTCGCTAATCAGTTTTCCACCCCATGTCTCCACCATTCAGCCCCGGTGGCCTCTTCGCTAGTATCTTTTCCACCCCTGTCTCCATAATTCACCCACACCGCCTCTTGATCCACCCACCTTTTTACTAACAGCAAACCTGTCCTATACCCACTCCACACCCACTCCCCCAATATTGAAGTTTCCTACGAGCGCGCACATGCGCGCGCACGCACGCACACATACAACTACACACACACGGCACATGACATGGCTGCCGTTCGTTCAAAAGACAACAACAATCTTGCCCAGTAAGCACGACGCTCCACAGATTGGTTGGGCTGACTGCTATGTCCTGTAATTGATAGCACACATGCGCGCGCATGCACGCACACATATACACACACATGCACATGACATGGCTGCCGCTCGTTCAAAAAGACAACAACAATCTTGCCCAGTAAGCACAACGCTTCACAGATTGGTTAGGCTGACTGCGATGTCCTGTAATTCGATAGCACACACGCACTGCACACACACGCACATACACTCGGCAGTACACCCACGCACGCACACACGCCTACAGACACACACACACACACATATGCACACACACACATACATGTACACACATAGTCAGTATTATTTCTACCACTCATTTAAAACTTGTACATGCCAACATTTACTGATCACAACTGACCACAACTCGGCTACCGTGTCAAAGGTAATTATCTTCATATTTTATCTACTGCTGGTTATCAGTACCCACTGGCCCTTGGCTATTAACTTTCTCCCGGGTCGTGGTCGGCGGATAATTAGTGTTTACTTTTTCGCGCAGGTAAACTTCCATTCAAGGTGAGCTTAGTAAGAAAAAGGGGAGACAATTCTGGTTGAGCCAAGGGACCCGATTAGTCTCCCCTGGTTAATTTTATTTGTTTGTAAAAAGGGGACGTTATTTGTTTAATTTCATTATGTTTTTATGATTATCTTAGCACGTTATGCCTTATTTTAATTGAGTTTTATATTTTTTTTTTATTCACATCACTATTCTCCGCTGTACATATAAGATATTTAGCCGTTTATTATTTTATTACGCTTAATTTTTATGAGTAATGTATGCCTGTCTACTATATTTTTTAAACCAGATTTTCACCAAGTGCTTAAAGTTGATACATGGGTAAGGACTCCCGCCGAAATAACTATCATGCTGAGCCGTGAAAAAGTTTATTGACGAGGCCATTACTTGGCCTACTCGGGGTAACTCGAGTGATGGAAGAAATCTTTTTTTCCAATCTGTCATATTGATTTCGGTCTCCTCATAGAAGGGGTCGATATCTACATGACTGGGGTTCGATTACTTACTTACTTACTTACTTTTTTTACACACACACACACAAACACACACACACACACACACACGCGCGCACACCCCCACACTGTAGACTAGTTGGTCTACTTAACTATATAAGTATTCCACATGCACGGGGTTTGCCTCGCTTTCTTTGAATGGGCTCGAAAGCGGTCGGGGGAAGCGGAGGCGGCCGACTGAGGTACCTGCTGGCGCCCGCCCTCCCCTGGACCAGATGTAGTCAGCAGGACAACCGGAAGTAGTCGCCGAGACCCAAGAAAATTCCCGCCAACATTTGAAAAATGATGTTGGCTTTTATGACGAAACAAGATGGCGGGATAACCCCGTATAGAAGGATTTATCGCGGGTATGAAACCCCATTTTCGGTGTAGTTATCGTTTCCTACTACTAATGTGAAAAAAAATTCATTAAAAATAATTGATTTATTTTAGATACGTGAAAGTTTTTTTCTGTACTTTTTTGTGGGAGAGAAACTTGGTTGTCCTTCACACTTTGGCGTTTACAGGTAACAAGGATTTGTTTTTCCGTTCGCTTGGCCGGGAGAAGGTCAGTACAAAAGTCACACTTGCATAAAATGTATATGCTGTATTTTTATTTTAAAAAGACATTGTTTTTGTATATATTTTATTTTCGTTTATATAAAAAAAGAAAAGAAAGAAAGGTGCTACAATAGTTGGCCGCTTGTGCGGTCAACATCAGGTTTTCCCAACATTTCATTCACTGTTGTGGGTGTAAAAGAGAACACATGGTGTGTTGAAGGACATTAAGTTAATTTTTTTGTCTTGGTTCATACTTTATGCATACTATGTAAATATGTCATTTGATATTCAAACGCCCTGTTAAACAGACCTTCACCAATACCATACACGCAGCACTCCTGTTAAAATACTAAAAGGACATTGTTTTTGTATACAATTAACGTTTATATAAAAAAAAAGGTGCAACAATAGTTGGCCGCGTGTGCGGTTAACATCAGGTCTTTCCCAACATTTCATTCAATGTTGTGAGTGTGAAAGAGAAGATAGATAGATAGATAGATAGATAGATAGATAGATAGATAGATAGATAGATAGATAGATAGATAGATAGATAGATAGATGGATGGATGGATGGATGGATGGATGAATGGACGGATGGACGGACGGACGGACGGATAGATAGATAGATAGATAGATAGATAGATAGATAGATAGATAGATAGATAGATAGATAGATAGATAGATAGATAGATAGATAGATAGATAGATAGATAGATAGATAGATAGATCCCCGCCAGGGGCTATATACCATTGGGACACCCTTGGGCAAGGTGGAGTACCCATTTAGATCCCCGATCAGGGTTACGTGAAGCCATGGAAGCAGGTGGTGGATGGAGTGAGAGAGCAGCCGACAAATTGTTGTTGGTTATGGTCTTGCACTCTGCGGCGATAGGCAGTAGAGACAATGGCTAAGGCCACCGACTAGTACAGTCACTGCCCAGAAGGAAAGCATTGGCAAATTACCTTCTGCAAAACTTGCCAAGAAACCATAACAACCATGAAAGAAAACATAATAAGAAAGAGATCTGGTGGCGAGACCCCCAGGCCAGGCAGATCAGATAACACTGGGGAAGAGTGTGACACAGGGACTAGTACTAGTAATCGTGATGACGGAGTTAATTCTGACTGTGTTACCAAGGAAATCCCCTGTGTCAGACTACGAAAAAGAGTGTGAATATGAAAGTAGAATGTGAGAAGTCTGTATGAGGGGAAGCTTAAAGTGGTATGTGATGAGATTGAGAGGTTAAATATTTAAATTTTAGGAATTAGTGAACATCGCTGGAAAGGCAAGGGACATTTTACAACTGAAAATGGAAGTCTTATCATTTATTCTGGTAGAGACGTCGGAGGCCAGAGTGGAGTGGCATTTTGTTTAGATAAAACAACTGCAAAAGCATTACTAGGATATAACCCAGTTAGTGGTAGAATCCTCACTATTAGACTTAAGTTAAAGGCCGTCCAAAAAACACAACACTCATACAGATATATGCACCTACTTCAACAGCAGAGGAGGACGAAGTTGAAGATTTTTACAGCAAACTGCAAGACACATTAAATAAGATTAGTCATAATGATATAGCAATAATACTGGGAGATTTTAATGCAAAAGTACGTACAGGAAGAACTGAAAATGAGAGACACGTTTTAGGAAAATTTGGATTGGGAAACAGAAATGATGCAGGTGACAAATTAATTGAATTTTGCACGAAAAATGAGTTAATAATAGCAAACACACTTTTTAAACAACACCGAAGAAGACTCTTCACATGGAAGTCCCCGGACAGTATTACAAAAAATCAGATAGATTATATTTTAATACAAAGAAGATGGAGATCAAGCATAACATCTGCAAAAACACTACGAAGTGCAGACTGTGATACGGATCATCAGTTATTAGAAGCAGGTCTGAAATTAAAACTCAAAAAGCTTACCCGAGGACCAAGGCCACTTCGTTTTGATCTCACAAAACTACCAGATGCATACACTGTAGAAGTTAGGAATCGTTTTGGGGTCTTTATGTCTGTACAAGAGGAAATGACACCTGATGAACTGGCAGTACAAGCTAGAGATATCTTGATAACTGCAGCCAAAGATTTAATTCCGACCAAGAAAAAGCAACTTAAGCCATGGATTACATCAGACACGTTAGAATTAATAAAACAACGAAGGGAACTGAAACAGAAAGGAGGTGAATCCTATAACAGCAGGATGAAGTATAAATCTTTAACTCGAGAAATAAGAACACACAAAAGGACAGAAATCAATATATACAAGATTGCTGTACCAGAATAGAGCAATATCATAAGACTGGAAGAGATTATGAAATGTTCAAAGAAATGAAGTTATTGACAAGAAATGTTCAACCTCAATAGAATGTAATCTGTGACAAGACGGGCAATACTTTAACAGAATTTAGACACATTCTAGAAAGATGGCAGGAGTATTGCAGTGGAATGTACGATATGAGTGACAGTGAGGATATGAATGAGATACATGAGCCAAAGACAGCAGAGACAGAACCTGAACCCTCATTAGATGAAATTGCATGGGCAATAAAGAACCTGAAGAATGGTAAATCACCTGGATGTGATGAGATACCAGCAGAGCTAATTAAAGCGGGAGGAGAAGAAAGCTTACACATCTATCACACTTTATGTAAAAAGATTTGGAAATATGGTATATAGCCAAAAGATTGGTAGAGAACTATCTTCATTCCAATACCATTAAAGGGCAACCTGAAATTATGCACCAACTATAGAACTGTTGCCCTGATTAGTCATGCAAGTAAAATTCTACTAAAAATCATTATGGGAAGACTTCGTAGGAAAATGGAAGAAGAAATTAACATGGCTCAAGCTGGATTTAGACACGGAAGAGGAACAAGAGATCACATTCTCAATATGCGTTTAATAATAGAGAAGTGCAGATAATTTAATGTAAACTTATTCTCATGTTTTGTGGATTATTCAAAGGCATGTGACTGTGTACAACATCAGAAACTTTGGGAAATCATGAGGAATATGGGCTTTCCACTAAATGTAATACAACTCATAAGAATGCTCTATCTAGACCAACAAGCAGCAGTTAGAATAGATGCGAGACATCAGATTCGTTTGACATCTAGCAAGGAGTCCGTCAGGGATGTGTGCTGTCCCCCTATTTGTTTAACCCGAACGCCGAAAATATAATGAGAAATGTAAGAGGTGATATAAATAGGGAGCTTTATGATGCCCTTAAATATCGGTGGTCCTGATATACCAGAGATTCGGTATGCTGATGATACAGTATTGCTATCCACAACACAGACTGGTATAGAAAACCCATTAGCGTCAACCCAATTGAATAGTGAAAATCACAACTTGTATCTTAACATTGCAAAAACAAAGATAATGCATACAGATAAAACCACTATGTTTTATTTTTTAATTCGCATATCCTTTACAGGACATCGCTGTCAACAGCAGCATCTTTCAGCTGTCTGTTGATTTCTTGGCAAGATTACGCTCAGTAGTTTGCCATTGCTTTCTGAGCGGCCGGCTCAGTTATCCCGCAAGTCACCAGCGGGGGTAGAACCACTTCCAGCTCTCGCCCGCTACGAGACTCTGCGTGATAAGCGGGATTACGGAGAAAGTGTTGTAACCCCTCGGCCAGAGAGACCGGCAAAACCTTTATAGAGAAAGAAATATATGTTATTGAGGAAAAATTGGAGGTGGTGGAAAATTTTGAATATCTTGGGTCATTGATTTCCAACAACGGTGACACAACGAAAGAAATTAAACGACGACTATTAATTGCTCTTCAAAGACTAAAATAACTGAGTAAATTATGGTATGGGACAGACATTAATTTCCAACAACGGTGACACAACGAAAGAAATTAAACGACGACTATTAATTGCTCTTCAAAGACTAAAATAACTGAGTAAATTATGGTATGGGACAGACAGAACTACAAAAATTAGATTTTTAAGAGCATGAATCTTTCCCATTGCAACATACGCCTGTGTGACATGGACACTTACTAAGCAAGCTGAACAGCGCATAAACGCCTTTGAATATAAATGTTATAGTCAAGTTCTAAGAATATCTTAGGTAAAGAAAAGAACAAATGCATCAATACTTCAAGAGCTGAATAATGAAGAAGGTTGGCTATTAAAAACGATAAAACAAAGAAAATTGAAATATTTTGGTCACTTGAAACATCACCAAAGTTTGGAAAGAACAATAATGGAGGGGTATATGCCTGGGAAGAGAGGAAGAGGAAGGCCAAAGAGAAGATGGGCGCAGGATGTGGCGGATGATCTCCAGATGGGTGTATCGGACGTGGGGCATCTTGCTTATGATCGAGAGGTTTTCCGGAAGGTTGTTATGGGAGCGAGGTTCTGCAAAGGACATGCTACTGAATGAATGAATGAATGAATATATATATATATATATATATATATATATATATATATATATATATATATATATATATATATATATATATATATACACACTGACTGTCCAGACCATCTGGAAATACAGAGTGACGCTCTGGAAAGACTGGCACTACTGCAGCGCAGTGGTAGAATTGGCTCCATCGGTGAAAAGGTGGGGTCGACAGCAGACCGGGCTGACAACCCTTAATGCTGTATAATATCCTTGCGGCGCGTAAGGAAAGAACAGATAAGTGCCCCTTGGATCCTTCGAAAAAAAAAGGGGAGGGGGGGCGTGGCATGAAGGATCCCCTAATTACCACACGTTGACGATCCAGACCGTCCAACTGATCACGAACTCGACCGAACGACCTTGTTGGACGTACGTCTGTGGTAAAAAGCTTCGCCTCCTACCAGAGAATGAAAATTCACGCTGGACAAAAGAAGCGCGAGAGTACATCACAGGAGAATAGACAGCGCTCCCGTGAAGCGGATAAAACTAAGACGACAAAGGATCTCAGCCAGGGAGAACCCCACAGCGCTGAGAAGACTCAAGTGGATGTCCCCTGTGACGAACCCAAGCAACCTCTCAGAGTGAAGATCAAGTTCCCCTCTACCATCGAGAAGGCAGAATGGGCGCGATTAAATGAGACGTTGTCCCGTGTTTTAGAGAATGATCTAAAACACTCGCCACTAGAAAAGAAAGTGCACAAGTTCGGATAGATTGTATGTCTCCACTCACTTCGTCTATTTGATAGCAGCAAGAGAAAGGAGGCAGCAAGCCCGCAGAAGACCAGGCGCCAGAAGCTGCTTGAGGTGGTAAGAGCACAGAGGAAAGCCGCTCGAAAACGGTATAAAGCCTCACCCGACCACGAGAAGAAGGGCTTACTAGCCAGATATGGCAACATCTGAAAGCCAGGCACAATGCCCTCTATTGAGCCAAAAGATTCTGCAGGAACAGTAGAAATTCGAGGTTTGCGAGGGACTTATTTGAGCAGCCACGGTCCTGCAGCCTCAATGTCAGGAAAGAGGAACGGAAAGCTCTCCTCGTTAAGGCGTAATCAGTTGTCCAGCGGGACGTCCCACTCATAGAGGGGAGGGGGAGAAGAAGAAGAAGAGGAGATAAAGAAAAAGAGTTTAGTTTAGTCGATGGATCAACATCACGGCACACGGGTGTAACCCATAAGTGCTCCGTTCTTCTCCTAACTCAAACCTGAGTTTGGAGAAACTCAGCTCAGTGCACGAACTCCGTAGCACGGCGAGGATCCTGAAATACTTTGGGTAGATTTTTAACACGAAATTTTGCCCGGGCAGCGCCGTTAGGCTACCCTTTTTCGGTTCCAACTGCCAAGGAATTTTTTACGTGCGCAACAATACACACGGGCGTTCCATCTCACTCCCAGAGACCAGGGGACATTTTATTACTAGAAGTCCAGGTGAAAAAATCCCGGTCCACACCGGGGCTTGAACCCGGGACCTCCAGCACTCGAGGCGGACACCATATCTCGAGACCATGCGCCCCCTTTTAAAGAAAAAGAGTAGGGAGAAGAAGATGAGAGAAGGAAGAAGACCAGAAGGAGGGAAAGAAAAAAAGAAGAAGAAGAGAGGGAACGAACTAACTAACTTTATTTTCAAAAGGTTAGGGATTGGCCACGCAGGCCCTTCACATCTCTCTCCTGTCATAATTATTTCAATCATACATCACATATGAGGCTAATTGTGGACAACAGCAACAATAATGGAAAAAGAGGAAGATGGAGAGAAAGAATAAAATCACGATGAAGAAGAAAAGCACGAGAAGGAAGCTGAAGGAAAAGAACAGGAGAAACATTAAAAGTGAGAAGATAAATATAAAGCGGAGAAAGGAGAACAGGGCAATGAAGAAGAATAAAACAAAGAAGAAGAAGAGAGTGAGGAGAAAGAAGAAAGGAAAATGAAGAAAGAGCTCAATATACAACAACTAGATATGGTTCATACCCAACCAGGATATAGCCACAGCGGGTACACTGCTTGGGTGTCAAAGAATGTTGTACACAGAAACTGGTAGACAAAGTATCCGCACAGAATCCTATCCATGATTCGATGTCGAGGAACGTTGTCTGCGGGCATCTTGCTCTCTGTTGAGTGCTGTTGAGTTAACAAACACGTGATAAGAGATATATTGGTTTTACAATAACCGCAAGCAAAGCGCCAGACAATCTTTTGTTCAGCACATTTTTTTGGGGGGGGGGGGGGGTGGCCTTTTACTCAGTCCTTCTATTATATCATCGCCATTAGTACTGCCACCATCAAATCTACAACTAACTCTTCTCCTCCACGTCTTCTCTTCCCCAATCCTCTCCTCCATCTCCTCATTCTATTTCTTCTTGTTCTTGTTCTTGTTCATGTTCCTCCTCATCCTCCTCCTCCTCCTCATGCGGCTACTTCTATTACTTCTTCTTCTTCAGGTAGCGCAGACAGCTGAACATATTCTACAAGACTGCCACATGTTTCCTCAGTCACCGAGGGAATGTTAGTCACGGAAAGCTAATCTCAAATGCAGCGACATGCGTCCAATACATAGGAAATCTTGTGTAAACATTACTATAATAAAAGTAAAAGGAGGAGGAGGAGAAGAAGACAAGGAATAAAAAGAAAAAAGAAAGACGATGAAGAAGAGAAGAAGAAGGTCAGAAGTTGCAGAAGAAGCAACAGAGAAGGAGGAAGAAAAGAAGAAGAAGAAGAAGACGAAGAAGAAGAAGAAGAAGAAGAAGAAGAAGAAGAAGAAGAAGAAGAAGAAGAAAACGAGGATGAGGAGGCAGAAGAAGAATAAAAACATGAAGAACAAGATGAAGAAGAGAAGGAGGAGGATGCGAAGAAGATGATGACGAGAACACGTAAAGGAAGACAAAAACGAACAAGAAGAGGAGGAGGTTGAGAAATACAGGAAGAGAAGGACCTTAACGAGAAGAATAAACAGGAAAACCAGGCAAAGAGCAGGAGGAGAGGGATGAGAAGAAGAAGAAGAAGAAGAAGAAGAAGAAGAAGAAGAAGAAGAAGAAGAAGAAGAAGAACCCTTGACCTCAAAATGACACCAATACGTGGTTGAAAGAATGAACAAACATCAATGTTCCACTTTGTGGCACCCAAAAACATCATCTCCCCACTCCTTCCTACAGTCCATGCCGTGTGGCTTTGGCGATCAATGTCTGTTCACAGCCTCCCGTCTCTTGTGCAGTCATTGTTATCTAGATCTAAGTAACAAATACTTACCACCTCGTACCACCATAAGACTTCCGTTACATAAAAAATTACAACTTAAGTTTTAAGAGACACATAACTATAATTATAAGTAAGCAAATACGTTTGTAGGATATGAAGAACATTAAGACATGCATACAGCACTTCATGTTGACAGGATAAAAGCGTTATTTTAATTTTTAAATCGTATTTATTGTTAAGGATGTATTCCATTTGCTTGTTTGTTTCTTTCACATGGTTGTGTGCATTTATATTATTCAGTTCAGTTATATTCAGTTCATTAAAAATTATGATCGGCGAAAGGAAACAAACAGTCACTCATTATACCTTGCATTTGCGGGGAAGCCATAGCTGAGAGGTTGCAATGCTACCTCGGGTACAGGGGGAAAAAAAAGAGAGGGGGCGGTCAGTTTGATCGCTGCTTTGTTGTGGCATGCTAGTCCGAAGGTCTGACTTAACCTAGCACCCATACATCACACAGACATGGAGAACTTTGATGTTCCGACACACAGAATCCATACACCACACAGACATGGAGAACTTTGATGGTCTGACACACAGAATTGATACTTCACACAGGCATGGAGAACTTTGATGTTGTGACTTACATAGAATTGATACATCACACAGACATGGAGAACTTTGATGTTGTGATTTACATAGAATTGATACACCACACAGACATGGAGAACTTTGATGTTGTGATTTACATAGAATTGATACATCACACAGACATGGAGAACTTTGATGTTGTGATTTACATAGAATTGATACACCACACAGACATGGAGAACTTTGAGATTATGACTTACATAGAATTGATACATCACACAGACATGGAGAACTTTGATGTTGTGATTTACATAGAATTGATACACCACACAGACATGGAGAACTTTGATGTTGTGAATTACATAGAATTGATACACCACACAGACATGGAGAACTTTGATGTTGTGATTTACATAGAATTGATACACCACACAGACATGGAGAACTTTGATGCTGTGATTTACATAGAATTGATACATCACACAGACATGGAGAACTTTGAGATTGTGACTTACATAGAATTGATACACCACACAGACATGGAGAACTTTGATGTTGTGACTTACATAGAATTGATACATCACACAGACATGGAGAACTTTGATGTTGTGATTTACATAGAATTGATACACCACACAGACATGGAGAACTTTGATGTTGTGATTTACATAGAATTGATACACCACACAGACATGGAGAACTTTGATGTTGTGATTTACATAGAATTGATACACCACACAAACACAGAGGAACTTTGAGGGTGTGACTTACATAGAATTGATACACCACACAGACATGGAGAACTTTGAGGTTGTGACTTACATAGAATTGATACATCACACAGACATGGAGAACTTTGAGGTTGTGATTTACATAGAATTGATACACCACACAAACACAGAGGAACTTTGAGGGTGTGACTTACATAGAATTGATACACCACACAGACATGGAGAACTTTGAGATTGTGACTTACATAGAATTGATACATCACACAGAATGGAGAACTATGAGGTTGTGATTTACATAGAATTGATACACCACACAGACATGGAGAACTATGAGTTTATGATTTACATAGAATTGATACATCACACAGACATGGAGAACTTTGAGGGTGTGACTTACATAGAATTGATACATCACACAGACATGGAGAACTTTGAGGGTGTGACTTACATAGAATTGATACATCACACAGACATGGAGAACTTTGAGATTGTGACTTACATAGAATTGATACACCACACAGACATGGAGAACTTTGAGGGTGTGACTTACATAGAATTGATACATCACACAGACATGGAGAACTTTGAGGGTGTGACTTACATAGAATTGATACATCACACAGACATGGAGAACTTTGAGATTGTGATTTACATAGAATTGATACACCACACAGACATGGAGAACTTTGAGATTGTGACTTACATAGAATTGATACTTCACACAGACATGGAGAACTTTGAGGGTGTGACTTACATAGAATTGATACATCACACAGACATGGAGAACTTTGAGGGTGTGACTTACATAGAATTGATACACCACACAGACATGGAGAACTTTGAGATTGTGACTTACATAGAATTGATACACCACACAGACATGGAGAACTTTGAGGGTGTGACTTACATAGAATTGATACTTCACACAGACATGGAGAACTTTGAGGTTGTGATTTACATAGAATTGATACACCACACAGACATGGAGAACTTTGAGATTGTGACTTACATAGAATTGATACACCACACAAACACAGAGGAACTTTGAGGGTGTGACTTACATAGAATTGATACATCACACAGAATGGAGGAACTTTGAGGGTGTGACTTACATAGAATTGATACACGACACAGACATGGAGAACTTTGAGATTGTGACTTACATAGAATTGATACACCACACAGACATGGAGAACTTTGAGGTTGTGATTTACATAGAATTGATACACCACACAAACACAGAGGAACTTTGAGGGTGTGACTTACATAGAATTGATATATCACACAGAATGGAGGAACTTTGAGGGTGTGACTTACATAGAATTGATACATCACACAGACATGGAGAACTTTGAGGGTGTGACTTACATAGAATTGATACATCACACAGACATGGAGAACTTTGAGGGTGTGACTTACATAGAATTGATATATCACACAGACATGGAGAACTTTGAGGGTGTGACTTACATAGAATTGATACATCACACAAACACAGAGGAACTTTGAGGGTGTGACTTACATAGAATTGATATATCACACAGACATGGAGAACTTTGAGATTGTGACTTACATAGAATTGATACATCACACAGACATGGAGAACTTTGAGGGTGTGACTTACATAGAATTGATATATCACACAGACATGGAGAACTTTGAGGGTGTGACTTACATAGAATTGATACACCACACAGACATGGAGAACTTTGAGATTGTGACTTACATAGAATTGATACATCACACAGACATGGAGAACTTTGAGGGTGTGACTTACATAGAATTGATACATCATACAGACATGGAGAACTTTGAGGGTGTGACTTACATAGAATTGATACATCACACAGACATGGAGAACTTTGAGATTGTGACTTACATAGAATTGATACACCACACAAACACAGAGGAACTTTGAGGGTGTGACTTACATAGAATTGATATATCACACAGACATGGAGAACTTTGAGATTGTGACTTACATAGAATTGATACATCACACAGAATGGAGAACTATGAGGTTGTGATTTACATAGAATTGATACACCACACAGACATGGAGAACTATGAGGTTATGATTTACATAGAATTGATACATCACACAGACATGGAGAACTTTGAGGGTGTGACTTACATAGAATTGATACATCACACAGACATGGAGAACTTTGAGGGTGTGACTTACATAGAATTGATACATCACACAGACATGGAGAACTTTGAGATTGTGACTTACATAGAATTGATACACCTCACAGACATGGAGAACTTTGAGGGTGTGACTTACATAGAATTGATACATCACACAGACATGGAGAACTTTGAGGGTGTGACTTACATAGAATTGATACATCACACAGACATGGAGAACTTTGAGATTGTGACTTACATAGAATTGATACACCACACAGACATGGAGAACTTTGAGATTGTGACTTACATAGAATTGATACTTCACACAGACATGGAGAACTTTGAGGGTGTGACTTACATAGAATTGATACATCACACAGACATGGAGAACTTTGAGGGTGTGACTTACATAGAATTGATACACCACACAGACATGGAGAACTTTGAGGGTGTGACTTACATAAAATTGATACTTCACACAGACATGGAGAACTTTGAGATTTTGACTTACATAGAATTGATACACCACACAGACATGGAGAACTTTGAGATTGTGACTTACATAGAATTGATACACCACACAGGTATGGAGAACTTTGAGATTGTGACTTACATAGAATTGATACATCACACAGAATGGAGGAACTTTGAGGGTGTGACTTATATAGAATTGACACTAATCTTGAAACTGATTAATTTTGATAATAAATCATCATTATCATGTGCCATGCCGATAAGCGTGGGCGTTCATGTTTCGCCATCTTACACGATCACCAGAGTCGTGGATCAGCTCTGTGTTCTTGTCTCGACCATACCATGTGGTCAATCCATCCAGGCATTTACTTCTCTGCGTCTCTTTGTTCTTTCTCCCCCAATCGTGCTAGTTGTCACCAGTTCTTTTGCTTGTTTCTTCTTATAATGTGTCCAACAATTTTGACTGTCTGCGTCTAATGTCTCCAATCACTTTACGGTTTTCATTTGCTTCTTGTGGGACTTGCTCAATGGTTTCTCTGTCTATTCACGGCATTCTTTGCATTTCCCTCAGAAACCACATTTCCGCTGCCATTAAATGTTTCTCAGCTTGTCGGTTCATTGTTCACGTTTCTCAACCTTACAATAGTGTAAGTTCTATGTAGCACTTCAACACACTTTTTCTCGTTGCAGGTGACACATTTTTATTGTTTAGTATGCTTTCCATCTTGCAAAAGGCTACCTTTGCCATAGCGGTTTCTTGTTCTGTTATAATGACGATAAACGGAACAGAAGAAAACAGAGGCGACAGGGTCAAACAATCAACTTTTAACTGACTAATTAGATGATGTTCAACAAGCAATGATGCACAAACTAAGTGGAAACAGAAAAAGAGGCTGCCCATGTAAACGATGATCAGAGGGATTTAACAGAATTCATGCGGATTGCAATATATGAAGCCCGTAAACACGCACTCTTCCACTGTTTATGATACACCTCGGCAACGCAAGGTACAAGATGAGATGAGATGATGAATAGGATGATGAATAGAACATAGGAAGACATTGTGACAAGATCAAACAAATAGAACACCAGTCTGGTTCTCCATACAAACCCAGTGACGATGGCAACACTGCGTTTAAAGTGTCGCTGTAATACAATGTGTAAATAAGTAAAGGATGTGTAAATAAGTAAAGGATAAGTAAAGGAGAATAAGTAAAGGGAGTCTCTGTGGCGAAGTGGTCAAGCCGTTTGACTCGTGTTCCGAAGGTCGTGGGTTCGATTCCGGGCCTCGCACTTCGGTTAACGAGTTAAATGTTTCGGAGACTCCTGTGGGTCGTCGCTAAAAGCTACGGAGTTCGTGCTTTGTGCGACGCTTTCCGTGCTAAGGAAAGAGACCGAGCCATATGGGATAAAACCCGGGGCAATGAAGTCGACCCTGTCGACTTTTAAGCGACTTTTTAAAGTAAAGGATCCCTTCACGCCCCCTAAAGCGTACTAATCATGTGGTGCTTGACCCATATTTCTTTATAGAGCAATAGGCACTCAGTGGGTTATGCGACCCATCTTTACTGCCCAATAAATTTTCTGGTAATCAGCTTAGACTTGGTCGACCTGGACATCCAGGTCAATTAGAAAAAAAAAAAGAATATGCCGCGAATCGAACCCTTGACCATCGCGGAGTATCTAGCCACTACGCTGTGGCGGCTCCCAATTAAGTAAATCATCATCATCTTGTGCTATGATGATAAGCGTGGGCGGCCATGTTTCGCCATCTCACACGATCACCAGAGTCGTGGACTAGCTGTGTTCTGGTCTTGGTCAAGTCATCCAGGTATTTAAATTAAGTAAATACCACATAACGATCCTATCCACACGATGATTATGCCGACGGGTTCAGATGGTTGACATTATAGAGGGGAGGAGAGGCAGAAACAGACCAAGAGAAATGATGCTGGATGGATTGAGACTGTGGCATGGAGGAATATCATCAGCAGAGTTGATCCAGAACACCAAAGACCGAGATCTGTGGAGAACCATGGAGGCCTACGCCAGCTAATGACATAATGATATTCATTACGGATTCAAAGAGTATGTTTAGTAAGGTGGAGAAATGAATGTTTCGTGTGGAACGGCTCTGGTCGCTTCAGAGGTCACAGATTGTGAGAATTATATGGATATTTTGCCCTGGCCATGAGGGGGTGCCGGGGAATGAACAGGCTGATAGGCTTGCAAGGAATGTACCTCTTGGTGGTAGTTTGTCTATGGACAAGGGGGAGATGGTCATGCTCTTGTGGGACCAGGTGGAGAAGGCGGGGGAACAAACCCTTATGTGGAAAGAATGAGATTGCTGAGGATCAGCAAGGGTTCTGGAATCTCAAACCTGAGAGGGAAGACCAGGAGATCTTTAAATCAGATAGCGGTGGGAACCATTAGTAGTATGACTCTTCGCTGGCTGTTGAACGAGTGGACGGAGCACATATGGGAATGTCCTGAGTGCAGTGATGTTGGTTCTTAACTCAACTCAACTCATATTATTTTGTTCGATAATAGATTATAATTTCTAAAGTGTATTATAGGTGTATTGAAGCGTGGACAATAAGCAGTCAAACTGAAAAACAGCTGATGGCTGTGGGAATGTGGTTTCTGAGGAAAATGCAAAGAATACCATGGACAGACAGAAAAACCAATGAGCAAGTCCTCCAAGAAACAAATGAAGATCGTAAACTTATTGGAGTCATTAGACGTAGACAGTCACAATCGTTTGGGCATATTATGAGAAGAAATGACTTGGAGAACTTGGTGACAACTGGCAAGATCGAAGGGACGAGACCAAGGGGAAGATCGAGAAGTAAATACCTGGATGGCTTGGCCACATGGCATGGTCGAGACAGGAACACGGAGCTTATCCACGATTCTGGTGATTGAGTGAGATGGCAGAACATGACCGCCCACACTTACCGGCATGGCACATGATGGATGGATGGATGGATTGTAAGTTGATTGGAAAGTATTGAAAGAGTGGCTTGCATCTGTCGGAATGAGATTGGTGTACAGACCTTTCTCCTGAAGGGAACCATCTTCATGGGGATTGTGTCGCATGACTCTCTTTCCCATACGCAAAAAAAAAAAAACAAAAAAAAACAAACAAGGGTGTGCAAGTTCGGTACTGGAACTTCCCATATTTGGCACGTTTTAGGGTCTCCGTGGCCAAGTGGTTAAGCCGCATGCCTCGCACTCCGAAGGTTGTGCGTTCGATTATGGGCTCCACCATTCGCTTCACTAGTGCAGTTTTCTCGGAAACCTCTGGGGCTCTTCGCTGGGGATATGGAGTTCGTGCTTTGTGCAACCTGTCATCAAGTCAGCCTGCGGAAAGAGACCGAACCATATGGGATAAAACCTGGTGCTGTGAAATCGACTCTCTCGTCTTTCATATTTGGAGTTGCATATTGTGATGTAGCTGGTCATGGCTTGCGCAGCTCCGGTGTAGTAGTTCCAGGATCAAATCCGCCTGGAAGTGAGATGTTGACATATTTTATTGTTGTTATTGCGCTCGTTCGTATTGAACTCAAGCGCAGTCCACTTCTAGAAACACTGGACGAAATTTTGCGTGCGAATCAGCTTTTCCTATTACCAGTGTCCCTCGTCATTACGCGAACCCACTCCGACTTCAGAGGTACTTGTAATTAACGTTCCCAAGTCAAGGACGACAAGTCAACATTTTAGTCCAGCTGTCCAGTGTGGGTGTTGAATGCCTTATCTCGGCATCAGCACATTGGTTTAACAGGGATCTTGGTAAATCAACCGCTGTGATATTAATCCCATAGACCAAATGAATGCTTTTTTTTTTTTTTTATCAAGAACATGTGTGTCCAACCTAATGTACCCTAGTGGGAGCCACTGTAACTTACGAGGGGACTTCAAATGAAAACCTTAAAAGTATGATAGGACATTACAATAACCATGCCATTGTCTTGTAACTTGTCAATATATTTGTTAAGGATGTCCAAGAGTGTTAAGTATGTGCAGACGAGCACGGTGATGTTATACGGACAGTTTAAAGATGGCCGCCCCACTTTTGACATGCACCAAAAAGAAGCAGAACCCTTTTATCCGTTTGTGTGTGTGTGTGTGTGTGTGTGTGTGTGTGTGTGTGTGTGTGTGCGCCCGCGCGCGTGCATGTATGCGTGTTATCAGTGAAGGGGTGACACCTATAGAAAGTCATCGGCGAATGACGGTCCACTATGGTGATCCATGCCTGTCTGTCCAGCAATTTTATAAGTGGAGTTGGAAGTTTCAAAACGACGTGACTTCTGGGACAGACAGTTCACGACTGGGTCAGGCACACCGAGTAGTGAACCCAAAGACTATGTTTCTACAGGAATTCAAGCACTATATCGGCGCTGGAGGATGACTTGCATTGAGGGCTGTGGTGACTGCATCGAACAACGATACATTTGTTCTTGACTTTTTCAGAATATACAAAAAACCAAAAAATAAATAAATAAATAAATAAATTAAGGTGTTTATTTGAAGCCCGCTTGAAGTTGCTAGACGCTAGCCTGCCGGTCCAGTCGTCATAAATTCGATTCGTATCGGAGGTGGATTCAAAGTTTTAAAATTAGCCTGGGCTCCCGAGTCGACCCAGGCTATAACTGGTTCCAGGAAATGACTTGGGACGCAAAGGCAGCATCACCCACCCAGTGCCGGTAGGTTTATAACAATACGAGTCTCGCATCATATGCCAATGCGGTTTAAGGCGTGTAAATTGGGCCGTGTACTTACTTTTACTGATGTCATCATCATGTGCCATGTCAGCTGGCGTAGGCGTTCGTGACTCTCCACAGATCTCATGTATTTTTGGTTCCTGGATGAACTCTGCTGATGATATTCCTACATACCACCGCCTTAACAAATCCAGCATAATTTCTCTTGTTCTGCCTCTGCTTCTCTTCCCCTCGATCTTTCTATTTTTCATGATGTTCTCCAAAGCCTCTCTTCTCATCACATGACCAAAGAAAGCTGTTTGTCTCTTTCTTATTGTTGTATATAATGTTCTAGTTTCACAAGCCTCTTTCAGACAATCGTTGTTAGTTACTTTGGCAGTTCAAGGAATTTGCAACATTCTCTCAAGAACCACATCTCCCATGCATCTATGTTCTTCCTAATTTGTTCATTTACATTGCAAGATTCATTGCCATACAATAAAACAGGCTCTACACCCCGGAATGGTTAACCCGGTCAACAAACACCCGCAGAAGTCGGATGTGTCGGCCTAAGGGCGCAAATAAACCAGGCACAACGCAATTACATCTAAAACAACACCCCGGATGAACGGAGAAGAAGAAGAAACAGGCTCTATATATCATCTCAGCATTCTCTTATATTCAATGATAGTGACTTACAGCATAAGATACTTGTTATTTTCTTAAATTGATCATTTGATTGCCCTATTCAGCTATAAATCTCTGTTGTGCATCTTCCATCAGTTGTTATAATTGTACCTGGGTATTTAAATTTATCCACTTTGTTAAGCATTTTCCCTTCACTTGTTACCTCACATTTTGGTGTCACCCTTTTCTTTGACACATCCAGTGTTTCCATTTTCTTTATATTCAAGGAGAGTCCTTGCTGAAGTTCAGAAAAAATATGCTGCTTTTCACCGTTTGTCTTGACAGACAAGATTCAGCTCGTCAAAATCCTTGGCACTATTGGAGAAGAGGATCGTGTCATCAGCATATCTGTGTCTATCGAAGATAGTGATACGTGGATGTATATTCTATACAGATAACGGCGAATGATTGTACATTTAGCGAAGAGGTTGACTATTTATTGTACTTTCAATGAAGATCATGATGACTGAACATCCACGACAATTACAAAAACTGTTGCATGTCTTTTGCAGGACGTTGCAAACAACCCCAGTTGATGTTCAAGGCAATTTTGAGTTCAGTAGTTTGCCATTTCTTTCTGAGCAAGAAGTCAACGTTTTTTAAGTCCAGATTAATACAGTTGTAGGGACTGATTATCGTATCCCGCCAACAGGGCACTAGAAGTTTAAGAGCATCTTATCTTTTCGGCCACGTCAATGACTATATTGATGATTAACAGCACATTAAAAGACGATCGTGATGATTAATTAAACACTCAACAACTATATTGATGATTAATAGTATATTTAATAAAGATAGTGTCGATTGATTGTACACTGAATGAAGATAATGATCAATTGTACATAAAAAAGATAGTGATAACTAATTGCACTTTCAACAAAGATGGAGACGGCTGTGCATTCAATCTTCTTCTTGTGTCGTCCTACTTTTGCCGGCAGCGTCGCAGATACTCATTGACCGCAGTTATTGATTGTACAATAAAAGAAGATATAAGAAATAGTTACCATTATCATTGACCTAGCTCAGTTATATTGTCTTCAGCGGCAACCCCCGTACGACTTCGTTGACCATTTTCTGTTCTTGCACTGAGATTCTTCCTGTGGTTCAAGGTCTCAGTTGTCCACATTTCTGCGCCCCGCACTAGCGACAATAAAATGTACGTGTGGAGGTCAGCATGGACGAATGGATAAGGTCCCTCGCTCTTAAACATCCGGTGTGCTGATGCCGAGGTAAAGCGGTTCAAGCCCTACACCGTGCAGTTGAACCAACATGCTGACTTCTTGTCCTTGACTTGGGGACCTAAATTACATGTACATCAGAAGTCGGAGTAGGGTCGCCTGATGGCGAGGGGCACTAGTAACAGGAAGAGCTAATTCACACAATAAAATCAGTCCAGTGCACTGGACGTAGAAGCGCGTGTCTGGGAGTTCAAAGCGAGCTATCGAAAATAAAATTGTATGTGTAACATTTGACCATACTGGACTCTGTTGTTTCGGTCAGTTCCACGCATAGCATATTGTGCTATTCTCGCCTGTCCGTGAATTACAGCAATCACATAATGCGTCTTAACTTAGGTCACATCATGCTGAACAATATGACTTCCATATTAACCATATCCGTGTATGTTTCATTTAAACAGTAAAAGTAACGGACTCATTGTCACTCTGTGAGGTGTATTGGGTTTACGGTAAAGGAAAGTACTCCTTGTCAGAATTTGAGGCGTACTGGGTATATGGTGAAGTAAAGGACTCCCTGTAACACTGTGAGGCGTACTGGTATATGGTAAAGTAAAGGACTCCCTGTCACACTGTGAGGTGTACTGGGTATTTAGTGAAGTAAAGGACTCCCTGTCACACTGTGAGGTGTACTGGGTATATGGTGAAGTAAAGGACTCCCTGTCACACTGTGAGGTGTACTGGTATATGATAAAGTAAAGGACTCCCTGTCACACTGTGAGGTGTACTGGTATATGGTAAAGTAAAGGACTCCCTGTCACACTGTGAGGTGTACTGGTATATGGTAAAGTAAAGGACTCCCTGTCACACTGTGAGGTGTACTGGTATATGGTAAAGTAAAGGACTCCCTGTCATACTGTGAGGTGAACTGGGTGTATGGTAAAGTAAAGGACTCCCTGTCACACTGTGAGGTGTACTGGGTATTTGGTGAAGTAAAGGACTCCCTGTCACACTGTGAGGTGTACTGGGTATATGGTGAAGTAAAGGACTCCCTGTCACACTGTGAGGTGTACTGGGTATATGGTAAAGTAAAGTACATCTTATCAAACTGTGAGGCTTACTGGGTGTATAGTAAAGTAAAGTACATCTTATCACACTGTGAGACGTACGTATGGTAAATAGTAGACTCCTTGTCACAATGTGAGGAGTACATTTTTAAAAAATAAAATGTGCAAATCCCTTACAGGACGTTGCTGTCAACACTAGTATTTTACTGCCGTTGTTGATGTCTCGGCAAGTTGTTACGTTCAGTAGTTTGCCATTGCTTTCTGAATGACCGGCGCCCATACCAACACGTTAAAACCAGAGCGAGACGGTCTGCTGCCAAATCGGTCCTCGCTGTGTTTTGAACGCGGGTAAGCAGCATTACGAATCGCGCCCGCAAAGCCATCGCCACAGAGACCATATGATAAATAAAGGATTCCTCGTAACACTGTGAGGCGTACTGGGCGTATGGTAAAGCACGCATGTACACACTGTAAGTCCAATTGGGTTTACAGTGATAAGATAGATGCATGTCCTTTATATAATACATGGCGTTAGGCTTAACCTCTTCTTGGCTGTTTGTGTATACTAGGTATCTTTCGAGTTCAGTAGTTTGCCATTGCTTTATGATCGGCTGACACCTCGCATCATCGAAATCAAGGCTATCACTCTGCTGCCAAATCGTTCTAGGCTGGTTTCGAATTCTCGACTGGATATTTCGGGGAATTGTAAATCTGCGCGTCTCACTATCCTCGAAGCCACAGCGTGATAGACTCCTTATTTTTATAGATAGTCAGCACTCCTGGGAATATTATACCTGCGGCTAGGGTTGCCAGATTGGCTTTTTAACGTCAAATCTGATAACTTTGGCTTTTTAAAAACAGGTTTGGCGTCAAAATATCAGTTTTGCGTTTTGGCTTTTTTCTTGGCTTTAAATTTAAAAAAAGAAAAAAATAAGTAACACTTTTTAGCTAAAACAAATGCAAAACTATAAGCTTAGCTTATACTGCTTTTGGTTCATTCTCGAGAACGAACGTAACAACTAACAAGTATTAAACAAGTATGGTTTTCGTACTGTTTTTGTACTTGTACTGTTCTATCCGCACTCACGCACTGCACAGCCACCTTACTGTTCAGGGTTTCAAAGTCATTATACCTTCATGGCAAGTATTTCTTTTTATTGAGCCCATTATCATGCCAAAATGGAAACCATCTTATGATACTAATCGGAAATATAATGATCAATGAGAAAAGACATTTGTGTGGCTCAAGAAATCCACTGATGGTTATGAATCGGCATATTGCAAATTGTCCCGGTGTAATATTGTTCCGAGACTTTCAAATCTCGCAAATCAGTAAACAACAGAAGAATACAAGCGGAGCGCGCCATCTTCTTCAGTAATGAAAACAAGTAAGAATATTGATGATAAAGTCAAAATATCAGATAACATTGCCTTTCATAGATTGGAAGGAAGAAGAACAGTTTAAAGAAAATGTACTGCCCAAAGATACAGAGATTCACGGATAGCTGCGCAAGCAAGAAAACAGATAAGTGAAATTAATACTTTCATGTAGTGTCTTTTGTGTATTTGTTAGTCTATTTTTGTTTGTATGTTCTGTGCTGACGGAGGCTTTGGCCGCAACGTCCATTTTGTTTCTTGTAGTCGTGCTTTAGTAAAGCTCACAATCTACTTCTCGTTTTTCGGTGATTCATCCAAAAATACAGAGCAGTTCTGGCAAGGCGTCATGAAACATCCCCAATTTTAAAAGCTCGCTTATTTTACTCTTACTTGCTTAATAACACCTATTAGCTATGCTGCAGTGGAGAGGATGTTCTCACTTTTAACATGCATAAAAACCAAAGCAAGGAATAGACTTCAGCTGTCTCTCTTAGACGCAATTATTAGAATTAGAGCTGAACTATTATCTTCAAACAAGCGCTGTAAGGAATTTGTTCCTTCATCCAAAATGTTGAATGATTTCAAAGGTGAAATTTTATATTCTAATGAATCTTATACTGAATCCATCAACAATGAAGAGGAATACTTATTTGAAGAAGAGGTTTTCATGTGATGTAAATATATTGTTAATAGATATTTTTATTGAGTAATGTCATTTTTTGGCTTTTTATTTCATGACTTGGCTTTTTTATCACAGTGATCTGGCAACCCTACCTGCGGCATTGAGTTCCCAAGACATCTACTGGTATCCATTTAAGGCTGGATCGATCTTGAAACGCAGGACAGTTAAGGAAACATCCCTGCTTTGAAGGGACTCGAATACATCTCTAACGGTCCGTTAGGCAAACCTTCTAACCAACATATTGCTGCACGTTGTATATACACGCTGTGGCTTTGGGGCAATGAACGTATTTCACGATTCCCGGACATATCGAGCTGAGGGTTAGAAACCAACCGCGGACGATTTGGAATCAGACCGTTTTGCGATTTCGATTATATGAGGCGTCGGTCATTCAGAAAGCAATGACAGACTACTGAAAAGCTGAGGTTGATTGTGTGGCTGGCCGAGTGGCTAGAATGCCGAATTCTCCTTTGGGAGACCCGGGTTCGAATCCTCGGTAAGGTGTGGAGGTTTGTCTGTCGGAAGCAAAAAGAAAATCCTAACCTACACAGTTCGCAGCGACTGCACTAGCCAGGCGGCCTTAATTCCTCAGGCTCAAGACCCCCTGCCATACACCGCAAGGTACTATATTGGCAGTAAATGACACATGACAGATTGTGTGGTTCTGTAAAGGACATCCAACTACCAGTATACATTTAGCCTCCTTCAAAGAAAAGCAGTAGTAATGCTTCATACTGATTATTACCCGCACCCACCCTTTGGACATCTGCTGTAGAATCTTCTGAAGCTGAACGAGATAATACCCAGAAGAACAATCCTTTGTCTGTTTTATATGTTTAATTTTCTGTGCCTTTTCTTCTTGCCACACGTTCATAATGCACATACTATTGTTTTTATTTCATATTAATATAATAAGAGCTGAGACATCACATCACTCAGGGTATTTCCATACGTGCTCTGTCCTCATCTTCAACAGCCAGCAAATAGGCCCAATACTAATGATCACGATAAAATAAAACAATAAATATTTGCAAACACCACTGACCACTAATATGCATCTCATGTGATGAATATTTAGACAATCGACTATAAAAGAAACATACTGTCCTTTAACAAACTACTGAATGTAAACTTGTCAAGAGATCACAAACAGCAAAAAAAAAAAAAAAATGCTGGGGTTGACTGCGACTTCCTGTAAAGGATATGCAACTAACTTTTTAAACTTTAAAGCACTACCATAACTAAATAAGAAGGTTATTCTATGGGTCGAAAGATAACATCCGATGCTAAAATGTATGAGTCGACTAGATTAATGAAGGAGAAAATTAACTTATGACTATACACTGCCAATAACATCATTCTATGGTTGACAGTCCGCGGCGCTGGGTTACTATGCCGACTGAAATCCTCCAGCAGGGCCATGCTCCAGACAGCAAGCACACTAGCTATTGTGTACGTACAATAGATGATGCTAGGGAAGATGATATAGGGTCTGTTCATGACACCTGCAAGGGAGAAAGCAGCCTTTGACCAGAACGTGACACTGATATTTTCCTGACATTTCAAAGGAGATAATTTCAGGATTTGTTTACTTGTAATTTGCTTGGTGATTATTTCCATTTATCATTGCTTATTTTGTGTGTCTCTTCTTCTTCCTTTTCCTCTTCTTCTTCTTTTCTCTTCTTCCTCCTCTTCTTCTTCTCCTCCTCCTCCTCCTTCTTCTTCTTCGACCCGACCCTCCGGTCACTTCCTGCCGCATTCTCTCCAGCCAATGGTAGTTATCTGTTCTTCCACACTATACACATTTAACAACGTGGATATAGCTCTATATTCTTAACACGCTTTCATGCGTTGAAATGGGCCATTGGCTGGTTTTGACACCATGCTAAACGTTGCCTTACTGATAGACTCTTGTCAGATATTGTCTGTGGCCTAATATTGTCCACTGCTTACTGTCTGTTACTGCCTATTGTCTGCTATTGCGTAATATCTGTTATTGTCTACTGTCCGATATTATATGATGTCTGGTCTTGTCTGTTGTTTTCTATTGTCGTTTGCTGCAATTATCCATTATTTGTTATTGCCTATGGTCTGTTTTTGTCTATTGTCTAAAACGGTCCACTGCTTTGTCTAGCACCAGAAGATGATTATTCTTTTCGTAATCAACACCCGCCATTAAGTGTAAATGCATGAAAGTCTATGTTTGCGTTCCAAGGCAAGATGTATCACCTTTGTTGCGGCGTGCATGTGCGTATGTATGTGTCTTCCTCTCGCTCTACATTCAGATAATGTTTGATTGTATGCTCTTGTCAACAGTTGATTAGATTTCAATCTCAAAAGGTGCCTAATTCACATTATGTTTTGTCTCTCAATGAAATCGATGCATGATAATATGTATATTATACTTCTGATGTCATTTCGCATTTGCTCTTTTCTGCAGACGCTACTCCGACATTTCATCTCACGGTTAACGAGTTTTCATTGGTGGGATGTTGATTGGGACTGACACTGACAGCCGAGTGTTGGAAGAAAACTACTGGTTATCAGTTGCCACGTGACGTCCAGACAGGTCCAGATGGTTAGTTAGTTAGTCGACAGATCATCCTCACTGCACATCGAACAATTTAGCCCATAAGTGCTGAGATCTGCTCCTCAGTAAATCCTGTAACGTGTAGCGGCTTACGACACCAGTTTTGTGATGGTTTATTAATCTTCTTTGACTTCCTGCATAGTGTTCTTGTTTGGCTGCACTTATTTTAACTTGCTGTTCTCGCAGTCTGACCATGGTTGTAGATTCAGTCATCACTTGGTTCTCGCAGACGACTTACTTCTCGTAGACATACATTCTTTGCCCACATTGTCACGGAATATTTCGAGCCAAAATAGGCCTCACCAGCCATCTTAGAACTCACGGCTCCATACTTTCAACTCCACTGGATGAAATTAATGGTCATCATCATTCTTGTTGGACAAATAACAACAACACTTCTCGTAGAGTAGTCAGTATATCAGCCTGGTTCATGGCTCGCCCGCCCTCCACAGTAGCCTTACTTGCAAGCTTGTCAGCCTGCTCATTCCCTTGTACACTCGCATGCCCTGGCACGAACATGAAACTAATCTTTGCCCGCCGTGACCGCTCCAGCGTCAACAACCAACAGGGCTACGCTTGTAGTGTCATGAGCGCGGTCAGACGAGAGTTCAGCGCCTGTGTTCATCGTCCGCTATGAGAGGAAGGCAGGGCCACCTATTCCTTGGTGCATTCAGGCCAACACAATATGATGGCCATATCATATCACTGTCGTTTGGCAAGTTCCCGCGCAGGAACATGACGTCCATCGTGATTGTCTAATGTGTCAGCAGCATTGAACATTTTATTCACAATGTTAGTCTTTGGCATCTTGCCTATGGTCTGCTACATACGATAACAGTTTAAACAGTTAGTCTCACGTCCTTTTCTACAGGACGTCGCAGTCAACCCCAGAATGTATTGTTTGTCCGTGATTTTCTAGACACGTTTGCATTCAAAAGTTTCTACAGTACGTCGCAGTCAACCCCGGCATGTATTGTTTGTCCGTGATGTTCCAGACATGTTTGCATTCAGAAGTTTCTACAGTACGTCGCAGTCAACCCCAGAATATAATGTCTGTCTGGGAGTTTCTAGATATATTTACGTTGAGGAGTTTCCCACTTCTCAACCAATTAAAGAGCGCCGTGGCTTAAAGAGTTGAGTCATCATTTCTGGTCAAACTGAGACAAGAGTTCAACATTAGCAATGGCGATGTGGAAGCAGACTGCCTTGTGTTGATTTCAATGGTATGAGGCGTCCGTCGTTCAGAAAGCTATGTCAAATTACTGAACTAAAATTGCCCAGTAAATAGTAAACTTTTGAGTTTCCCACTGCTTGCTAATCAGCCAATGTTCATACCATTGATAGAGGTCAACTCAAAGAGAACTGATCCTAAGCTGCCTGCGGCTGACTACGGAGCCCGTATGTCGGAATTGTGAAACTGAGCCCACTGCTCGTAAGCCACAGAAGTTGACTATACAATAATGAAAAGTAAATAACACTTCTCCTTTCTTCTTTCGCTTTTAACCACCCCCAGCCGAATTGTGGAATTGAGTAAATCAAGTTTACTGTAATTTTCAACATTGACCTTGCATTTCTTCTTCTTATAGTCCATGCCGTATGCGGGTGATCACGTCTGTCCATAGCCGTCTGTTTCCTGCGTTCCCAAAAATGTCTAATACTGACGTTCCTCATAAGGGTGAGCAGCACCGTCTCTCTTGATCTCCCTCTGCCTCTTTTTCCCACCAACTTTCATATTGTTGCGACATACTCCAGCTTCCCCCTTTTCACGACATGCCCAAAGAATGTCAACTGTCTTCTTCTGATGCGAGCAACCCAGTTGTTTTTGTGTGGTAACTTTTTTTTCAAGATAGTTTCATTGCTTTTTCTATTCGCCCACCGTGATCTCATAATTCTCCCATAAAACTACATTTAAGCAGCTTCCACACAATTCCCCACTTGTCTGCGAATTGTCCATGATTGCCTTCCATACACCAGAATTAGCTCAATATAGCTATAACAATTTTCCTGACCTCGATTGACAAAGCTACATTACAGAATTATTCACCATCTTGTAAAATGCTGCCTTTGCTTGGGTATTCTACATGTAACGTCATTAACACATCTTCCATCTGCTGTTATTAAACTACCCCAAAAACTTAAATGCATTGACTTGTGTTAGATCGGCTTCATGCACCTTTATGTTGCACTACCTTTGTAAATAATCAGTCTTCATTTTCTTTAGTTTTTATGACCAAGCCACTTTCACCGTTAAGTTTTTGAACTTGTTTTTCTTAATATATCTTAAATACTTTATTTACGTATCTGAAAGTACTTTATTTACATATCTGAAGTACTTTATTTACGTATCTGAAGTACTTTATTTACATATCTGAAGTACTTTATTTACGTATCTGAAGTACTTTATGTACATACCTGATGTACTTTATGTACATACCTGATGTACTTTGTATATTCGAAGTACTTTATTCACATGTCTAAATAGGTCATGCACTGTTTCTAATAATATCGTCTGCGAATATTTATTCATTTTTCAAGAAAGTCTCTGTGGCAGTAATTGTATTTATAGGGTTCCAATTTCACGGGGCACCCCATAATTGCTCCATTCCTGTGCCAGCCAGAAACCACACGGAATGCTCATCATTGTTCCATGTGAACTCCTAAAAAAAAAACAAAAAAAAACAGTAGCTTCGACAAGCCATATCGTCAGAGCATCTACAACAGGCCATCCTTCCCTGAATGTTCACCGTGGAGGAGACAGAAAAAGACATGCAGCCGCACACGCATTTTCGCAAAAGGCAGCCGCCCTGATTACCGGAAATACAGCCACCTACCATTTTCACTGAACATAAACTTCTCATGGAATCAAAAAAAAAAAGCCAAAGAATGTTGGAGTTAACTGCTACGTCCTATAAAGGATACGCAACTAACTTTTAATCATTTTCAGAAGCTGCATTTCACCAGTCACACAATATTTTCAGCTCATGGTGTTGCACCGAGCACTCAGCTCAGTAGCTGGACGATGGAACCGGGTCATCCAAACCCACATATAGCGAAAATATTCTAGTAAATTGTGTCCGGAGACAAAAGCAATACTACAAGGTCTTATCGGACCATCTGCCTATCCGCTATATTGGCCAGGAAAGCTGAGTTCCATTCTTCTATACCACACAGAGAAAGACAATCATGTTATGTGACTTACCATAATAGTAGCAGTAACATGCCCACACGAAAAACGGAATGCCAAGGGAATGCTCCACTAAGCACATGGATAAGTACCATGGATATTTCCAAGCGTAGTTTAGAAATGGGTCGTGGAATGTATCCACATAATGCTTATGTACTGCCCTCAGCTGTGAAATATATAAAACGCTATTATAACATTATCAAAACAGAAAGAAAGAAAGATGGAAAGAAAGAACGAAAGAAAAAAAAAGAAGAAACAATAACACATTCTAGAAAATTGATGCAAAATGTGCGGAGATCTCAGGAAAACAAACGTACCAAAGTCTGAACCAAATGTAGCCAAATCTATGGCATATGTAGCCATATTTAAGAGTTGTGTAGCAATGTCTAAGAAATGTGTAGCAATATTTAAGAAATGTGTAGCCATATATATTGTGTAGAACACATCTAAGAAATGTATAGCCATATAGCACTCACTGCTACCTTGCCGTCTAGTTCACTGCTACCTTGCCGTCTAGTTAGCTGCTACCTTGCCGTCTAGTTCACTGCTACCTTGCCGTCTAGTTCACTGCTACCTTGCCGACTAGTTCACTGCTACCTTGCCGTCTAGTTCACTGCTACCTTGCCATCTAGTTCACTGCTACCTTGCCGTCTAGTTAGCTGCTACAATGTGTTTAAAAAAGACATAATAACTACAATCCTTTGGCGGGGACTGCCAATGAGTTTTGTATTTATTTGTGTTAACAGTTGACATCGCAGCTAGATGATAGAGGGAATTTACTCTTGACCTCGTATCTTTTATGACATAATATCATAGTTGACTTGATCCATTAGTTACTTGATCTGGACCATAATAATACTTGCCACGTTCTCCGAGACTGGTTGACTGTTGGCGGCTGACTATGTTATTTACTTTCACTTCAATTGCCACGAAGTTTTTCTGATATGGCTTATTGAATGTTAATCATTATATACACATTATGTGACGACTGACACCACGCCACAATGAACTCATCATAACATAACATCGGTGTAGTTTTGATACATTATATTGGTATCTCTTCACAACACTTTAAAACACTTCACAATAGTCTTAAACAATGACGGTAAACACTTCACTAAAATATTCGATCTAATATACTTGCAACACATCTGCATTCAAACTTTGTCGACGTAGAATCTCTCAAACGACATCTGCATTCAAACTCTGTCGACATAGGATGCTCGCAAATAACATCTGCATTCAAAGTCTTAAGTGGCGGCAAGGTGAGATTCTGCCATAGCCATTATTCGGCTTCACCCGGTCCGCCCCTGAAATCGGTCCAAACTAGAATGACGCTTAGAAGAGACGCTGTTCCCTGGTCAGCGAATCGCTTGCTCTTTTCCTGCAAAGCGTGAACCTGTGAGCTGAGTTCATCTTCACGCTAAATTGCGTGAAGCTCAGCACTCTCTGCTCTCAGCACTCCATGACCGGATACAGGATCATGACAGGGGCCATAGGATAGAATTATACCTCCCCATAGCACACAGCCTGGGCTAAATTGTAGATACCATATGTTGCCATGCAGTATGATCCCTCTTTCGGCCTGCCTAGTTTACTCCACAGCAAAGGTAACACTAATACACATGGAACAAGACCAGCTGCAGAAGCTGCCGGACCAGCAAAGCATTGCTCTGTCTGTCCGTCTGTCGGAGCTTCGATTCTAGACCAGTTGCCAACTAAGGCTTTGGGCTTGGTCTGCCCTGCCATGACATTTAGTCTTTAGCTTGCATGAAGTCTCCAGCTTCCCCAACATCTTTTGCTTAAATTGGGGAAGAATCCTTGTAAACCCCTTATGTAATTATAGAAGAATTTAATTGCGTTTTTATTCCTATATATCTATGTATAGATAGTCCATGGCTATAGCATAAATCTACTGCTAATTGACGGTATTAGTTTAATATGAAATAATACGTTATAGTAGGATTGGGGGAGAGGCTGAATTTACAAAGCCAAATCTACAAATTTGGCTACGACTATTGCACAATTTGGTCGGATAAAGGAAAGGAAACGAACTCCCTGGCACGACCACTTCCGGTCAGGAGAAAAATACTAAAATCGTTCTTTCGCAATCTAGACGTCGGTGCAAAAACATCTGCTAGTCGCTAGGCTCTATAAAATACTTATAAAGTGTTAAGAGTTTTATCTTTGGCACGTATTACGGCCATAAATATATTTACAATATATTAGAGAGATACCTAGAGCAAAGTTTTTGTACCTGACAAGTTCGGTCAGTAGATTAGAAGGATTTGACACCTTCAGCGCCAAGCTTTAGATGCGCCAACCTGTGTGACTCTTTGAGAAGCATCACTTACTACCATCTCACTTATGCCTACTAACTAGGGTTTACACGCACTGTGTAAGCCGGAGAACCAGAAGATAAGTGGCCAAACTTACCGTTGGCCACCACCACCTTTTACATGCAAATAATACCAGCTTTGTCAGGCCATGTCAATGATTAAAATGCAACGTTGTTAGTTTCTTAAATTTTACACCCACTAGTTGTTACCTTACTTAGTACCCTTAGTCATAGTAGAGTGAGAAGTTACGAAAGTTTGTCTCTGTTATATATTTTACTCTGTCTGTCTCCGTGTCGGTGAGAGGGATTAGAGTTGGGGGATCGAGCTTTGTTTTATTTCAGGCAACGTAGCTAGACAACCTTGGCAGACTGTCTGTATCAAACCAGTATAGTTGTACGCCATTCCTGTCTGCCTGAACACTGTCAGAAGATTAGACTTGTTCTGGGACCTTTATTCCGCCTAGAATTACGAGCTATTCAGTCTTGTCTTCCCCAGTGACCTATTTTTCTATTCGTAGAAAGTCTATCCACAGCACTTTGATAGATTCCTTATCATCGTAGCTGACGCTACGCTACAAGTGGTTGGCTATCGTCCGGGATAGATAGTTCAAACTTTCAATCTTCTTTCACTAGAGATTCTAGTAAGGTGTTGCCTCACAGTAGATCTCAATATTAAACTATACTAAGTAAAACTAGAGAAAGTAATAGTGACAATAGGTAGTATAACATAGCATAACTAAACACTAGATAGCCAATATAAGATAACATAACATAATATAACATAAGTTAACCTGGTTCCAAAAAAGTTAGAGCCAATATCATAAGTGAGTGTGGGCTGACGGGTAAGTCCCTGTGTTGTATCGTCAGTTGTGTATGTGCATACTGTCAGTGAATTTATTACTTGCATAATTTCAGGACAGATCACTTAGTGGTGAGTAAGTGTATTTCAGGGTGCTTCACATTATCCCAACTTTGTTACCAAATAATGTCTTCCGAAAAGCCACCTACGAAAGAGGAGTTGAGAGAAGAAGGAACTTTGTTAGGGTATGAAGGTGTCGAATTGGGCAAAGTATGTAAAAGAAGCAGAACGAGAGTGGAGAAGGGAACAACGGGACATTATCAAAGACAGAGAGAAGGAAGCAAGAGAGGAAAGAATTAGAATTGCAGAAATGGAATCCAAAGAGAAGATGCGACAAGCTGAATTGGACAACCAGCTGAAGCAAACTGAATTGGACAACCAGCTGAAGCAAGCTGAATTGGACAGACAGTTGAAGCAAGCAGAACTGGAAATGAAGAGGGAAGAACAGTTGAGACAGCATGAATTGGAACTAAGGAGATTGGAGTTGCAAAATCCTGATGCTTCCAGGTACAGTAGTGCTAGTTCTCCCCATCACAGTAGTGACATTTCTTCAGGACCGTCTCTCGCCCAAGGATCCATGAGCTTCCCTCTGGCCCACTTCAACCCGAAGGAGGATCAGATGGATGAATACCTTGATCGCTTTGTCATCATGTGTGAAGCTTACAATCTGCCTAAAGAGAAATTTAATATCAAACTCTCCCAAGGACTCCGCGGCCCGGCTTTTGATGTATTCACAAAGCTTCCGCCTGGTCTTGAGCGGGACTTTGATACCCTCAAAAATGCTCTCTTACAAAGATTTGAATTAACCTCAGAAGCCTACAAGCTGAAGTTCCGTACAGCCAAAAGATCTCAGGGAGAATCGTTTGCGCAGTTCGCCTCACGACAACATACGTATTTTACGAAGTGGGTAGGACTGAGCAAATTTGATTCTACCTACGAGGGGCTACAGGAAATGATGCTTGCAGATCAATTCAAAGAGGGTCTCCCGAAAGCTCTCCAAATGTTCATAGCTGAAAATGGTGGAGTTAGATTAGAAGAGATAATTTCACTAGCCGAAAGGTATTTAACTGCACATGGTGAGGTAGGTACTGCTAAACCTAGTCATACGGATAAGACCCAAAATAATCCTTCCACACAAAATCAGGGTTATCAAAACAATAACTCTGAAGGTAAGGACAACAGGTGGCACACTGGTAGTCCACACCAAAATCCAGGTAATTACAATAGTAACCAGTCATCTCAACCTCAACAACCTACAGGTAATAGAGGGGGTAATCAATATTGTAAAAATTGCAGAACAAATGACCACCATACGAGTTCTTGCAAAAACAAACCCCCTGTTCATTACACGGCTTGTTTGACTTTGGCGGATAAAAACCACCAATGGAGGACCCCTGGTGATAATCAAAGACCTCCAGTAGTTGAGACAGTTACTGTAAATGGGAGACAGGTACCGTGTTTATATGACACGGGTCTGGAGAGTGACGCGGCCATTGCAGCTCACTTGGTGAAACCGGGACAATTGACTGACCACACTATTGAGTTAAGAGGTGCTACTCTGAGCTCTGAACCTAAACTTGTTAAAGTTGCTAGGGTGAAGGTGACATCCAAATATGTCACCGGAACAGTTTCTGCTGTAGTGCTAGATGATCCAGTATATCCCTTCATGTTAGGGCGAAAATATGTATATCTGGGTGAACCTAAGTCCACAACTTATACATGTGCTATGCAGACCCAGAATCAGGGCACCGCTTTGAGTGAACCCGAAATTCTTATCCACCCATTAATCTACGGGAGATTAGGGCTGCCCAAGCAGCATGTCCCACCTTACAATCCTGCTTTGGCAAACTGCCAAAATCTAGAAATCCACCGGTAGCTGGTGATTTCTACGAAAAGGAGAAACTGTTATTACCGTAGGGCGGGAACTATGGATCACGTCCACGAACAGTTTGTGGTACCCAAAAGGTATCGTAACCATGTCTTACAAATGGTACACTCCATCTCGGACAGTGGGCATATGGGGATGAAAGCAACCAATCCAAAGTCTTTCTTTCTCCTATTTCTGGCCGGGAATGACCCGGGATATCAAACGATATGTTCAGGTCATGTAAAGAGTGCCATCTGGTTCCACCTACTCTTGGTAGAACTCCACCTAAGATAGGTGATCAAGTGTTAGTATTATCACCAAAGGGGGATAATCCTTTAGATATGGGTTGGCAGGGGCCATTCCTTATTACAGATAAGGTGTCTCGCACCCATTACAAATTAGACATTCAGGGTAATCGGGAAGTCTTTCCCATGTACTTTAATTAGGAAACATGTAGAAAGATTAAATGATCCACCGGTGCATCTGATGGCATTATCGGTGGCAAATGTGGTCGAAGGGGGAGATAACTCAGAGATGGAGTATCCCTTGACACCTCAGGAGACAGTGAATGATGTCCTCTATCGACCTGGATTCGGAGACGTCTGAATCAGGGAAGATGAGACGAATTCCAGATTCCTCATGCCCCTATGCCGAACAGATAAGCCCGGATGGATTAGAAGGTGACACAGTAAACACGATGATAAACCGTACTGACCCAGTCCGACAAAATCATTTACCTGTTACTGTCCAACCAGGAACCCTTATTCCTTTAGGGGAGAACACTCTCCTGGGAATTCAGAATAGAGAAGATGGGTGGGGACGACCAGGTCGTCATAGGTTTCCATGGAAACGACATCAAGGGAGGAGGTTTCTTAGAAGATGTCTTAGAAACGAAGAAGCAGGGTTTCAGTAGGAATTGTTCTACTGAAGAAGAGGGGGAGACTGGTCATATGTTCCCAGGGTTGTTGGAGTAAGTGCCAACAAAATCTGATGAGTGTGCTGGCTGGAGTAAAGTCCGAATCCTCGAACTTTACTTTCAACGGTGGGCATATGTGACGAAGTCTCCAGCTTCCCCATCATCTTTTGCTTAAATTGGGGAAGAATCCTTGTAAACCCCTTATGTAATTATAGAAGAATTTAATTGCGTTTTTATTCCTATATATCTATGTATAGATAGTCCATGGCTATAGCATAAATCTACTGCTAATTGACGGTATTAGTTTAATATGAAATAATACGTTATAGTAGGATTGGGGGAGAGGCTGAATTTACAAAGCCAAATCTACAAATTTGGCTACGACTATTGCACAATTTGGTCGGATAAAGGAAAGGAAACGAACTCCCTGGCACGACCACTTCCGGTCAGGAGAAAAATACTAAAATCGTTCTTTCGCAATCTAGACGTCGGTGCAAAAACATCTGCTAGTCGCTAGGCTCTATAAAATACTTATAAAGTGTTAAGAGTTTTATCTTTGGCACGTATTACGGCCATAAATATATTTACAATATATTAGAGAGATACCTAGAGCAAAGTTTTTGTACCTGACAAGTTCGGTCAGTAGATTAGAAGGATTTGACACCTTCAGCGCCAAGCTTTAGATGCGCCAACCTGTGTGACTCTTTGAGAAGCATCACTACACCATCTCACTTATGCCTACTAACTAGGGTTTACACGCACTGTGTAAGCCGGAGAACCAGAAGATAAGTGGCCAAACTTACCGTTGGCCACCACCACCTTTTACATGCAAATAATACCAGCTTTGTCAGGCCATGTCAATGATTAAAATGCAACGTTGTAGTTTCTTAAATTTTACACCCACTAGTTGTTACCTTACTTAGTACCCTTAGTCATAGTAGAGTGAGAAGTTACGAAAGTTTGTCTCTGTTATATATTTTACTCTGTCTGTCTCCGTGTCGGTGAGAGGGATTAGAGTTGGGGGCTCGAGCTTTGTTTTATTTCAGGCAACGTAGCTAGACAACCTTGGCAGACTGTCTGTATCAAACCAGTATAGTTGTACGCCATTCCTGTCTGCCTGAACACTGTCAGAAGATTAGACTTGTTCTGGGACCTTTATTCCGCCTAGAATTACGAGCTATTCAGTCTTGTCTTCCCCAGTGACCTATTTTTCTATTCGTAGAAAGTCTATCCACAGCACTTTGATAGATTCCTTATCATCGTAGCTGACGCTACGCTGCAATGTCCTCGCACGAGGATAAGGTTTATACCCTCCCAATTGCGCTCCTCATCCCGAAGCTGAAGGCACAATGTGGGGTGTCGGATTTGGTGAGCGCCGCCCAACATTCGGCGCTAATAGAAATCAGATAGTACCGTCTACTGTTATACGGTTAAAGTTAGTTGCACATCCTTTACAGGACGTAGCAGTCAACCCCATTACATTTTTGCTGTTCGTGATTCCTGGGCAAGTTTACTTTCAGTAGTTTGCCAGTGTTTTCTGAATGACCAGCACCCATACCATTTCATTAAAAAAAAATAACGTAAGGCGGTCTAATGTCAAATCGGCCACAGCTGTGATTTGAACGCGGGTATGCGGGATTACGAACCGCGCACCTAACCTCTTCGCCACGGTACCGGTATTATACTTTAGCTCATTCATATCTGATAACACATGGAAAATGATGCAATATTTAAATGACGGTTGAAGTGTTGGATGAGTTATATGGGGGAAATAACAGTGCTGAGAGGATGAGGAAAACAGTATTAGATGCATGTAGAAAACATAACAGTCGAGCAACAAATAGTATATAACGAACGAACGAACGAACGAACGAACGAACAAACGAACAAACTTTATTTACAAAGGGTTACGAATTGGGCACGCAGGCCAGTCTAACATTCTACCCTTCTATCACTCTCTTTCATACATTATTTCATTCACACATCATTCAAGGCTATCAGAGATCAGCAACAATATAAATGATTTGCATTATAAAGGCATGGGCAAAATGCGAACATCAATATTATACGACTTAGTAATATTAGTTAATGGTGTGGCACTTGCTATTAGCCATGTGGAATATAATATATAAGCAATACTAGCTTTAATGAAATTATCAGACGATACAGAGGATTGAAGAGTGATTATCGGCAATAGCTATTTCAAACCAAGTACACGATGAAGCAGAAAAAGAAGAAAGAGAAGAAGAAGTAAAAGTAGAATAAAGACAAGGAGGAAGAGGAAGAAGAAGAGGAAGAAGAAGAAAAAGACACAAGAAACGGCACTGATAACAAACACAAACCTTACCCAGGAAGGATACATCCAATATGGGTAGACACCCTGTGTGTAAATGAATGTGGTACATATAACCTGATATATGTAGTAGAGGCAGAGAATGTAGTCCAGCGGCCTGTGTCGAGAGATACCTGGTTCAGTGACCCAGCTGTCTGTTGAGTTAACATGGATTAGACGTACAGATTTATAACATTGGTCTCAGTGGAAACTACAATTCGGGTGGTTTCATTTTTTTTTTTTTTTTGCGCTCGCTCGCTTTGAACTCAAACGTAGTCTATACACACTATTTATAGTAGTGATGGACTGAATTTTGCGTGTGGATTAGCTTTCCTTATTAACAGTGTCCCTCGCATCAGGCGAGCCCACTGCGACTTCAGAGGTACTTGTAATTTACGTCCCCAAGTCAAGGACGACAGGTCAACATTTAGTCCAGCTGTCCGGTGTAGGGGCTGAACCGCTTACCTCAGCATCAGCACACCGGATGTTTAAGAACACGCGTTCTTATCCATTCGGCCATGCAGACCTGCAGGTCATATCATTAGATGTTAACATTGTTGATATTCCATTTACTCATTCTCTTGTTATCACCATTCCTTCCTTTCCTCTTTTTTTCTCCTCTTCCTCCTCCTCCTCCTCCTCCTACGTCCTCTTCTTTTCATCATTTTCCCTCCTCCTCCTCCTTCTTCTTTTCATCCTTCTCCTCCCCTTTGTTGTTGTTGTTGTTCTTCTTCTTCTTCTTCTCTTCTTCCTTCTTTTCCTCTTTCTCCTCTTCTACTTCTTCTTCTCCTCCTCTTCCCCTTCTTCCCTCTCCACCCCCCCCCCCCATTTTTCTTCTAACGGTGAATGACAATGTCAACAATCACTGAAATTAAACAGTCTAGTAGCAGGAGATGAAAACTCCAGTTGTTAGCTAGTGAATAGCCAGCCATCTGGGATTAACACATCATTGTCATCCTATCATCCGGGAGTTCTTTTGACAGTGTCGGCATTCTTCTGAGCCTGATACCAAGGACATTAATTCCTCCTTCTCTCTTCCACCTCTTTTACATCATAATAGTATTTTTCTTAGTTTTCTTATTTTTGTTTTCCTTCTTCTGTTTTTATTCGAAGCCTATCTTTTATGACAACCTGCAGGTCTCTTCTACTACCTTCTGCTGTGGTATATATCCTATGAAACCGTGCGTGTAGTCTGGAAAACGTCTAGGACACAACCCACTTATACACCTGATTGTTACATCTGGCAAAGTCCTATCGTCGCTTCAGAGGTCACAGATTGTGAGAATTGTATGGACATTTTGCCCTGGCCATGCGGGGGTGCGGGGGAATGAACAGGCTGATAGGCTGGCAGCGAATGCACCTCTTGGTGGTAGATTGCATATGGACAAGGGTGAGGTGGTCGTGCGCTTGTGGGACCAGGTGCAGAAGGCGGGGGAACAGATTGAGAACCCATATATGGAAAGAATGAGCTTGCGGGGGATCGGCAGGGGTTCTAGAAGAATCTCAAAACCGAGGGAAGACCAGGAGCACTTTTAATCAGATAGCCCTGGGAACGATTAGTAGTATGGCTCTTCGCTGGCTGTTAAACGAGAGAATGGAGCGTGTATGGGAATGTCTGAGTGCAGTGATGTCGGTTCTTAGCTCAACTCAACTCAATCTGATAAAGTCAAGTCAATTAAAGGTCCCCTTCACACGACATATAGTGCTAGACCCATGTTTTAAATAGAACATCAGCACTGGATACATTCTGTGGTCAGTATCAAACCCTCAGAATTTAGTTGCTGTGACACGTCCTGGTCCTCGTGTACCTCTGGATCAATCAGTGAGCCCAGGTCAATGTTAAAAATCCGCCCCGATTAGAATTCGAACGAATGACCGCCGGATCTGCTGGCGAGCGTCTAGATACTACGCTATTGCGGCTCTTTTTATCTGGTAAAGTGTGGTAGTATTTGCATACTCTTCAAGACATTACAACACAGTTCGTAATCTCTTGTCCTAATATTGAACAGCGAAAAATATTAGCTCTTTTATTAATGGTCACTTCAAGTCATATACTGCTTTGGGGGGGGGGGGGGGGGGCAGCATAGCCGAATAGATCAGAAAGCGTGTTCTTAAACATCCGGTGTGCTGATGCCGAGGTAAGGGGTTCAGCCTCTACACCGGACAGTTGGGCTAACATTTTGACCTCTCATCCTTGACTTGGGGACGTAAATTACACGTACCTCTGAAGTCGGAGTGTGTTCGGTTGTAGAAAGTGAGTAAATAGGCCTTAGTATGAATAATAAAAAAGACAGAAGTCATGGTGATATCAAAGAAACATATTGTGTCTAAATGTGCAATTAAAGTAAATGACGTTATTTTGGGGCAAGTGCAGCAATTCTGATATCTAGGCACATGGATAACATCAGATGGAAGATGCATCACTGAGATGAAGAGCAGAATGACAGACTGACTGGCATCTTACCGTCTTGACAGACGATAGTTCGTAAAGTGGAGTTACAGCACTCCATAACACAAAGCCTGGGCTGAATTTAGAGACCATGTGTTGCCCATGCAGCATCATCCCTCTCTCGGCCTGTCTAGTAACACCAATACATCTGGAACAAGGCAAGCTGCAGCAGCTGCCGGATCAGCAAAGCAATAACTCTAACTGTCCGCCTGTCGGAGCTTCCCTCATAGACCAGTTGCCAACCAAGGCTTAGTACCTGATCTGCTCTGTCATGAGATTTAGTCTTCAGGTTGCATTTCCTTGCACTAGAGTAAGGCTTGTACCTTCCCAATTTAACTCCTCCCCCCGAATCCTGTTGGAACAATGTGAGGTGTCGGATTTGGTAAGCGCCGTCCAACATTCGGAGCTAACAGAAAGCAGATAGTACCGGTTACTGTCATATGGTAACTCAGTCATATCTGACTAAGATCTGACACCAAAAGAGCAGAATAGGTCAAGCAAAATCAACATTTCATCAAAAGAAGAACGTTCTGTGCATCAAGTCACTGTCCTTGATAGTTAGAAAAAAGAGGTCCAGCATGTTACATAAAATAAATGTTTAACATAGGCTGCGAACCCTGAACAGTTTGTAAACAGGCGAAAAAATCCATGAAAGCCTTGGAGATGTGGTTTCATAGAAGAATGCTGAAAATTAATTGGAGAGTCATAATGAGCAATCTGGGCATTTTTAGGAAAGCTGAATCGCAAAGACAAATTATCACAAACATCAGAAAGAGGCAGTCATCGTTATATGGCACATTATGAGAAGACAAAAACTGGAACATGTTGTGACAACAGGAAAGATTTATGGAAGGAGAGGTGTAGGAAAAAAAAGCGTGAGAAGATTAATGAGTCTTGTGTCATGACACGAATGGGAGTCAACACACGAATTGATCCATGGCGATGGAGATCGCAATCTGTGGAGAGTCATGATCGCCAAACGCAGCCTATAAGGCACTGGGTGGTGATGATAGAACAAATACATATGTATTTCTTTGTTATTCATGAGCGGCGCTCTTACGAATCGGCGTAAATCGCACTAGCGTAAATTGAGTACTACCTGCATTCGAGAAAACTTTCAAAGTGTAATTACAATTGAATGTTATACGTACGACGATTTACTGGGTTTTCTTGGATCTTAGTGAGCTGAGAATTGCTGGCTTGGCAATCTTCAGTTGACATTGGACCACGTGTAATTTCCAAATGAAGGTTATTTCTGCAGATTCCACACGACTTTGTAGACCGAGTTACAAGATTAGTAAGTTTCTCATCCTGAGGATAAATGAATAGATATGGGTGAAAGAATAGCCTCTACTTTTCTGAGGAGCTTCTCATGCATAACAGATGGAAGCTGCATGGCATAGATTAAGCGCAGAACAGGTCAAGCAACAAAGTCAGATAAAGTCAAATCTTACTCAGATATGAATGAGCTACCGTATGACAGTAGACGGTACTACCTGCTTTCTTTTAGCGCCGAATGTTGGGCGGCACTTACCAAACACGACTCTCCACATTGTGCCAACGGCTTCAGACGGAGGAGCGCAACTGGGAGGGTACAAGCCTTATCCTAGTCTAGTGTGAAGCCTGGATGGGCAACTGGTCTAGGATCGAAGCTCTGATAAGAGAACAGTTAGATTATTGATTTACTGATCCAGCATCTTTTGCAGTTTGTCTTGTTCCAGATGTATTGGTGTTACCTTTCATCAGGAGTACAATAGGCAGGCCGAGAAAGGGATCAGAGGCAACACTTGGTTTCTATATTCTGCTCAGGCTTTGTGCTATAATATATAACTCCATATTAAATTATTATTGTTATATTATTAAATATAACTCCATTTTACAATCTATCTTCTATCAAGACGGCAAGGTGCCTGTCAAGTCAAGCAATTGTATTTCTTAAAATGACAAGTATCTTTGAATGTATCGTTCAATATCAGTTGCAGACTATTGAAATAGTAAATATAGTCTGTTTTGCTGTGGAAAACCACATTCAAACCAAAGACCAAAATCAACAAACGAAAGGATTGAAAATGTCACAAACTTTGAATATCTTGGATCCGTAATCAACAACGAAGAGTTTAAACATGTCACAACCTTTGAATATCTGGGCTCCATAGGCATCACCGAAGAGATTGCAAATGTGACACTCTTTGAATATCTTGGCTCCATAGGCATCCCTGAAGAGATTGCAAATGTGACACTTGTGACATAATAGACGGTCTCCCCTCTGGTTTTGCTTACCTAACGGTTAAGATGGTATTTTTCATTATATATATATATATATATATATATATATATATATATATATATATATATATATATATATATATATATATATATATATATATATATATATATATATATATATATATATATATATATATATATATATAGCTAGAAAAAACGATCTTTTCCCTATCTACCTATGTTGTAGATATCTATAGATATGCTTGTATCATTGGCGAGAAATTAATCTCCTGTAAACCTAGTGAATATTATTCTAGGGGTTTTAAACTATATATTATACAGTATATTATAGAACTATTAGTTGTGCATGCCTGTCGCTTGTCGTCCCTGGAGGAAAGTGGATTCGACAAGCACACCTTTAATATCCTTCTACTATTGGAACTATTGAATGACTTTTGTCTACACTCTTCCCTTCTGTCTTCCATACACTATATATCTCTCTCTCTCTCTCTCTCTCTCTCTCTCTCTCTCTCTCTCTCTCTCTCTCTCTCTCTCTCTCTCTCTCATAACATACCCTGACAACAGTTTCCTCCAACAATTAATAACATGTTTATTGTTGAAAACTATGTCAGTTGTATGTATTGAATGTGTATATGTAGTTGGTAGTGTCTGCTAGTGTGAGTGCAAGATATGACTTCTGGAAGTCGTATGTGCCGTATACTTTCTCGCCTCAGTCATTCGGCAGAACCACAGGACATCACACATATAATTGGACAGCTCTCACCCTGGATGCTCTCCTCCGGCTTGAGTCTGGACTTAATCCAATTCTTGAAAAACAAATGTTCAATGTCCTATCACCAGAAAATAATCCGATTTAGGTAAGTCACTGAAATCCATATATTTCCTGTTTTTGGAAAGTTGTACAGTCCATCACGGAATACACACCGCCACTATCCAACATTGTCTAGAGTTAATATAAATGTTCTACACAATGTCTCTTGTTAATAAAGTTTTATCTTTATTCACAGTGCAATTGCATGCAGTTTTAAGTATCCCTGCTTGCCACAGGTTAACGTCTTTTTCCTTTTAAGTGCTTTACTTGTATATTCGTTTGCGTATACAGTGTTCTGTATTTGACGTTAAGTTATCTCTTCTCACTAGTAAAACATGTCTATGTTCTTGTTGGTTCTAGGTAGGTACTTTATTTGCTCAAGTGAAGTAACCTTCCTTTCTTCTCTGATTACAATAGTGGTATTGGAACCTGTGGGAGAGATATGTAATCCGGTGATATGAGTCTGCTTCATACTATTTTCTTATGTGAGAGTCCTTCTCCAGCCGTAATGAAAAAGCTTCCGAAGGATACTCTGACATAAGACAGAAGAATTACCTAAAGTCTAAACTATTCACTAATAGAAAGCAATGATAAACGCTAAGCCCAAACACCTATTACCCTATGCTAAACTATTACGCTAAGGTTAGATTACCTTATATATACTCTATGGTAATCCAGGAATTGAAATACACTAGCGAATAAAACACTAATATCCCATCTCCTTTCAACAATAAGGGATGTGTATTTCTTTCCACATGTACGGACACCTAGATAATCTCCGCCCAATTAGGTAGCACACACTAAAACAGAAAACCCAGTTTCTACTATTTATATTGTGCCTCCCATTCTCCGTGATTGTTTGATGTTCATACATCAACAGTTGTATTTGCCGTTTTCCGTCACATCAAAAGTCTGTGAAACACGTATTCGTTAATTGCCCGTTCCGTTCCGTTCCTACGCTCCTCACTCATAGGACATCAAAGAGTTCTAATGCTTTGATCACCGTCTCCCTGTGTATTCCCGTTCCCGAAGTCTCCCCGCTGTTTTGTCCGTCGCCATCGGAGGTCAATGACTTCTCACACTGTAATATATTTTTATACCTGTCGGTCAATGATCTTTAATTTATCCTCCTCTCAGACTGAAGTACCCGATTGTTAACCCTCCTCCTACATTGTAGTTTTATATGTAAGTTATCAAGGAATCACTAAACTGCAGTTTTCCCGTGACATAGGCCCCCTCTTAAGAGAGTTGACCGCGTCGACTCTTCCTCACTGTAGTTTTGAGTCCTATGATCCACCAACCTATTCCTCTTCCTCTGGAGTTGGATGTCTAGATAAGAAATCCGCTCCTACATTCTCTTTACCAGGAATGTATTCCACTGTGAAGTTGTCCTGTTGCAGCCGCAACGACCATCACATCCACCGTGCATTGAGCTTCTGCGAAGTAGCTATGAACATCACGTGTTGATGATATGACTGGATCCTCACATGGCTCACCTCCTCATCCAGTAAGGCGACTCTCACTGACACCCTACTATACTACTCATGACCGACACTAGTGTTGGCACATCGCTCCTGTACGTCCTGTCGACCTACTTTCGACTTGCGTAAGCGACGGCTCACAATACAGACGGATTGTCCCATCCTGACTGTAACACTGTTCTCCATATTCTCTTGGTTTCCCCAGGCTTTGCCTCTGGGGATGTTCCGCCTCGTCCGCGTTGGACCGAGTCGTCTTTCCCAAACCTCCTGGACTTTTGCTTCCAGGACCATCTTGGACGATATTGGATATGGTCAGCCAATCTTCGGTTGGAGTCCTGGGTATTTCTCGCCTTTCCCGACGTTACCCACCCCTTCTGAACTGGGTTACTAGTGACGGTTTCACTCTTGTCCTTTCCCTGACGTGTGATTTCCCTCCTCCTTTCGTTGGGTAAATCTGACCTATCACGTACTTTCCCATATGCCCTCCTATGTAGTACTGGCGATCTCTGGTCTTCGTCTGGACCTGTAACCTTTGTCTTAATGGCTGCCATCACCATAAGGTGCGAAGCTTTGCTCTCGGATCTCTCCTCATATTTCTTAATGAGATGCCTAGGGAGATTTTTCAGTTCTTCCCCGATCCGGATTTTGTAGATGTTTTTGGACACCACCTTTACCACAGGATAAGGTCCTTTCCATCCTACTTGGAGTATATTAGTCTCTTCTGGACCCCATACTTCCACTTGGTCTTCCACCTTAAGAGCTATTTTACTCTTAGTCCACTTGTTGGGTGGTGCTTTCTGGCACTCTGAACAAGATTTCACCCACCGGCGTACATCACCGGTCATTCCTGGCCAGCAATAATGGCCGGAAATTTGCTGCAATGTCTCGCTGACACCCATATGTCGATTCTCGGCTATGATGTGTCCACTCTGAAGAATGTGAGGACGGTGGGTCTCTGGAACCACCCACTGCTCGTGCAGGTTGTCTCCCTCTCCCGGCTCTCCTGATAGAGTAGTCGATTCTTCAGAAAGTACTGTCCCCGTTCTGGTGGCTCAGCACTTCTTTGCAGCTTCCTGTAGCAAGGACGCAACGTAGTATCCTTCCTCTGGGCAGTATGCAATTCCCCTATCACTGAGTTGTCGCATAGTGTCTCTGCCTCTTTTTCCTTCCCTTGAGATCCACTGGTTACTGCTCCCCTGTGGGCTGGCTGTTTGGGCACCCCCAAAAAGACATATTTAGTGCCAATGATCATTGGGAAATAGGGAATCCGCTAATACAGCTGCTGGAATAATGCCCGTGACGTACCTGGACTTAATCTCCACCTTGGCGATTGGCAGCGTCATGGTAACAGCACTCCTCATTGCCGGCTGTATCTCTATGGTCTCCCCTGTAAGTTGGTCTGGGCTTACCAGGCTGGCATCTATCACAGCTTCCCATCCAAACCTGAATCGTAGAGACAAGCAACCTGCTGGCCATTGACTTCAATCAGTTCAACCACAGGTGGTCTCTCTTGGTCCTGAGTGTGTTCCACCTCCTCGACCTTTTCCTGGCATCGGCAGTCCACAGTATTATGTGTTTTTGACCTGCAGTGTGTGCACCATTTTCCCTTCCAAACTTTCCGTGGGCTCTCTTATGGTCAGAGTTTCTTCGCCGACCTCAGCCTTGTCTGTGATCACCTTCTTATGAATCACTTGGCATGCCGCGAAGTGATAACTTTTCGGTTTCGATCTGCAGTCCTTTGTGTTATGAGAGGGCGACTGGCAGATTGAACACCACTTCTCGGACCACGGTCGTTTCGCTGGAGAATTCGAGGTGTTCTGATTTCCTTCCTTCACCTTCTCTGAACTCTCCATTGACGTCTTTATATAAGGTTCCACTTTTTCTCCTTCCCAGTTTTTACATTTCTTTCGGTCTTGTTTCTCCTGACCTTTTGTGGTGGGTATATTGGTTTCTTTAGCTTCCCCATGGACTTCTACGAATCTTTCCGCCAGCTTATTCACAACATCCAGCCGTTCCGCCCCTTGTTCTCCTAAAAATGTCTTCAGTGGTTCTGACATTTGCTGTCGCATCTGGTCGACCACCATGAGCTCTTCCAAACTCTCATAGTCCCTCTTGAATTCGGCCAAATCTATCCACTTTTGGAGGTATGATTTCAGCCTTAAACTGTAGGCGGCGAATAGCTCTCCCGGCTCTCGTCTTGACGATCTAAACTTCTTCCGATATGTTTGTGCTGTGATCTCATAATGCTTCATCAAAGCGGCTTTTAATTCCTCATAATTATTTTCATGTCCTGGTGGTAGGCGTGTGTAGACCTCATACCCCGAACCGAGTAACCCCTGGGCTAATTTAAGACACCATCTGCTTCTATCCAGCCCCATAGCGGATGCCATTGCTTCAAAGCGATTCGCATAGTTGTCAAATTTTTCTTTAGAATCATCATAAACAGCTAAGGGAAACTTCATGGCATGGTATCCATGTCCGCTCATGTGGGTTGCCCCAGGTGAAGATGAACTTCCTTCTGCTGCATCTATTTCACCCTTAGTTTGTGTCTTGAGTTCTAGCTCTCGCATGCGGTATTGATGTTGTCTTATCTTGTCGGCTTCTTCCGCGTCCAACCGCTTGTTGGTATGTTTCATTTCCAGTCTCTTAGCCTCCTGTTCCATTTTCTGAGCTCTAGCTCTGCCTTTCAATCTTCTCTTTCTGCTTGACGACGCTCTCTTTCTACCATCTGTATATACTCTGATAGGGCTAGTCCAGACAACCCCATCGCTTCACCCCTTACCCTCAATTCTTCCATCTCCGGTTTATGAGTGGCCATTGTTAAAGAAGGTACGTCAGCAAGTTGAGTAAAGACACCTCAAGGCAGTAAAGAAGTACACACTATAAACAGATAATCTATTAGAACCTATATCAATTTAACTATGTATATCTAAAAATTTATTTATCTACGACACCACACATTACATCACAACCACTCTCTCAACCACAAGATGAGATGTAGGATAAAGACTTATGTAGACTTGTCAAAGTGTGCACAAATAGGTAATATGTCTTAACACCTATCCACTTTCGTCCTGTCTGGCTCTTTCTCACTGTAAAGTCACCAGCATTAATGTAATGTCTCTAACATAAATGTAATGGCACCATATAACCCATGGAATCCTTCCATTAAAAGTCATCTCTGTGGCTGAAGGGCTTGCGAACGCGGTTTGTGAGCCCGTATACCCGGGTTCGAAACACGGCGGTGCTGGTTTTTTCGAAAAAGGTATAGAGACTGGTCGTTCAGAAAGCAATGGCAAACTACTGAACGTAACACTTGCCTAGTACATCAACAGCAGCTGAAAATGCTGGTGTTGACTGCAACGTCCCGTAAGAGATACGCAACAAAAATTAAATTAATATGTATGTCCCAATATGCCGGTACCACGCTTCAAGTACCCCACTAGGCAAGTATCCTTATGCAGTTGAAGTACCTCGCTTGCATTCCAGTTAATGTGGGTATTATGTAAGTACCCCGCTAGGCAAGTATCCTTATGCAGTTGAAGTACCTCGCTTGCACTCCAGTTAATGTGGGTATTATGTAAGTACACCGCTGCTCCACCATTTAATGTCGCTTGTCGTCCCTGGAGGAAAGTGGACTCGACAAGCACACCTTTAATATCCTTCTACTATTGGAACTATTGAATGACTTTTGTCTACACTCCTCCCTTCTGTCTTCCATACACTATATCTCTCTCTTTCTCTCTCTCTCTCTCTCTCTCTCTCTCTCTCTCTCTCTCTCTCTCTCTCTCTCTCTCTCTCTGTCATAACATACCCTGACAACAGTTTCCTTCAACAATTAATAACATGTTTATTGTTGAAAACTATGTCAGTTGTATGTATTGAATGTGTATATGTAGTTGGTAGTGTCTGCTAGTGTGAGTGCAAGAAAGGATTCTGGAATTCGTATGTGCCGTATACTTTCTCGCCTCATCATTCGGCCGAACCACAGGACATCACACATATAATTGGACAGCTCTCACCCTGGATGCTCTCCTCCTGCTTGAGTCTGGACTTAATCCAATTCTTGAAAAACAAATGTTCAATGTCTTATCACCAGAAAATAATCCGATTTAGGTAAGTCACTGAAATCCATATATTTCCTGTTTTTGGAAGGTAGTACAGTCCATCACTGAATACACACCGCCACTATCCAACATTGTCTAGAGTTAATATAAATGTTCTACACAATGTCTCTTGTTAATAAAGTTTTATCTTTATTCACAGTGCAATTGCATGCAGTTTTAAGTATCCCTGCTTGCCACAGGTTAACGTCTTTTTCCTTTTAAGTGCTTTACTTGTATATTCGTTTGCGTATACAGTGTTCTGTATTTGACGTTAAGTTATCTCTTCTCACTAGTAAAACATGTCTATGTTCTTGTTGGTTCTAGGTAGGTACTTTATTTGCTCAAGTGAAGTAACCTTCCTTTCTTCTCTGATTACAATAGTGGTATTGGAACCTGTGGGAGAGATATGTAATCCGGTGATATGAGTCTGCTTCATACTATTTTCTTATGTGAGAGTCCTTCTCCAGCCGTAATGAAAAAGCTTCCGAAGGATACTCTGACATAAGACAGAAGAATTACCCAAAGTCTAAACTATTCACTAATAGAAAGCAATGATAAACGCTAAGCCCAAACACCTATTACCCTATGCTAAACTATTACGCTAAGGTTAGATTACCTTATATATACTCTATGGTAATCCAGGAATTGAAATACACTAGCGAATAAAACACTAATATCCCATCTCCTTTCAACAATAAGGGATGTGTATTTCTTTCCACATGTACGGACACCTAGATAATCTCCGCCCAATTAGGTAGCACACACTAAAACAGAAAACCCAGTTTCTACTATTTATATTGTGCCTCCCATTCTCCGTGATTGTTTGATCCACACTCAAATTTTTCCGCAAGTCCCCACATCAAACGTCTGTGAAGTCACGTATTCGTCAATTGCCCGCTCCGTTCCGCTCCTCCGCTAGTTCCCTGTGTTCCCCTACGCTAGTACCTCCAAGCGTCCGAACCCTTTGATCGCCGACTTCGTGCGTTTTCCCGTTCCCGAAGTCTCCCCGTCGTTCTGTCCTTTGAAGTCGATGGGCAATGACCGCTCACACTGTATCCTATTTTTATACCAGTCGGTCAATGATCTTTAATTTATCCTCATCTCAGACTGAAGTACTCGATTGTTAACCCTCCTCCTACATTGCAATTAATCTTACTATTAAAGTTCATCAGGGAATCATTAACTCACAGTATCCCGTGACAATGCCTACTGCCCCGGCGCAAGTTTGGCTGAATAACATATTCATTTCTGGCCTGCGACCCTGGTGGCAACACGAGAATCTGCCTGGCCAGTTGTCAACAGCCGGCAGATCATCCATTTTGTTGATGGACCCGAAGCGGTGAGGACACAGGAGCCGATACTAGCTTTAAAAAGACACATTGCAACAAAAGAATCCAGGCTCTAGTTAGCCTATATTTGGGAAAAACAAATTGAGAACCCAACTGATACCCAAAATTAATATTTATACTGCTAGTGGCACTGTTCCCCTGTGGAGAGGTTTAATCACCACAATTTGGAACAAGTTCTGCGCCTTCATTGGTGGTATCATTGAGCCATCAACCAGCAGCAACGAATACGTACCTGATTTGAACACCCTGTCTATGGCCGGAGAGTGTGTGAAATCAGCAACTTGCCTGTGAACATCATCCGAGTCGATAACTTGGGAGCATAGTCATGAGCTAAGTGACCAGCTCAACGTCTGACACCATAACTCAGCAATTCAGTTTATGATTTTCCGTGCAGATACCGTAGCTAGACTACTGACACTTGTCCAGCCATTACTCATTAAATGATATTGTTATATTTTACACTGTAAAGTCTGTTATAAGTTAAGGATTTAATATTAAGAGTGGAGTAATGAGAGTTGTAACTGTATATTTGTACTCTTTCACTGTGTTGTGAGAAAGGATCAGTAAAGGGGGCTCTTTAATTTTTGCAGGCATTCGTCGCCAGATTCCTTAAGCCTACTGTCTAGAATTATTACTAGTACGGTTGTTCGCTTTACCTATCTGTGCCTGAACACTGTCTGAAGACATGGTCATTCCTGGGACAGTTCCGAATCATACTTCCTAGTTCGAGCCATTTCGGCCACTTCTTCGACAGTGATTGGTCTTTCGGAATTCTGAAAGTCTATTGGTTGCTATTTCTGATCCTTGTCTATAAAAATAGTCAACATTACGCGACACACTCTTTGAATATCTTGGCTCCATAGTCATCACTGAAGAGATTGCAAATGTGACACTCTTTGAATATCTTGACCCCCATAGTCACCACCGAAGAGATTGCAAATGTCAGAAACTGTGAATATCTTGGCTCCATAAACAACATCAATGGGGGACGTCCAAAATAAATGAGACACAGCCTGGTCAAACACTGAAGAGATTTGACAGTCTTAAGAACCTATTGCACAACACCAGCAAGAAAGCTATATGCCGAGGACACTTTTCTGTGGCAATATATGGATGTGAGTCATGGACAATTTCACACTCAGTAAAGAAGAAAATTGAGGCTTTTGAGGTAAAAGTTCTTAGAATCTCGTGGACAAAGAAGAAGAAAATTGGGGCTTTATGGGTAAAAATTCTTAGAATATCATGGACCAAGAAGAAGAAAGCCGGCTTCGTGGCTTAGAGGTTTGCGACTTTTCTCCGTAATCTCGTAGGTAACGTGATGACGGTGAGAATCAGCAGTGGTTCGAATCGCATCGGTAACTTACGGGGTATGTGAGCCGGCCCCTCAGAAAGCAATGGCAAACTATTGAGCGTAATCTTGCTAAGAAATCAACATACAGCTGAAAGATGCTGGTGTTGACAGCGATGTCCTGTAAAGGATATGCAAATTAAAAAAAAAAAGAAGAAGAAGAAAATTGGGGCTTATGAGGTAAAAGTTCTTAGAATATCATGGACCAAGAAGAAGAAAATTGGGGCTTTTGGGGTAAAAGTTCTTAGAATATCATGGGCCAAGAAGAATAAAATTGGGGCTTTTAAGGTAAAAGTTCTTAGAATATCATGGGCCAAGAAGAAGAAAATTGGGGCTTTTAAGGTAAAAAGTTCTTAGAATATCATGGACCAAGAAGAAGAAAATTGGGGCTTTTAAGGTAAAAGTTCTTAGAATATCATGGACCAAGAAGAATAAAATTGGGGCTTTTAAGGTAAAAGTTCTAAGAATATCATGGACTAAGAAGAAGAAAATTGGGGCTTTTAAGGTAAAAGTTCTTAGGAATATCATGGACCAAGAAGAAGAAAATTGGGGCTTTTGGGGTAAAAGTTCTTAGAATATCATGGGCCAAGAAGAATAAAATTGAAGCTTTTAAGGTAAAAGTTCTTAGAATATCATGGGCCAAGAAGAATAAAATTGGGGCTTTTGAGCTAAAAGAGTTAAAACTGTTTGAATTTAAAAATTGAGCACAACCCACCACTGGCGACGCTGATCGTGTTTTGGTACGAGCCCTGGGCCTTGTCCACATTAGACTGGAAGCACTAGACTCGAGTTTCGCTCTCGTTTGAGCTCGTCAGTAATGCATATCACTGACTGGACCCGGAATCGAATTCCGGATCATTGGTGTGCGAGGCGGGTGTGTCACGTCTCACGCTAGACACGACCAAATTAACACACTAGAATATCACAACGTCACCCATTGTAGGCTATAGCTCAAACTTTGCCCGATCGCTGCGACTGACATCCGACAATCTATGTGGCCTCGAATGATCAGGTCTTCTCGGTCTGGTAAGGCACACCGGCGCCTAAAGTCCGGCGAATAATAATCAAATTGATTTATTTGGTTGTTTCGGGATTTGAGATTTAAAAATTGAGGACAACCCACTACTGGCAACGCTGATGGTATTCCTCGGGCCCTGTTTTGATTATCTAGCAGAGGATTACAATAAGACACAAACATCATTCTTTGATTATGTAATGAGAATAGAAGCACCTGGAAACATCGTGGCGACCTGAAAGACCAGTGAGAAAAGACGTTGAGGTAGACCGACATACATGATGCTGGATGATCTGAGACGGTGGTATAGTGATAACAACTCTGCCGTGGAGCAGGGGGATTCTGATCGTCAGAACATGCCCTCTTCCCAGAATGTTTCGGCCCCTTAACTTTGACACTCTTTGGGGGGGGGGTGGTGGGGGGGGGTGGGGGTGAGCCACAGGGGACATGACTCTGAATGTTTTTCCCCTGTCGGGCGTTCGAGAAGTTCTGTCACTTGCGTCTTCTTTGCGTTTTTCTATGTTCTATACCTGCGAAATGTCTGCTCTCAAGCCACCCCTCCTTTTGTGAGGAGATCTCTGTGCACCAGGTACCTCGTGCCTAACTAACTGAATAACAAACTAACTAACTGACTAAGTAACTAACTAACTAACTGACTATACCCTTTGAAGAATGTCACCCCCATCAAGACCACAGAAAGACTGTCGGTCCCTGGTCCTTGTGTCATATATTTCCACACCCAAAGTGTCTTAGATGTCCTGTGTCGTCCTTCCTGCTGTTCCTACTTTAATGTCCTGTTTTGTCCTTCGTGCTGCCTCTACTTTGATGTCCTGTTTTGTCCTTCGTGCTGCATTTACTTTGATGTTCTGTGTTGTTCTTTGTGCTGCATTTACTTTGATGTCCTGTGTCGTCCTTCGTGCTGCCTCTACTTTGATGTCTTGTGTTGTCCTTCGTGCTGCCTCTACTTTGATGTCCTGTGTTGTCCTTCGTGCTGCCTCTACTTTGATGTCCTGTGTTGTCCTTCTTGCTGCCTCTACTTTGATGTCCTGTGTCGTCCTTCGTGCTGCCTCTACTTTGATGTCCTGTGTCGTCCTTCGTGCTGCCTCTACTTTGATGTCCTGTGTTGTCCTTCGTGCTGCCTCTACTTTGATGTCCTGTGTCGTCCTTCGTGCTGCCTCTACTTTGATGTACCTTGTCGCCTTTCTTGCTGCCTCTACTTTGATGTCCTGTGTTGTCCTTCGTGCTGCCTCTACTTTGATGTCCTGTGTTGTCCTTCCTGCTGCCTCTACTTTGATGTCCTGTGTCGTCCTTCGTGCTGCCTCTACTTTGATGTCTTGTGTCGTCCTTCCTGCTGCCTCTACTTTGATGTACCTTGTCGCCTTTCTTGCTGCCTCTACTTTGATGTCCTGTGTTGTCCTTCGTGCTGCCTCTACTTTGATGTCCTGTGTTGTCCTTCGTGCTGCCTCTACTTTGATGTCCTGTGTCGTCCTTCGTGCTGCCTCTACTTTGATGTCCTGTGTCGTCCTTCGTGCTGATCCTACTTTGATGTCTTGTGTCGTCCTTCGTGCTGATTCTACTTTGATGTCTTGTGTCGTCCTTCGTGCTGATCCTACTTTGATGTCCTGTGTCGTCCTTCGTGCTGATCCTACTTTGATGTCCTGTGTTGTCCTTCTTGCTGCCTCTACTTTGATGTCCTGTGTCGTCCTTCCTGCTGATCCTACTTTGATATCCTGCTTTGTCCTTCGTGCTGCCTCTACTTTGATGTCCTGTGTCGTCCTTCGTGCTGATCCTACTTTGATGTCCTATGTTGTCCTTCGTGCTGCCTCTACTTTGATGTCCTGTGTCGTCCTTCGTGCTGATCCTACTTTGATGTCTTGTGTCGTCCTTCATGCTGCCTCTACTTTGATGTCCTGTTTAGTCCTTCGTGCTGGCTCTACCTTGATGTCCTGGGAAACACATTATGAGTAGACAGAAACTGGAGCGTGTCGTGACAACAAGAAAGATTTGTGGAAAGATAAAGGGAGATAGCGAGAAAGTTCCTGACAGTCTCGTGTCATGGCACGGACGTGGGTCAACACATGAATTCATCCATGCCGTCGCAATTTGTGGAGAAGAGTGATCGTCTATGCCAGTCAACACGAGACTTGATGACGCAGTTTCTAGTTTATAGCGTAGAAAAGCATGCCAGTATAGATCAACCAACACAGAACTGGCACTATTTAGCCACCGGACGCTGATGCATATGCTGGGGAGAGGATCTGAGCACCTAATGGACATGTCCGGAGTGCAATGAAGATGCCCCAACTGATAACTGATAACTGGCCAGTAATCAGTATAGATAGATGACCTTTTTGATTCACGGTATGCCACCATTCTCTAACATTTAAGTTCAAATATTAACTGAAAAACGTGATTCCCGACATACCTTTCAACGGCAGGAAGATTTTGTTGCATGTTCATGTTTTCATGTTCATGTTTCAGGCTCATGTTTATTCATCCGTTTTAACCGTGATTTAAAACGCTCACGCACTCTGTTCGTTAGGCAGATTTACTTCCGGTACTATCGAAAAGTTAGTTCTTCTTGCGTTTCGAAACAAACCATACAGGGAAATCAATTGATGAACTCTTTAAGGCACCATAAAGTTCCCCAATTGATATTTCTGCGTTACACGTGCACAGCATTAACCGACCAATCATTTCTCTTCTCTAAATGTTCGTTATTATTATTATACTGGACATCAGTTTTTAGCCACATTATGAGAAGACAAAAATTGGAACACTGTTGTGACAACAGGAAAAATTTGTGAAAAGAGAGATAGAAGATTACAATGTAAGAAAATTCTTGACAGTCTTGTGTCCTGACACGGAAGGGAGCCAACATACGAACTGATCCATGCCGGTGGGGATCGCAATTTGTCGAAAGGCATAATCGCCCACGCCAGTCGACAAGGCACTGGTGATGGATGATACTGGACGTAGCATTTTGGTATCATGTGTTTGTGTGTTTCTTATGTGACCTACTCTGGTTTAATGTATAATTCTAACACTTATGGTGCTTTTTCAATGGTTAGATAGGAATTATGTCCATATTCATATTCATGTTCGGAGCGATGGCAGGTGGCTATGTCCCAGAGTTGACCGGGTTTTGCCTTATGCAGAAATGCGTGGCTGCTGGGCTTCTGGTTGACTGCCACTGCCGTCGGTGATGAACTCTATTTTCGTGAACTGTGTGAGTGAATATCTAGGAAACATCCAGATAGAAAAATGACTGCCGATTCCATCAGAGACGAATTGGGTGTTTCGTGGGGGACTGGTGTGTTGACATTCTGGCGGCGGCATTATGCACAGTGTATCTGTGCGGGCTGTTGTTTGTCGAGACTCCTGTCTTTTCCATTTTTCACATTGGCAGTGGGGAGCGTTTTCTGTTATATTCACTGGCACAGGAACGGAACATAATGGGGACGAGCCGTTGCTGTGAAGTTGGAACTGTGACTAACTAACTATGTCCATATTCCATTGTTGTGGGTTCATGTAGCTTGCTTGCTTGCTTGCTTGTGTTCGTTGGCTTGAGCTCCAACGCGAAGTCCTGTATGTCGGATGAAGGCATCCTGTTGTCCAACATCAGTGTGATGTCATACAGGACCTGAGTTTTGCGTGAGTATCCGTTGTCCCATGTCTGGCTTATTGTTGTGCAGACTGGTGGTTCCTCGCCGTACAGGCAGACACTCTCCGACTTCGGAGGAATCGGCGATCCTACTGACTTTAGCCAGGACCCCGAAGGGACCTGTTGCCCAGGACGCTCGACGAGGACGCGTCAATAGGTCTTGGCCAGTATATAACCCGGCCCTGGTGCCTTGGAAATACCTCTGCGTCCCAGTTCATGTAGCTGATAGACCTGGCTAATAAAAACACATGTAAAATATTATTGGTGTCTAGTTGGCCATGCGTCGAAGTAGACGTGTTCCTGGATCGAGGCGCTGTCGTCATATGGAGGCGACAGGTTCAAAACCCGGTCGGTGACAATAGCTTTGAATTTGTATGTAGTCTAGTGCGTTTCTACTTCTTTCTTCTACCTCTATGAGTGCCAAACATTACACGTGTGTTTATTTATAAACATACAATGAAACAAAACTACAGGGTGTTTGTAAAGTCTCACTACACTTTGTATGTAGAACAAATTTGAAAAATGATGTACATGATGTCATCAAAGAATATGCTCCACCGTCCATCGTGAAGCAATATGCAGCCGATGGCTGTCGTCTGCTGGAGTAATTCTATGCTCGCCAACCAGAATGGTGTTACTAACGAAAGAAAGAATTTTTCAAATGTGTTCTACATACAAAGTGTAGTGAGACGTTGCAAATACCCTATATAATAAATGTGAAATGGAACTCTGTTACTTTGGTTTGGCTTATAGAGACACACTTTCCATGAGAGAACCGCGTGATCGGTGAGTCTAGCGCTCTTGTCTGTTGTCGCGGTGGTTGTGTGTTCACATCTCTGTCTACACATTGACCCGCGCTCCCAGGTCGAGCCAAAATAAGGAAGCTACCAGGGGACGTAAAGGCGGCCGAAGGAAGCTACCAGGAGACGTAAAGGCGGCCGGCGTATTATTTACCACATCAGCCATCGAGTGCGGATTGGTCCATACAAATATGGGTTTAGCACCATATAACCAATACGCACAATGCGTGGCAGTGGGCCTTTGTTGACTTTCTTTGCACTCGGATATCCTTATGACAGCGCTCTTATGCATAGTATACCTGTGTGGGCTGTTGGCTTGTCGAGACTCAAGTCTGTTCCACTTTTCACACGAGGCAGTGAGGGCATTTTGTATGATATTCAATCAATCATGTGCCATGCCGGAAAGCGTGGGCGGTTAGGACTCGCCATTTCACTCGATCACCAGAGTCGTGGAGCAGCTCACTGTTCCTGTCTCGACCATGCCATGTGGCCAAGCCATCCAGATATTTTCCTCTCTGCCTTCCTCTTGGTCTGTTCCCTTCGATCTTGCCAGTTGTCACTAAGTTCTCCAATCCATTTCTTCTCATAACATGTCCAAAAAATTTTGACTGTCTACGTCTAATTTCTCTAATCAATTTACAATTGTCATTTGTCTCCTGCAGTACTTGGTCATTGGTTTTTCTGTCTGTCCATGGTATTCTTTGCATTTTCCTCAGAAACCACATTTCTGCAGCCATCAGATGTTTTTCAGCTTAACTTCTCATTGTCAAAGTTTCACATCCATACAAAAGAACAGGCTGTATGTATCCCCTTAACACTCTTTTTCTCGTTTCAATTGACATCTTTTTATTGGTCAGAATGTTTTTCATCTTGCTAAAGGCTACTTTTGCCATGGCTATTCTTGTTCTAATCTCTTCAAGGCATCTCCCATCAGATGTTAAGACTGTTCCGAGATAATTGTGGGATATTAACTGGCACATAAACGAAGCATAATTGGGGGGGGGGGGGGGGGGGGGGGCTTTTTCGTGAAGTTGGTACCGCGACTAACTAACTAATCCTCATAAGTGCTCGACTTTCCTTGCACAAGTCACCCACCCATGAGGATCCGCATAACAGTGCACGAGCTCCCTAGTTGTGGCAGGTATCTAATTGTGTGTGCGTGTGTGTGTTTGTGTGTGCCAGAATCACAGGCAGAATATGTATGCTCTTGTGGGCAGTATAAGAAATACACTGCAGTATAAGAAATACACTGCAGTAAAATAAATACATTGCAGTATAAGAAATACATTGCAGTATTAGAAATACATTGCGGTAAAAGAAACACATTGCAGTATAAGAAATACTCGGCAGTGTAAGACATACATTGCAGTAAAAGAAATACATTGCAGTATAAGAAAATACATTGCAGTTAAATAAATACATTGCTGAATACGAAATACATTCACAGATATTGATTGACACTCACTGAAGTGGAGAAAAGCCGTTGAGACACTGGAAAATTTGAAGATTGGAAATTATAGCTATCACACATGGATTCAAACCCTTCCACCAAATGATGACAGCAGAAGAAAGAAGATCGATTCTCTCTTTCATGAAGAGGACACTACTGTTGACCAGAGGCTGGTTTTCCCTCAACTCACAGCAGTATACAGATGGGGTATCTTAGCAGTGACCATCACCCATGAAGCATTTGGTGGAGAAAGACAGATGCAGAAAACAAAGACAAAAAGAAAAGTACAGGCAGTGTGTGTGAGTTGGGAAAGGGGGGGGGGGGGTGCGTAGGGGGTGCGAAAGGACGAGAAGTGCAGAAATCTGCATAACAAGAAAAGCTGGGAACACAATCCATGGTAGACCAGCGATGTTGAAAGAGCATGGTTAGAGAAGCGTTACGTTGTGAAAAAGTGGCAAAACGCCAGAAAGAGCAGAGTCACTCAGCCTAATGTATCCTGTTTTTGAGACAAACCATGAGCAACAAAGCTGTTTGTTTTAAAACAATAGCAAAGTCAGCTAAAGTAAAAAGGTGGCGGAAGCATGTGAGAGGGAGAACAACGAAAAATCACTCAAACTGTTTTGGCGTCTGCATGGGGATATGTCATCGCCAAGGGAAGGTGGGGGTAGACCAAGAGTATTCCTCTCCATCCAAGGAATGCTTCCAAAAGCGCAGAGCCGGCACGTGACTCTCCAGTACTGCAATCACCCAAGGAATCGCCACGTTTTGCAGGTGTCTGCTTATCCTCACTTCAATAAATTTCCGTTCACCACAGACTGCACCCGCAAGAGACCAGAAGGATCGTCTTTACACTTGGGAATTTGATGACCCCCACAGTGAGCTGCCGGTTCAGACCCTCGACCTAATGAAATACTTAGACCCGTAATGTTCCATTTGGTGACCACTGAGATGATCTTACCACTCATACGCATATGGACCTTCAATGCAGCCAGACCAAATCCATTCAGCGTTTTTTCTCCAGTTTCGTGGAACATAGAAATGAAACACGAGTTTCTCCCACAGCACCAATATTTCGGTTAGTAGACGACATGTGGAGGACGTTTGAAACCTAGTTGTCCTTTAGTGGGATTCTCGTTCCGTGGACATGTGAACCTGTCTTTTAGTAGAAATATAATTCGGCGGATATGAGAACCTTATTTGTCAGGTTGGTAGAGTGCACCTTTCATGGACACATAAACTGGCGGCTCACTGATGAGTGCCAAAATGGTTTCTTATCATTGCTTCTCTAGGTACCGCCAACTCCTAGATCCCCTGCCAGTTCGGTTTAGGCCAGTGATGGTCGTTCGGCCGTGGCGTAATTGTTGAAGTACTGCATGGGTTCCACAAAATCAGCATTAGAGCTCACTGGCGCCCGAGGTGTGTTACCAGAGGAGTGTTTCCTGAGGTGTGGCGCACTAGGTGTGTTGCCCGAGGTGTGTTTCCCGGGTTGTGTAGTTGTGTTGCCCCACATGTGTTGCCGAGGTGTGTTGCCCCAGATGTGTTTCCCGATGTGAATTGCACCAGATGTGTTGCCCGATGTGTCACCCGAGGTGTGTTGCCCCAGGTGTGTTACCCGAGGTGTGGCGCCCGACGTGTGGTAAATAGTTATTTTATTAAAGTTAAAAATAATTCAAGCGAAAACCACAACAATGTAATTGATGCTTTTATTCTGACATCTTGAGCTCAGAAATTTAATACTGCGATGTGTGGGATACACAATAGTGGGAGAGATATATGTACATTATTATTATTATTATTATTATTATTTGTTATTATTATTATTATTATTATTATTATTATTTATTATTATTATTATTATTATTATTATTTATTATTATTATTATTATTATTATTATTATTATTATTATTTATTATTATTATTATTATTATTATTATTATTATTATTATGTTCTACTACTGCTACTGCCGACTCAGTGGCGAGGGAGTTACGGGCGCATTTCGTAATCTGGCATACCCGCATTCGAAACACAGCTGCGGTCTATTTGGCAGCAGACCAAACTTGCGTTGGTTTTTTACGAAATAGTATGGGTGCCAGTTGTTCAGAAAGCAATGGCAACCATCTCATATCATCTCATCTCATCATGTTCCTCTTGTACCGTTTATACTTCTTAGTTGTTTTACGAGCAGTATGAAGATACCCTGCCAGCTTGCTAGGCCAGTCGCAGGTTTAGGACAAAAATCTGACCAAAGGGAGTCCATCTCCTATGGCGAGCCATAGCCCCCGTTAGCTCATGACCTCGCAGTTCATGGTTTCCAACTCTACACCATGTGGAGGTGGGGTTAACTTGTGTAGTCTGCAGGTCATCGGCAGGCTACTAGTTTTCACCCCTCTGGGAGAGACTAGCCGATCCTAACCCTGCTGGCTGCAGGGCCAGGCGCAGTTCACACCTTGTAGACTAACTACTACTGAACGTAAACTTGCCAAGAGATCACAACAGCAAAGAATGCTGGTGTTGATTGCAAGGTCCTGTAAAGGATATGCAACTAACTAAATACAACAACAATATCAACAACTACTACTACGACAACTACAACAACAGCAACAACAACAACTACTACTACTACCACTACTAATACCACTAGCACTACCGCCACTACAACTACCACCAATACTACTAATACCACTACAAATACCACCACTACCACTATTACTACCACTACCACTACCACCACTACTACTACTATCACATAATTTTATCAAATATTTGATGTTCTATGCAAGACTTTGCGATCAACCCCAGACTGATCTGGGAAATGTAACGTTCAGTAGTTTGCCATTGCTTCCTGAAAGAGACGTCAAGGTAGAAGTGTAACTGATGGATGTGTGGAACGATGCACTACTCCACCATCAGCTTATAGTAATTTAAAGTGCTAGCCCTCTCAGCCACGCTGACATCCACTATATAGATTCTAAATACAGATACGCACCAATTACTTGACGCTCATTGTATACAAGAGAAGGAGGTGGAAATAAGACGACACACTAGACAACAGGAACATGGACAAGTGTAGGCAAGCCAGGATTCGAACTTGCCACCTCCAAATGACGACAACGCCTGGAATCCTCGTGTGGCCATATATTTCAAGTTTTAAATTGTCCACCCTGTCCTATTATTTTCACACCTTTCTATTTCCTGCTATAAGTACCCATCAATATCTGTAATATTTATCTCTCTTGTTTTTCAATTGCGACTGCGAGGCTAGCCTGCTAGTGATTGTGTTACTGCGGCGCCCATGCTGCCATACGTATGTACTAATTCGTAAATTATGGGCTTCCTTCCTTTAACTGTCGGTTGCGTGGTGAAGACATTAAGGACTCAGTTAGTAATCCCGCATAACGCGTTCGAAACACAACTGCGGGCGGTTTGGCAGCAGAATTTGCGTTGTTTTTTTAAACACAATGGTATGGGTGCCGGTCGTTCAGAAAGCAATGGCAAACTACTGAACGTAAACTTGCCGAGAGATCAGAAACAGTATATAAATGCTTTGGGTGTTTGCGACGTCCTGTGAAAGGATATGCAACTAACTTAACTTCCTTCCTTTAACTGATTCGGGGCCAAACAGAAAGCAGGTTCCGACCAACCATGGTACACAATCAAATGAGCAAGTATTGCAATGTAAATTTCCGTTCACTGAGCATTAAAATTTTGAAGATACAACCAAATAACACAAATAAAACGATGACAAGTACAATATAGAAATGTGTATCTCAACCAGTGAACTACAGCAACATTTATCTCAACAACTACACTACATGAACATGTATCTCAACCAGTACATTACAGAAACGTGTATCTCACCTAGTAAACTACAGTAACTTTTATCTCAACAAGTGCACTACGTGAACATATATCTCAACCAGTACATTACAGAAACGTGTATCTCACCTAGTAAACTACAGTAACTTTTATCTCAACAAGTGGACTACGTGAACATGTATCTCAACCAGTACATTACAGAAACGTGTATCTCAACTAGTAACTTACAGGAACTTGTATCTCTACCAGTACATTACAGAAACGTGTATCTCAACTAGTAACTTACAGGAACATGTATCTCTACCAGTACATTACAGAAACGTGTATCTCAACTAGTAAACTACAGGAACATTTATCTCAACTAGTACACTACAGGGACATATATCCCAACCAGTATACTACAGTATACTGTGTGTGGCGCTATATCGTCCTTCTATCCAAATGAAGGTCACATTTGGCGATATATTATCCTTCGACACTGAAGCAGTTAAGGCTACTATTCTCAAGTGTGAAGGTTGTCAAGCCAACAATCTGGCTGGACATTTGTTACTAACAGCGTCGTTTCTTTCTTTCCTTGTTATAATTTTGCAACTAATTCACGTGTAGCCATTTCACGTCTGCTGGCTTTACTTGCCGGAATATTTCGTGATACTCACATTAGATTGGATTGATCTAAGAGCCCCTGTCAGTTAAAACAATCCGCACCCGGAATGGGGATTTTAACATTTAACCACCGGTTGGCGGTCAGCATAGCGGAATGGATAAATGCGCTCGTTCTTAAACATCCTGTGTGCTGATGTTGAGGTAGCGGGTTCAACCCCTACACAGGTCAGGTGGACTAAAATGTTGACTTCTCGTCCTTGACTTGGTAGACGTAAATTACAAATACCTCTCAAGCCGGAGTGGGTTCGCCTGATGACGAGGGATACTGGCAATAGGGAAAGCTAATCCACAGCGCAAAATATCAGCCTAGTGCTACTAGAAGTAACGTTAATGGACTTCAAATTGAGCGAGGGCAAACAAAAAAATGTCTTGGACATGCAAAGATACTTGAAAGTCTAGGAAAGACAATTATTGGGAGAAGTGTGGAGATGAAGGAGAAGAAGACCACAAGCGAGCGAGAGCAAAAAAAAAAAAAAAAATACCCACCGGGTACAGCAACCAAGTGGGCTAGCTAGCTGCACTTCCAAAATCAGCTTGATCTCTTTTCTGCATAGTTATCATAATAATAATAATAACTTCTCTCACGTTCTGCATAGTTATCATAATAATAATAATAACTTCTCTCACGTTCTGCATAGTTATCATAATAATAATAATAACTTCTCTCACGTTCTGCATAGTTATCATAATAATAATAATAACTTCTCTCACGTTCTGCATAGTTATCATAATAATAATAATAACTTCTCTCACGTTCTGCATAGTTATCATAATAATAATAATAACTTCTCTCACGTTCTGCATAGTTATCATAATAATAATAATAACTTCTCTCACGTTCTGCATAGTTATCATAATAATAATAATAACTTCTCTCACGTTCTGCATAGTTATCATAATAATAACTTCTCTCACGTTCGCTAGCTGTGAACTCAAGCGTAGTGCATATACAAGCTGCTACTTCTAGTGCACTGGACTGGGATTTGCGTGTGAATTAGCTTTGCCTATTACCAGTGTCCCCCGCCAGTGAACCCACTCCGACTTCCGAAGTGAATAGTAATAATTATCATCATAATAATAATATCAATAATATTTACTATTGCCAGAATACATATTACCATACAGCCATACATGTATATATGTAATAGTGCTAATATTATAAATGCAATGTTATATTTACATGTCATACTTGGCCGAATTAAACACGAGGTATCGAGTACAAGATAACAGATCTATAACTGTGGAGACCCCTGGGCACTCAACTGGGAATGTGGTCAGCAACACACCTGTCGCGTTTACTTCCCTAGATATTTCCAGGTAGCCATTTTAGGCTAGGTCTACTTGCGAGGCCAGGTCCATTTTACAAATCTACCTTGACGATGATTCGAACAGGTAATCACCGTGTGAGCAGGCGAGCGTCTAGTCACTACGCTCCCTTATAGAATAGAACTGGCATCGATAATTTAGTAATTTACTTGGCTAAGGAAAGAACAAAAGAAGAACAGCCTGATATGCCCATTACATACCACCAAAAGAAAAGAATGATCAAATCGGTCAGAAAGCCACCAAACCTTACTCAAGACGACTACCACGTTATGGACAGACCAGAACATGTCATTCTTCTGCGCCTCAGAACAGGACACAATAGATTACGCAACCACATGTGTACAAAATTCAAAACTGATGAATCAGCCATGTGCACATGTGGATTGGCGTCGCAGACAGCAGAGCACATACCCCAAGACTGCAAAATTACATGACTAGACAAACCTTCTGGCCTAGAGAGACGACAGTGGAAGATAAACTCTATGGACAGCTGTGTGAACTAAAGAAAAAGACAGTTAAATTCATACAAGAGATAACATCGAGGTTATAGACATATTTCAAGCGAACGAAAGACGAAGAAGAAGGAATTTACACAACAGACAAGTTAACTAGAGCGGTGATACTAGCTTACGTGGTCGAGTGGTAAGCATACATGCCTACCAACTTGGATATTCAGATGTCCACACCCAGTGATTCTCTGCACTAAACTTGGTCCAGTAAAACTTTTATGTTTATATGAGAATTTACATCTTGACGGATCTGAAGCTGTTTCATGAAATAAATGGAACGTCATATCTCTTTTTATTTGAACCCCTTTGAGAGTCATAGGTCACCGGAAGTGTTTAACAGATTTTGTGCCAAACAAAAAGTAGCGTTGGAACCCCCCCCCCCCCTCCCTCCTCCCTCCCCCCACCACCAAAATAAAAAAAAATGAATAACGGAAAATGGAAAGTAGGAGTGTGTCACCATTATGACTTTAAAGTATTGTAGTAGGCATGTTGTATTGTAAAGCAATGACATCATTCCAACGATAAATAAGCCCATGGCAGAAGGGGGAAGTAGTTTAAGACGATTAATCATCCCATGGCACTCAGTTAAGTAGAAATAAACATGGTGTGACTCAATTTGAATAAGCCACAAGCTGTGCGTTTGTCTGCATTCTTTGATTCCTGATGAACATGATAAGTTTTACATTATGTTGGTGATCTCACATGCACCTTCTTTTTTGTTTTTGGTCCTCTTTACAAAACATAAATCATTCTCTCCGTCATAGTGTAGAAGGGGAGCAAACACACATAAAAGGATATTAATCATGTTTACTCTTTTGTGCTAGTAAGAAGGAATCAACCAAATTAACCAGGGGTACAAAGAAGAAAGGGGCATAAGCTGAACATGTAACTAATCTCTCGCCGACACTTGTGGGTGCTGGTTCTTGGATTTGACTGAAATCACCGATTAAAGCCGTTGTCCAGACGGCAATCACGGCTGTGATTGTGTGTGTGCTGTAGATGATGGCTGGGATGATTATCCTCGGCTTATTCACAGCTCCTAGAGTAAAACAAGCAAACATTTCTCGTTAGTGGATTATACGTGAATCAGACATGTGGAGAACGGCTAAAACGAGTATTAATTAAATTCAAATAATTAATAATTGGTCATCATCATCATCATCATCATCATTATTATTCTATTCACCACGACGACGATGGTCAAATTCATTTTAATTGTCTTTATAATGTCTGCTTATCTCTTGCTCCACCTTCTCCGCCTCATCTTCTTTCGTTTTTTCCCTTTACCGTCCTCCTCTTCCCGCTCCCCCACTTCTTCTTTTATTCCCTGACGTCGTCGTCCTCCTCCTCCAGCTCCTCCTCTTCTTCATCTTCTCTTCTTATTCGCCGAAATCGTAGCCCCCCTCCTCGTCTTCTTTTCCTTCTGTTTCTCCCTCATTCTCTTCTGCTAATGCTTTTGCAGCTGCTCCTCTTCTCTAAATGCATCGCACATTTCCACATACCAACAGTAATACACTTCTCAGGAAGCATCAGACAGTTTAATTTCTCGACATCCTCATAGTCTGTCCTACTCTAAAACCATTGAAGTCCAGAAGTGATTTCTCTGTTCCACATGTCTGTGCAGTCTTACAGCCAATATTCACTTTCCCTTCTGTGAATCCCATAGCTACACTAACCACCAACCCGTGCCTTTATCTTGTTAATCAAATGGTGTTCCAATTTATGTCGCCCCAAGCTAGGAATGTTTAAAAGTGATGCCCAACTATTGGGTCAGCTGTCATTCTGTCTGGATAATTGACACCAATTTGTTGGCAGTTCGTGTTTGAAACAGCAGAACAAGCCAAGATTCGTGCTCTTTTCGAAAGGTCAGTGATTCTCACATTGTGGTCTAAGAGCTGCAGAGGTGCCCATACTGATGTAATTCTTTGCTGAGCTCAACAAATATATGACCTGGGGTAATCTAGTTTGTAACGCAAGATTTATTTTCTTGTTATGTTTACATATACCGGGCACACATACCAGTCAACCATCACGGTGAATGTTTCGTTATATAGCCACATATACCAGTCAACCAGCACGAATGTGTGGAAATAGAAACCCTATACAATAGTCGACTGTCCTGAATGTGTGAACAAACCACCCACATATACTAGTCAACTGTGACGAATATTTGAAACACCATCCAAATATACCAGTCAACTGTCACAAGGAATGGTCTGCTCTTGATTTATCTTCAAATACTATTTAAATACCAAACTTTAGCGCACAGCTACACAAAAGCAAATACGTGCATCGTTTGGCTACATCTCACAAGCAGACAAAACATCCTGGAGGATAAGGTTCTGCACAAAAAGAAACGAAAAAGTAGAACATGCTCATATCAACGCAAATATAATTGTCATCATGTGTCCCGCAAGCTGGCGTAGTCTTCTAGCTCTACAGATCTCGATACCTAGAGTTCCAGACCAGTTCTGTTCTTGACACTCCTCCATGCCGCAGTCCAAGGTCAATAACTTCATTTCCCTTGGCCTGCACCTGTATCTCCTACAATTGATATTTCCAATAGTTACCATGTTTGTCAATGCCCCTCTTCCCTATCACTTCACCAAAGTTTGTCCCCTTCTTATATTTGCATATAATCTTATACTGTCATTGGCCTCTTCTACTTCATCATCATCATCAAGTGCCCTGCCAGCTGGCGTAGGCGTTCATGGCTCTCCACAGATCTCGGTCTTTAGTGTTCTGGATCAACTCTGCTGCTGATATTCCTCCGTGCCACCGTCTCAATCCATCCAGCATCATTTCTCTTGGTCTGCCTTTGCCTCTCTTCCCCTCGATCTTTCCAGTTGTCACGATGTTCTCCAATGCCTCTCTTCTCATTGCATGACCAAAGAAAGCTGTTTGTCTCTTTCTTATTGTTGTATATAATGTTCTAGTTTCATTAGCCTGTTTCAGGCAGTCGTCGTTAGCTACTCTGGCAGTCCAAGGAATTCGCAACATTCGTCTCAGGACGAATCTTCTACTTACTCGTTATTATTTACTCTGGCTGTCAAAGGTGTTCGAAACATTCGTCTCAGAAACAACAGCTTTATTGTCCCAAATCTCTTCCTGATCTGTTGGTTCACATCCCTTGATTAACCTCCATGCAGCAGGTATTTTCTGTACAACATTTCGGCATTCTCTTTCTGACATTCAACGACAGTGTCTTGTTGTATAACATCGAATTAAAGATATTGACGAGAGGCAGACAACTATGACACGGAGTTGAGTGGAGATCAGTTAAGTTAAGCTTAGAACTGGCATGACTGCACTCAGGACATTCCCATACGCACTCCGTCCCCTCGGTCAACAGCCAGCGAAGAGTCATACTACTAATTATTCTCACCGCTATCTGATTAAAAGTTCACCTGGTCTTCCCTCTCAGTTTTGAAATTCTTCAAGAACTCATACCTATCTCCTTCAATATCATGCTTTCCATATGCGGGTTCTCAATCTGTTCCCGAGCTGGTCCCACAAGCGTTCAAACAACCGTCCCTTGTCCATAGGTAATCTACCACAAAGAGATGCATTCCCTGCCAGCCTATCAGCTTGTTCATTCCCCCCGCACTCCCTCATGGCCAGGAGTGACATAGAATGACCAAGAAGCTTCTGGGCCAACTCACGGACTGAAATACTTTATGCTGATTAACTTTAGCCTCCATTGTCCATTATTTTAGCATAGATGAAGTCAAATTAAATTCGACTGCACGTCCAACGCGTGGTACACAACTGCACAGATGACAGTCAGACAGGATTAACACCAGATAAGTAAAGCTTGTACATTTTTAATGTAGTTGTTGATTTTATCAGATAGATAGTGGGATCAACACCTTGTGCCACGTACACTGAAAGGCAGAAGATTAAACCGTTAGAATGCAACACCATAATTTACCAGCGCTGGTGCTACATCAAAGAAGATCTGCTACGAGAGCAAGAAGATACATGAGAAGAAAATGGATTATCGATATCAAAGACAATATACAGCTACACGGAATGACACAATCAAATGCCACCAAACGAGCTCTGGAGCGTCAACTAATCCTCCCCACGACGCTTGACGGCAAAAGTGTAAGAGTATGATGATGATTGTAGTTGTATCAGTGCAACCTTTATTGTTTGTGTGCCGTCGAAGGCTATAACCGCAACATCCAATTGCATAGATTAAACTTGAACATAAAGACGTAAATAATATAATCACATCAAATGACATCAGATTAAACTTGAACATAAAGACGTAAATATTAGGTCATATAATCACATCAGATGACATCAGATTAAACTTGAACTTAAAGACGCTAATATTAGATAATATAATCACATCAAATGACATCAGATTAAACTTGAACTTAAAGACGTAAATAATATAATCACATCAAATGACATCAGATTAAACTTGAACATAAAGACGTAAATAACATAATCACATCAAATGACACCCTGGAAGTCAGATTGGCCGAATGAATAAGAGCTCTTGATTTTAAATCTTCTAGTGCGCTGATAGCGAGATAACGGGTTCATTCCCTACACTGGTTACTTGGACTAAAATGTTGACTTTTCGTCCTTGACTTAGGGACGAAAATTACAAGTACCTCACAAGCTGCAGGGGGTTCGACTGATGGCGAGGGACACTGATAATAGGGAAAGCTAATCCACATGCGAACATCAGTTCACTGCACTCCTCAACAGTAGCAACTTCTAGTAGTAATAACACGTGTATGGACTACGCTTGAGTTCAAACCGAGTGAATGAAAAAAATGTCGACCACACAATGGTAGAAGTTGTTTTAGCAGACCCTGCTATAGACTTTTGGAGAGATCATCATCATCATCATCATCATCATCATCATCATCATCATCATCATCATCATCACCATCACCATCATCATCATCATCATCATCATCATCTTCCAGTGGCGTGTCCTGCGCATGACTTCACCCCCATAAACGTCTTTCGAAATTTCTCTCATCTTAAACCAGATATTCTGCGTCTGTTGCTGCTATGCGTAAATAATTTATCACATATTTTAATCCATCTTCATTATGGTCCTAATTTTCACCTCTTCCTCGCTGCATCTTCCTACTTAATTATCCATTCCAGACATTTATGTCTTTTTACAGTATCAACATATTTCATTTTCCGAAATGTTATCTGTCTTAATTCTTTATAACCAGTTTTTATCAATATTGAGTTCTTATTGGATGAAACTGTTCGTTCTGTTTCGCCTCGTGAATTTATAGTTCTCTTCTGTAACACTTAAATTCAAACTCGTATATGTGTTTCCAGCAGATGTGTTCAGTATCCTAGTTTCACGCCCTCATTTTGTCACAGGAAATACGCATGCTCTTAGTAATCTAACATTTGAAGATGCAGATCTTCACATATACTAGGTGATTGAGAATTGAGGCAACCAATTACGTTCTTTGATAGAAAACTTTCCCACAGTCAGTTTACGAAACTAGGGTTGCAGATCGTCGAAAATAAATCCCTGATTTAGTTGCGATTGATCACATACGTATATTGATAAATCAGTGCTCTATGCACTACGACTGTGTATGATTAGCTGCTGCAGCGGCTTCTCTGGGCTGAGAGCTACTTCATGATGAAGACTCTCTGGGCTGAGAGCTACTTCATGATGAAGACTCTCTGGGCTGAGAGCTACTTCATGATGAAGGCTCTCTGGAATCGGGTGGAAAGTGCAGCGGAACAGGCGGAGTATTCATGTCAGGAAAGACTGACAAAGAACGTATTGAGTAGATGGTCTTGAGGTACGGTGTCCGCCTCGAGTGATGGAGGTCCCGGGTTCAGGCCCCGGTGAGGACCAGGATTTATTTAAAAAATCCACCGGGACTTCCAGTAATTTCCCCTGGTCTCTGGGTAGTGAGATCGGACGCCCGTGTGTATTGTTGCGCACGTAAAAAATCCATTGGCAGTTGGAAATCGAAAAAGAGTAGCCTAACGGCGCTGCCTGGGCAAAATTTCGAGTTAAAAATCTACCCAAAGCATTTTCAGGATCCTCGCCGATGCAACGGAGTTCGTGCATTGAGCTGAGTTTCTCCAAACTCAGGTTTGAGTTAGGAGGAAAACGGAGCACTTATGGGTTAAACCGTGTGCCGTGATGTTGATCCAACGACTAAAAAAAAAAAAAAAGTATTGAGTAGAGTGTTTGAACGATATATCATATCTTAGAGAAAAAGCTACGTGGACATTCAATCAAATTGCGACTGGAATAAAGTAGAAATGAATGGAGAAAGGAAACTCTATGGTGGCTTTTTAAGTGAGGCGATATATCTTAGAGTAGAAGCCAAGTGGACATTTCCTCAAATTGCCACTGGAATGATCAGAATGGAAACGCTATGCTGGCTTTTGAAATAAGGAATATCGTAGAGAAAAAGACAAGTGAAAATTTTTATCAAATTGCTACCGGAATAATCATAATGGGAACTATGTTGGATTTTGAAGTGAGGGACGCAGTGGAAGTGGAAAAGTCCAGTCCAGTGCAGTGATGTCGATTCTTAAATTCAATATTCTGTATTCAAACAATGTGGAACTTACCGTGGTAGTAGCAATAGGTGGCCCAGATGTAGAACGGCATTGCCAGGTAATGCTCCAGTAAGCAAAACGAAAGGTACCATGGGTGATTCCAGGCGTTGGCCAGAAATGGGTCTTTGTAAGTTTCTAGGTAGTGATGTCGTAAAGACCGTAGCTGCAAACAGTTGCACAAACAAGACACATTAGCAATGATGTACAGCAAGATACAATCTATAAGAGACGGAATCTGGTTGAAATACGCATGTAGCTTCTTATGGTAAGTAAACTTGTTATTTTAACTGGAATTATTTGTTGCATGTAAACACTCACAAACACACTTGCACACACACTCACACACACACACACAGAGAGAGAGAGAGAGAGAGAGAGAGAGAGAGAGAGAGACAAACTGAGACAGTGCAATGGAAGATTATCGTCAGCGGAATTGTTCCAGTACACCAAAGACAGAGATCTGTGGAGAGACATGACCGCCTATGACCGGGCTCATGATAATGATGATATATATGCACACATACACCGTGAGATTACTGTAATGTACAAGTTTCCAGTCAGATTTCTGCAGCGGAACCTTTGAGAGTAATGTTCACGTATGTACTGGTAGAGATATATGTTCATGTAGTGTACTGGTAGAGATATATGTTCATGTAGTGTACTGGTAGAGATATATGTTCATGTAGTGTACTGGTAGAGATATATGTTCATGTAGTGTACTGGTAGAGATATATGTTCACGTATGTACTGGTTGAGATATATGTTCATGTAGTGTACTGGTAGAGATATATGTTCATGTAGTGTACTGGTTGAGATATATGTTCATGTAGTGTACTGGTTGAGATATATGTTCATGTAGTGTACTGGTTGAGATATATGTTCATGTAGTGTACTGGGTGAGATATATGTTCAGGTAGTGTACTGGTTGAGATATATGTTCATGTAATGTACTGGTAGAGATATATGTTCATGTAGTGTACTGATAGAGATATATGTTCATGTAGTGTACTGGTTGAGATATTTGTTCATGTAGTGTACTGGTTGAGATATATGTTCATGTAGTGTACTGGTTGAGATATTTGGTCTGTAGTGTACTGGTAGAGATATATGTTCATGTAGTGTACTGGTAGAGATATATGTTCATGTAATGTACTGGTAGAGATATATGTTCATGTAGTGTACTGGTAGAGATATATGTTCATGTAATGTACTGGTAGATATATATGTTCATGTAGTGTACTGGTTGAGATATTTGGTCATGTAGTTTACTGGTAGAGATATATGTTCATGTAGTGTACTGGGTGAGATATATGTTCAGGTAGTGTACTGGTTGAGATATATGTTCATGTAATGTACTGGTAGAGATATATGTTCATGTAGTGTACTGGTTGAGATATATGTTCATGTAGTGTACTGGTTGAGATATTTGGTCATGTAGTGTACTGGTTGAGATATATGTTCATGTAGTGTACTGGTTGAGATATATGTTCATGTAGTGTACTGGTTGAGATATTTGGTCATGTAGTGTACTGGTAGAGATATATGTTCATGTAGTGTACTGGTTGAGATATATGTTCATGTAGTGTACTGGTTGAGATATTTGGTCATGTAGTTTACTGGTAGAGATATATGTTCATGTAGTGTACTGGGTGATATATATGTTCAGGTAGTGTACTGGTTGAGATATATGTTCATGTAATGTACTGGTAGAGATATATGTTCATGTAGTGTACTGGTTGAGATATATGTTCATGTAGTGTACTGGTTGAGATATTTGGTCATGTAGTGTACTGGTTGAGATATATGTTCATGTAGTGTACTGGTTGAGATATATGTTCATGTAGTGTACTGGTTGAGATATTTGGTCATGTAGTGTACTGGTTGAGATATATGTTCATGTAGTGTACTGGTAGAGATATATGTTCATGTAGTGTACTGGTAGAGATATATGATCATGTAGTGTACTGGTTGAGATATATGTTCATGTAGTGTACTGGTTGAGATATATGGATTAGGGGAGCTGAGTGGTCTCGAGGTATGGTGTCCGCCTCGAGTGCTGGAGGTCCCGGGTTCAGGCCCCGGTGAGGACCGGGATTTATTTTAAAACATCCACCTGGACTTCCAGTAATAAAATTTCCCCTGGTCTCTGGGTAGTGAGATCGGACGCCCGTGTGTATTGTTGCGCAGTTGGAAATCGATAAAAGAGTAACCTAACGGCGCTGCCCGAGCAAAATTTCGAGTTAAAAATCTACCTAAAGTATTTCAGGATCCTCGCCGATGCAACGGAGTTCGTGTACTGAGCTGAGTTTCACCAGACTCAGGTTTGAGTTAGGAGGGAAACGGAGCACTTATGGGTTAAACCGTGTGCCGTGATGTTGATCCAACGACTAAACTAAACTAAACTAAACTAAACTAAACTAAACTAAGATATATGGTCATGTACTGATTAATAGTAATATTCCCGTTTTGTACTGGGTAATAGTCCAGTATTATTCAGGTTAATAGTAATATTTATGTGTTGCATCGTTGAATAATAATATTCCTTTAGTGTACTGATTAATAGTAACATTCCTGTTTTGTACTGGTTATTAGTAATATTACTGTGTTGTACTGGTTATTAGTAATATTCATGTATTATGCTAGTTAATATGAATATTCCTGTATTGTACTGGTGCATAATAGTATTCATGTTTGTACTGGTTAATAGTAATATTTCTGTATTGTACTCGTCAATAGTAATATTTATGTATTGCACTGGGAAATAGTAATATTCCTGATCAGCGGAGAAAGAACAAACCGATTGAGCTTGATTCTAATCCGACTTTGTGAAGATACATGAAGGGTGTAGTATAGGTGGGAGCGCAAGCGCAATTGAAATACCACTACTTTTATCGTTTCTTTACTTATTCAGTCAGGGAGATTTGGTTGCAACAATCGAATATTATCTCCGGCGGGCCTATTCTCGCGGTCGCGGGATCCACAAAGTGTCAGGCGGAGAGTCTGATGGTAGTACATGCTTTCATGGGTCCAGACACTTACGATGACAGATGTACACGCTCATACACTTGATATAAGGCTTTATAAGGCTATATCCTTGTTCCAAACGTACTGGTTATCCTTTCCCCTGGAGATAACAAGGCAAGGCCGAGAGAGGGATCATGCTGCACGGGCAACACATGTTATCCTATTTAATGCCCAGACATTGTGCTTTGGAATTCTAGATCTGTTCTAATTCACATACTTTCGTCTGTAAAGACAAGGTGCCACTTACTGGTAAATAGTAAAATTTCTGTATTGTAATGGTTGGTGTTAATATTCCTCTATGGTACTGGTCAATAATAAAAATCCTATATTGTACTGATTGATGGTCATATTCCTGATGTGTACTGGTAAATAGTAATATTCATGTTTTGTACTGGTTGATGGTAATATTCCTGTATTGTACTGGTGAATTGTAATATTCATGTATTGTACTGGTGAATAGTAATATTCCCATATTGTACAGATTGACACAAAGATTCCCCATGGCTTTCCCCCAGTACTGGCATGTCAAGTCATAATAGTCAATAACATAATACACATCTAGGTCCTTTTTTGCGCTCGCTCGATTTGAACTCAAGCGTAGTCCATATAACCCTATTTATAGTAGTGATGGACTGAATTTTGCGTGTGAATTAGCTGTCCTTTGTTTTATAACAGTGTCCCTCGCCATCAGGCGAACCCACTCCGACTTCAGAGATAATCAAGGTTCTTGATAACGAGTCTCCACCTGGTCCCAAACACCTGACATAGGCACACAAATCAAATCTCAGGTATAGAACAAAGGGAGATAACTTGCAATTCACGTGAAAATACTGGTTACAGTTCTTACAAATGAAGGGTACAGCCATTCAGGGTAGACTCCCTGAGTGTCGAAGAATAGGGTGCATGGTATTTGAATCAGGAAGTATCCAAATAATAGGTAGTCTACGCCTCTGTGACCTGAAGACGGCATGCTACCTGTAAATATAAAGCATAAACAATGTTGGGGCATTTGTCATTGAAAACAACGTCACTACACAAGTGGCATGCCCTATGCTCTAGTTCTCCCTCATAAGAATACTTATAATTGCACCGAAGCATAAAGCGATTAATTTATATACTATTTTATATATGCTTCTTATATAGTTTGTTTCTGGGTAAAGAATCACGTTGATTGCACACACGAACATCTGCAAAACGGTTTTATTCTCCTCCTACAGATGACACAAGGAGAATTTCAACACAATGCTCGAAATCTGTATCACGGGCATGGACGCAAATGTATGTACACACCAGAACTACACATGATAAAAACATGACTTTGCGCGTATGTTGTACTGGTTTGGAAATGTAACCCCGGCATTGTCCTGTTCATATAGTCATTAAGTAAAGGACCTTTACACCTTAAGACGTTTCAGACACATCTAGACCCATAGTTTCATAGATCAATCGTCACTCCGAGGTTGGTGTGGTCAGTTTCCTGCCGGCTATCTTTACTTCCCAAAGCATTCCATGGTGTCCTTACAATTTGTCTCTTGTAGTCGTGTTTTAGTAAGGCTCACAATCTACTTCTCGTTTATTTGTTTGATTCATTCATTGCCTTTCAATCTGAGAGTTACATATCCTTTACAGGACATAGCAGTAAATCCAACATTTTATGGCTGTTCGTGATTCTTGGACAAGTTTACGTTCAGTAATTTACCATTGCTTTCTGAACGACCGGTACCCATATAATTTCATTTAAAAACAACCTCCCCCCCCCCCCCCCCAAAAAAAAAAAAAAACACACACATAAGGTGGTCTGTAGTCAATTCGCCCGCAGCTGTGTATCCAATGTGGTATGTGGGATTACGAACTGCGTCCGCATCCTCTTCGCCACGGAGCAAGAAAGAGCCTAAAGCAACTTTAAAAATTCGCCTGGATTCAGGCCAAGCCCATGACCAGGGGAAGGGCAGGTAAGCGTCTAGCCTCTGTACTAGCCGCAGCTCCGCTACTCACCACAATGATGGAATACCCGGGTACCGTGCACTGGGTGACATCTGGGTAACAGCACCGGATTCTGGCATTAAACAACTTCCTGGACAAATTACAGGAAATGGAACGGTTGTAGGTGGGTCACGTGATTGTGTATGTTTAATGAAAGCACGATTGAGGAAACTTGGGCTTTCACAATCTTAGAATGACGATAAAGGAAAACAGATAATATATATACAAATACCATTTCCGTTGAACTCTATTACACTGTGTGATTATTTTTTAAGAGTATTATCAGGCGTGCGTGGTGGCACTGTGGTTAGTAGGCTTGTCTGCGGGGCCGGAGATAATGTGTTGGAATACAATCCCCAATGTATGTGTTCGAATATATACCCAGTCGCTCGCGTCTTACCGCGGTTTGCAAAGGAAGGTGAAAATACAATTTAGTAAAATCATAGAATTCCTCTGTATGCCATAAAAGACAACTAAACAGGATTGGTCTGACAAGGGCTTTTTCACACCTTGGAAGTATAAACAACCAAACAAACCATGACCGTCCCTACAAAGGGCTTGGCAAGCGTGGTTATACGGCCATACCCTACTTGAATTCTTAAGGACAAAATAAAATAATAAGAAGACCATTTACCCAATACACCTCAAGGGGTATTAACGGATCCTTTTCTTCTTCTATGTTTTTGTTGTTGTTGTAAACTTACCAGTTATAGAAAGCCTCTATCATGGCGTTGGTTCTAGCACACCTTTCTAGCATGGGTAAGGCATATGTCTTTAATAGACACGTACTGACGCAGTAACATGCCACGGGGTGTCATGTGCTAGGACCATGATAGTTTGAAGGCTGGAGGGCACAGAGGATAGGTGGTCAGTCTTTTCCTCCCGTAGCGAGCGGCGAGCCCAGGATACAAACCCTCGTCCAACTGCGCTCATACCATTGTGGGCTATTGCTGACGGGTCTGTCTCTTTAGTACAGTGGTTCTCAACCGGCGGGGAATTCCTCCCCAAGGGGGAGTTTTACGGTTTCCAAGGGGGGAATTAAGATTATTTCAAGATCGCGTTAATACAAGAACCGATTACTTGATATTGTTTCTCCCATCACGCTTTAAGGTTCTGTACGCCCCACCCTTCTGAAAGTCATTTTATAACGTTAGTAGACCCGCAAATCACGTTTTATGTAGACGTACTAGACTTATTCTAGTATGCATTATTAAATTTAGCTTCATTATTACGTATAATGTGTATCTGCGCCAGGGTGGATTTTTATTGTGGAAATATGATGGGGGGGGGGGGGGGGGGGAATGTCGTTATGAAAATAGGGTGAAGGGGCACAGGGCCAAAAAAAGGTTGAGAACTACTACTTTAGTAGAACAGTGTGTGTGTCTTAGACGCGGCAGTGGTTACAGACTGTGGTGTCAGCTAGACCGTGTGGTTTTGGTAGTGATAACTTTAGTCTTTGGGAAGGCAGTGGTTGTAACACCTGTTGTTTAAAGGGTAGTGGGTAAAGATAAATAGCTGTGACATGACAGCGGAATTTACTTCTAGATCATAAACATCCGCTCACAATCATCTTCTACTCGTTATATTTGTCTGTATGTTAGTATACCAACCTGTCTGCCTACCTACCTACTTACCTACCTACCTATGTACCTGTCTGCCTATCTGCCTGCATAATCAAAAAGCTGTCTATCTCTCTGACTGTTCGTTATATTCTCTGTACTGTCTGACTATCAGCCTTCATATTTCATTTCAGTTGAATGCCGGAAAGCCTATAATGAAACGTTAATATAAACCTGTTCTGCTGTATGGCAGGGGATTTTGGAATGTGAACAAACCGATTAAGAACAGCTTGAAGGCAAGTGACATGTGGCTTATGAGAGGAATTTGTTTTGTATTCTCTCGCTTCAAACTCTTGCCTACTCCATAAACGTGCTTACTAATTCTAGTGCACTGGACTGATTCTTGCATGTGGATTACCAGTCCCCCTCGCTATCATGTGAACCCACTCCGACTTCTGAGGTACTCGTAATTTACTCCCCCAAGTCAAGCACCAATAATGGGGACACAGTGAAAGAAATTAAACGACGACTGTCATTTGCTCTTCAAAGACTAAAACAACTGAATACATTATGGAGTGGGACAGATAGAACTACAAAATTTAGATTTTTAAGAGCATTAGTTTAGTTTAGTTTAGTCGACGGATCAACATCACGGCACACGGGTGCAACCCATAAGTGCTCCCTTCTCCTCCTATCTCAAACCTGAGTCTGGAGATACTCAGCTCAGTGCACGAAATCCGTAGCACCGACGAGGATCCTGAAATACTTTGGGTAGATTTTTAACGATTTTTAATTTTTTAAGAGCATGCATCTTTCCTATTGCAACATAAGCCTGTGAGACCTGGACACTTACTAAACAAGCTGAACAGCGCATAAATGCCTTTGAATAAAATGTTATTGTCGGGTTCTAAGAATATCTTGGGTAAAGAAAAGAACGAATGCATCCATACTTCAAGAGCTGAATATTGAAGAGGGTTGGCTATTAAAGATGATAAAACAAAGAAAATTGATACATTTTGGTCACTTGAAACGTCATACAAGTTTGGAGAGAACAATAATGGAGGGGTATATGCCTGGGAAGAGAGGAAGTGGAAGGCCAAAGAGAAGATGGGTGCAGGATGTGGCGGATGATCTCCAGATGGGTGTATCGGACGCGGGACATTTTGCTTGTAATCGAGAAGCTTTCCGGAGCGAGGTTCTGCAAAGGACATGCTACTGAATGAATGAAAGTCAAGCACGAGAAGTCAACATTTTAGTCGAACTGACCGGTTTAGGGACTGAACCCGTTACCTCGGCATCAACATACCGGATGTTTAAGAACGAGAGCTCGTATTCATTCGGTCATGCTGACCCCCACTTTCGTATGTAATAAATCACTTCCAGCGATTGCCAGAAAGATAGAAATGAAATGTTATATGGAACCTGTTTTGCTGTAAGGCAGTGAGTCTTGGAATGTGAACGGACAAATTAGACAGAGCTTGGGGGGAACAGGTATTCTGAAACAAATAATGCGAATACATTAGACGGCCCGAGTAAGTAACAGCCAGTGCATAAGAACACAGTTAAAGGAAGTAGAACATTCATCATTATCAAGTGTCACGCATTCAAACGTAGGCGGTTATGTTTCACCATCTCACACGGTCACCAGAGTCTCAGATCAGGTCTGTGTTCTTGTCCAGACCATGCCATGCTACCAAACCATCAAGGTATCTATCCCTTTTCTTCCACTTGCTCATCTTCCCCTCAAGCTTGCCAGTTGTCACTATATTTTCAAGCACATTTCTCCTCATAACATGTCCGAAAAATCTTGACTGTTTAAGTCTAATTTCTCTAAGGAATCTCCATTTTTCATTTGTAGAAGATTACACACAACAATTAGGAAGAAGCTGGGATGTTTTGTCACATATTGATAAAAGGATCAATGAAGAATATCGCGACAACTGGACGATCGTCATTAGTAGAGGCAGGGACAGTCCGAGATAAATGATGATTGTTGGTCTAAGACCATGGCGCAGAAGAATATCATTAATGGAACTAATCCAGAACACCCAGGAACGAGGGTTGAATTAGAATCAAGAAAGCCATCGCCACTTTGCACAGAGCAGAGTTAACAGAAGAAAGTAGCTTAAAAGGTCCAACTGTTATAAAAGAAGACACAGACGCTATCAAACATTTGAAGAAATGAAAAGCAGATGCAGTAACGACTGAATAATTATAAGAACTAGGAAAATTTGAATAGATATATGAAATTATATGTTGAATAATATTTACAACAGTGGATATATTCCAAGATATATACTGAAATCTGTATTTATAGATCTACCGAAAAGACCAGAGCGATTGAATGAGCAGTCAGCCTTATAAGCCATATCACCAAACATCCACTCAGAAGTAGAATAAGAACAAAGAAAAAATGGAAACAAAACTGGAAATTTGTGAAGAACCGTATGGATTTGTTCAAGGTAAAGTATATATATGATAAAGTAAAGCTAGATAAAATGATACAAATGTTGGAAACGATAAAAATTATGTTTTAAAATCATCATGCTCTGAGTCTGAAACCCGCGATTAAGAAGAGACGCAAGTTTGGGAACCGCCCGTGCGTTGGAAGCAAATGGAATGTTCATGCGGCTTTATCTGCATTTATCTCTTGTGACATTTCCAGGAGAGAGCGATAACCAGGGGGATGAGATACAGCTGTAGTCAGGGCGAGCAGACGTGTGATACATGGAGTCTACATGGAAGTTATAAATATGGAGATACGACTGATGTGGTTTGTGGTTACAGCCGGCTGCGTCCAACTTGTAAGATGTTTTGTCTAGATGGAGCTGTTGGCAGCTTCAACAAATCAAGTAACACGTTGCGGTTAAACCGTCTATGAGTCATCATACCACAAACATCAGAAATAGTCGATCGTCGTTGTTTTTCGGCCACTTCATGAGAAGACAAAAACCGAAGCATGTTGTGACAACAGGAAAGATTTGCGGAAAGAGAGATGGAGGAAGACAGCGTGAGATGATTCTTGACACACGAATTTATCCATGACGCCTGAGATCGTAATTTGTGGAGAGGCAAGATCGCCCACGCCAGCCGGCAAAGCACTGGATTATGAAGAGTCTAGTGTAGTACCTAGAGTGCCTTACCTCCCTGGGTAAGCTCTAAAAATAGGGCATCCACTTGCACACAGTGCACTTTTGTTAACATTGTAAATAATAGGCTGTAATTTAATGCCACATTGGCGAAATGTAAAGCAGTATCCTCGCCGTATAACAGTGGCTACCACGGTGCCCCGCTGGCTCAGATATCGTGTGTTCGAATCCTCATCGAGACGGATGTGTTAATATTGACGGGTTCCCCTAGGTCGACCCATTGTTAAACGGACACAAGGAAAAGTCATCGGAAGTAAAGGCGGTCTATGTTACATTGAGAACAGAATCCATCTAAGGTCGACTGATCTCTATACAAATATGGGGCTAGTATATGGTGTTCTTTTAATGACTTTGCTGGGTTTTAAAATATTGCCAGTCCAAGTTTTGTATTTACTCTCTGGAAAGTTCATGCAACATAATAGGTAAATCCAAAACTTGGACCGGCAATATTTTCAAACACCGCACAGTCATTAAAAATACACCAAATATCATGCACCGGCTCTGTGGCGAAGGGCTTACGAATCCAATTAGTAATCCGGCATACCACGTTCGAAACACAGCTGCTGGCGATTTTGAAGGAGACCGCCTTGCGTTCGTTTGCCATACAAAGGTATGAGTGCCGGTAGTTCAAAACGCAATGGCAAACTACTGAACATAAACTTGCTAAGAAATCATCAACAGTAAAAATGCTTGGGTTGACTGCGACACCCTGTAAAGGATATGCAACTTTACTTACCGTACACCAAATATGGCCACAGACGCGCAAACATGTCCTTTACTTTACATGGTTATAGCAAATAACGGACCGTGAGTATTTCTGATCGCCAGTGTCTCTGCCTTATAGTAGTCGAAGGGCTTATCTGTCCACAAATCCTCAAAGAGATGCCGGAAATAACCAAATCTTGCATGTAAAATGATAGGAGCTCAGAGAGATGATCGCCAGTGTCTCTGCCTTATAGTAGTCGAAGGGCTTATCTGTCCACAAATCCTCAAAGAGATGCCGGAAATAACCAAATCTTGCATGTAAAATGATAGGAGCTCAGAGAGATGCCAAAGACACCCACGTCGAACAAGTCAATTGGTAGGATCTCAGAGAGATGCCAAAGACATCTAAGTCGAGCAGGTCAAATGATAGGATTTCAGAGAGATGCCAGACACACCCAAGTCGGACAAGTCAAGTGAAAGGGGCTTAGAGAGATGCTGAAGACACCTAAGCCAAACAAGTCAAATGAAAGGGGCTTAGAGAGATGCTGAAGACACCTAAGCCGAACAAGTCAAATGAAAGGGGTTTAGAGAGATGCTGAAGACACCTAAGCCGAACAAGTCAAATGAAAGGGGCTTAGAGAGATGCTTAAGACATCCAAATCGAACAATTCAAATGCTAGGAGCTTAGAGAGATACAAACGTTTACAATGTCATTACTGCCTAAGGTACCTTGCACTGAGAAAACGGAGGGGGTCTTGAGCCTGAGAAAATAAGACAGCCTGGTTAGTGCAGTCACCGCGAACTCTGCAGGTTAGGGTTTGTGTTTATCCCCCGACAGAAAAAAAAATATCCATAATCTTACAGAGGAGTGGAAGTCAGGTCTCCCGAATGAGAGCCCGACCATATAGCCGCCCGACCAAACGCTCCTAACGCACTATTTGACACGCAGATAAATCAGAAATAACAGACGAAGCTAGATGAATTATGGCAAAACTTGATTGAATAGTGTACAGTAATTTAATAGAGGATTCAAATGCAAACCTTAATTGCTCTCTCTCTTTCTCTCTCTCTCTCTCTCTCTCTCTCTCTGTGCGTGCGTGCGTGCACGTGTGTGTGTGTGTGTGTGTGTGTGTGTGTGTGTGTGTGTGTGTGTGTGTGTGTGTGAATGTATTCTGGAACAAAAGAGTAAAGAACAAATGTATCATTTTTCGATGTAGTCATTTTTTCATTGCAAGTCCTCCAGCACTGATAAAGTGCTTGGATTCCCGTAGAAAAATAATTTTCTAGGGTCACTACTCAGTGTGCCTGACCCGGTTGTCGACAGCCTGTCACAGAAGTCACGCCGTTTTGAAACTTCCTACTCCATTCATACACTTGCTGGACTGACAGGTATGCATTACCATACTGGACCTTCATTCGCTGATGAGTTTCTATAGGTTTCACCCCTTCATTGATAAACAGTTGGATAACAGAACGCTGCTCCTCTTTCGTGTTTGTCAAAATTCCTCTGTCCTTAAAGCGTCTGCACCGTGATGTCACATGTTGAACACTCTTGACTTCCTAAACAACAATATTCACAGCTTACAAGACAGTGGTTATTGTAATTTCTATCATATTTCTAAGATCTTCATGTCAAGCCCCTCCCCCTCCCCCTTCCTCCCCCAGTATAACACAGCTTGCACTTGATAAAGTCTAACACCGGTTGGACTGGCTTAGATATAACAAAGGTTGCACTGCAGAATGTATAGCACATGTTGCGCTGGGTTATGTATAACAAATATAGCACACACTTACGTGCAACAAAAACTGCATTGGATTAGGTCTAGAGAAGGTTGCGCTGGAGTAAGTAAAAGAAAGGTTGCACTGCAGAATGTATAGCACAGTTGCACTGGGTTATGTATAACAAATGTTGCACGCACGTACGTGTAACAAAAACTGCATTGGATTAGGTCTAGAGAAGGTTGCGCTGGAGTAAGTAAAAGAAAGGTTGCACTGCAGAATGTATAGCACAGTTGCACTGGGTTATGTATAACAAATGTTGCACGCACGTACGTGTAACAAAAACTGCGCTGGATCAGGTCTAGCGAAGGTTGCGCTGGAGTAAGTATAACAAAGGTTGCACTGCAGAATGTATAGCACAGTTGCACTGGGTTATATATAACAAATGTTGCACACAATTATGTGTAACAAAAACTGCACTGGAATAGGTCTAGTGAAGGTTGTACTGGAGTAAGTATAATAAAGGTTGCGATGGATTAAGTGTCACAAAGACTGATGAATTAAGTTTAACAAAGTTTAGGATGTTTTATTTATTTTACGGAATCCAAGCACCCTATCGGGATTTGAGGACTTGTAGTGAACGCAGTGGTGACTACATTGAAAAATGATACATTTGCTCTTTACCTTTTTTTCCGGAATATATTCACCAAAAAAATTAAGGTTTTCATTTGAAGACCCTCGTAGATAAATAAAAGGAAAGAACCAGTGAGTTAGACGATCATACAGGCAGTTATACAGACAGACATACATTCAGGTAGGCAGACAGGTATTTAGTGAGGAGACAGGCAGACAGTTTTATAGATTGGTACTATGCAGATAGATAGGTGGATAGGTAAGTAGTCACATAAACAGCCAAACAAATAGATAGGTAGGTAGATATAACAAAAGGCTACATAAAACACAATATACACATGTAGACGTTGCACACAATAAACAATGGAAAATGTGTAAACAACGATATAAACATATTCAAAAGCCGTTAATTTCACAATCCTCTTACTTGATCATTAAAAAACCATTCAAACATAAAAGGAAGGATGACATTTAAATAAAAAACACACACACTTCTAGCATGTATGGCATTGCCTAGACAACGTAAAGATAAATAAAACGTCGGATAATGTTAAGAATCGCTAACTGGCAAATAGATGAAAGCAACCACAAGAAAATTGCATCATGGACGAAACTCCAGTGAAAACTGGGGCACTGTTCTGGGAGGTTACGAGGGCAGACAGATCTTGACACATAGATTTCCGAATTTTTTATGAGGTAAATCACAAACAGCCAAAACAAAACAAAAAAGACATTTTTTTAAAAGAAGAAATTAAATGCCTGGTTACCACCCCCCTACAATATTCGCTTTGAACTCAAGCGTAGTCCATACATGAGAAACTGCTTCTAGTGCACTGGACTGATGTTAATGTGTGGACTAGTTTTCCCTATTAACAGTGTCCTTCGCCGTCAGGCGAAACCATTCCGACTGCAGATGCACTTGCAATTTACGTCCCCAAGTCAAGGACGAGAAGTCAACAATTTCAACTGACCGGTTTAGAGGTTGAACTCGCTACCTCGGCATCTGCCCACCGGAAATTTTGGAGCTAGCGCTCTTATCTATTCGGTCATGCTGACCTGGGCGCCAGGTTTGTGAATAACGTCTCTTTTCTAAGGTAATGTTTATCCTGTTTACGATTAATAAATATCCTTATCATTATTGCCGTTACTGACGCCATCAGTCTGTCAGGGTTCACCGCGGCAGATATAATTGTCTAGACCTAATTAATAATCTTCTTCTTGTATTATATCATCATCATCATCATCAATATAATTATCATCTTCCTTATCTTCTTCATCATTGACATCATCCTCGTCATCAACATCACCATCCTTCACTTCATCCTTCCCCACCTCCTTATCAGCAACATCGTCATGCTCATCCTTATTAACCTTTTCATCATCCTCATTCTCAGGCTCCTCATGCCCGACCTTCTAATCAGAGTCATCACCTTCCTCATCATCGCCATGAAGCATGGCCTTTACAGAACGTCTCTCTTCTCACGGCACTTAGAAAAGATTCTGGATTACTTGCCAGTTCTGTTGCCCTATGCATTTAATGCCCAAGTTATCACCAAAGCCCCATGTTCATCTTCGCTGTAGTTGACCCATGACTTTTTCAGGGAACGATACCACACATGAATTTTCTTTCCAAACCACTTGACCAGTAATGCAGCCAGGGTATCCGAGTCGCCGAGACACCATGTCGTCCATGAGCCAGTTTATTCGACGTTCGGATCTCATAGGAGGTCAATATTTTTCTTCCTTTTCTTGGTTAATGATATTCTAAGAGCTGTTGTATATCAGTTAACATGAAAAGCCCGGTTGTCTTCTTTAGCGACTGCAAAATGATCCATGACTGATATCCACATTAAAACAAAAATGGAAGTCATCACGGTAGATGGATAAGAATGCTTGTACTTAAACATCCGGTGTGCTGATGCCGGGGTAGGGGTTCAACACATACACCGGTCAGATGGATTAAAATGTCGACTTCTCTTCCTTGACTTGGGGACGCAAATTACAAGCCACCTCTGAAGTCGGAGTGGGTTCGCCTGATGACGAGGGACACTGGCAATAGGGAAAGCTCATCCACAAGCAAACATCAGACCAGTGTACTAGAAGAAGTAGGACGTATATGGACAACGAAACAGAAAGTCTGTGGGTCCGTGGTGTGAAAGGACCATCATGATGTGTAGTTAGTTGCATATCCTTTACAGGACGTAGCCGTCGACTCCAGCATTTCTTTTGGCTGTTCGTGATTCCTTGGAAATCTTACTTTCAGTAGTTTGCCATTGTTCTCTGAACGACCCGCACTTATACCATTTCATAAAAAACCCAACGCAGGGCAGTCTACTGCCAAATCTCCCGCAGCTGATTTTCGAACGTGTTATGAGGAATACGAACTGCATCCGAAAGACCTTCACCACGGAGCCGGCATGTTTTGTAGGCCATGAGAAATGGGTATTCAGTCTTTCCCCTGTTAGCGGACGATGAACGCAGGCGTCGAACCCCGTCGTCGTTAGCCGCTACACGCTGCGGGATTTGCTGAGGAGGGGATCCGAGCACTTATGGACTGAATGGTCCGATGTGCAACGAGGATGATCTGTCGACTAACTAACTAACTAGATCTCAGGACATTATCAGTTAGCCTACAATGAACTAGACTAACATGCCTGTCTGACCACCACATGCCGCCTCGGAACACACGCACGTCCTCACCCTTTCACGCTAATGTGTTTACCAGTGTTGTGTAATCTGTCTGTTTGTTTGTCTGCCTGACCGCCTGCCTGTCGGTTTATCTGTCCGTCCGTCTGTCTGTCTGTATGTCCGTCCGTCAGTCTGTCTGATTGACAGTCTGTCTGTTTGCCGGATTGATTAACATTTTGTCTGTCTGTTTCTCTGCCTGACCGCCTGCCTGTTTGTTTATCTGACCGTCCGTCTGTCTGCCTGCCTGCCTCTCTGTTTGTCTATCCTTCCGTCTGTCTATCTGTCTGTCTGTCAATCCGTCCGTCCGTCTGTCTGACTGTTGTCTGTCTGTCAGTCCGTCCTTCCGTTCGTTCGTCTGTCTGTCTGTTATACGTCTGTCCATCAATTCCATTATTATCAATTCCGTCTGTCTGTCTGATTGTCTGTTTGTCTGTCTGTTTGTCTGTCTGACAGCCTGTCTGTCTCTTTTTATGTCTGTCTATCCATCGGTCTGTCTAACTGTCTATCTTCATATAGAGAGCAAGACAAAAAGATAGAGAGATAGCAACAGACGAAGATTAACCTGGAGATACAGATACAACCCCAACTATAAAGAAACAGTTTGTCATGACAGAGTCACTAACACAGTGAAAAGAAAATAGAAAGAGGGGCAGAATAGAGTGCCTGATCGTGCCAGCCTTAGACAACCATTTTCGCCTGGCCTATGTCAGCATAACGTTCTATTCTAGTGCATGCTCAATCCAAGGCAGGCTGCCGTGTCTTCAGTGCCAAGCTTAACAATCCACTTTTGCTTCAATTCCAAGTGCTAAGAGATCCGAGACAAGGTTGGGCGTGGTGTGAGTAAGAATGTTGTTAGCTAAATATACAAAGTGAAGGCAATGTTTAGTGAAGAAGGAATATCGCTGTGTTAACATTGTCATCATCATCATCGTTTCTTCATCATATTCATTTTATCCTCATCATCATCATCATCTAATCATCATCCTCATCGCCATCATCATCATATCTCATCATTATCATGATCCCATCATCATCATCATCATCATCATCATCATCATCATCATCATCATCATCATCATCATCATCATATCATCATCATCATCATCGTCGTCGTCGCCATCATCATCATCATCCTCATCGCCATCATCATCATATCTCATCATCATCATGATCCCATCATCATCATCATCATCATCATCATCATCATCATCATCATCATCATCATCATCATCATCGTCGTCGTCGTCGTCGTCATCATCATCATCATCATTATCATCATCATCATCATCATCATCATCATCATCATCATCATCATCATCATCATCATCATCATCATCATCATTGTCGTCATTATCATAATCTCATTGTCGTCATCGCCGTCATCATCATCTCATCTTCATTATAATTATCATGATCTTTTCATCATAATTATCTCATCATCATCAATGTAATCATCATCATCAATGTAATCATGATGATGATGATGATGATGATAATGATGACGATGATGATGATGATGATGATGATGATGATGATGATGATGATGATGATGATAATAGCCTTCCATGGGATTCTCAGTAACGTTTTGAATCATTACATTCTAGTGGCGGTTGCGCTGATGAAACTAATAGTGATGGTTATGCCCTTGATCACGGTCGGACACGGGGTCAACGCCTAGGCTCATTGCTTGCCAAAGATTGGCAATCTATTCCTCCCTGCTCTCGGCCTACAGTGTGTGATGGTGCTATAACATCACGTCGGCCTTGTGACAAAGGTGTTGCGAACGCAATTCGCAATCCAAAATACCCCGTTCGAAATACAGCTGTTGTCGATTTGGAAACAGACTGTCTTGATTGTCTTTCATACACTGATATGAGTGCCGGTCGTTCAGACAACAATGGGAAACAACTTAACGTAAACCTACCTTGTAAATAAAAAATAGCTACAAATATTGGAGTTGACTGCGGCGTCCTGTAAAGTGTAAAGGACATACAACTAATTTTTATAAATCACCTAATAAACGCATAGCAGGAAACTGACTTAGGACATAGTATTTTGTTTGTGATTACATTTTAGTGATAAATAATATGGCAGTTTTCATCTTCATGCTGGTCATCCAATGTTTCTTCTTCTGGAAACCTTGTCTGTCATCGATTATGTGTGTATGGGTAGTGGTGTATGTGTGTGACTCGCTATATGTTTGAATGAGGATATATGGGCGTGAGAGAGAGAGAGAGAGAGAGAGAGAGAGAGAGAGAGAGAGAGAGAGAACGAACGAACGAACGAACGAACGAACAGACTTTATTTTCAAAGGGTAACAAATTGGGCACGCAGGCCCGTCTTACATTCGGCCCTTCCAATCACTCATCTTTCTTTCATCAACAGTGCATAGGAAAAAAACATTGTCACATGAATTTTGTAAACATAAACAATGCATATTACTATGTTATGAGACACATCCACCACCAACCCACACATCCCCCATTCACTTTCCAACTCCCCCACCCAACCACACACACATACAATACATTCCCCAACCCATCCACCACATCCCTACACCTACACATCTCCCCACCCACACACACCTCTCACCCACCACACATCCCATCCACCCACACCCCAAGTACACATACATTCAATAACCCACACATCCCCCACCTACACACATCTCCCCACCCACTCACATATCCTCTACCCGTCCCATTTCCCACCAACAATCACTCACCCAATATCCTCCTCCACCCACACACCTCCAACCACCCAACCAAACACACATTCCTCAGCCACACATACATCTCCCCGTCAACTCACATATTCACTCAGCCACTCACCCACATAATCTCCCATCTCCCCCAGCCCACTCACAGATCCCGAGCCCACACCTACAAACATCCCCCACCATCTCCTAACCTGCACACACTCACCCACCCACATATCCTCTACCCACCCACACATCCTCTACCCACCCATCCCCCAACCAAACATCCCTTAACCACACACCCCAACTCATATACAATCACCCACCCACACATCCTCTACCCAACCACACATCCTCCACCCAACCACACATCCTCCATCCACCCATTCCCCCAGCCACACATCTCTTAACCACACACCCCTACCCATATACACACACATCCCCACCAACGCACAATCTCCCCACCCATACAAACATCCCTCACACACATCCCCACCCACCAACACATTCCCCATTCACAAACACACACCTCCCATCCACGCACACACAGCCCATACATTCATCCCCTCACACATCCCTAGACACCCGTACTTATCCCTCAACCACTAACACCCACACATCCCTTACCCACTCATCAACACATACATCTCATATGTACCCACCAACACTCACACATCCCAACCACCCATCTAAGCACACATCCCCCACCCTCACACACATCCTTCACCCACCCACAAGCCCAACCACACCTTCACCCACCCACACAAACATCATTTATCCACACCCAGCTCCCCTCCCACACAATACCACACCCCAAAGACACATCCATCACCCACACACACATCTATCCTCACATCTCCTACCCGTCCACACATCCCCCAACTACAATCACCCTCACTACCCACACATACATCCTCTATCCAGCCACACACACCCCCACCCAGCCAGACATATCCCCCACCCACACACACATCTCCAAATCCATCACTCACACCCATCACGCACCCCTCCCCCAACCCACACATCCCCCACACACATTCACCCACACATCTCTCACCCACACACACTCCCGACCCATCCACCCAAACATCCCACACCCATACACATCCCTCACCCACACACATATCCCCAAATCCACAACCACCCCCACCTGCACACATCTCCCACCCACCACATATCCCCACACCCACACATATACCCCCACCCATCCCATAACCCACCATCAATCATCCACCAACATATCCTCCTCCACCCACTCACCCACAACCACCTAGACAAACACACATCCCCACCCACAAACACATCTTCCCATACACCCATACATCTCGCACGCACCCACACACAAATCACCCACCCACCCACACACAAAGAGAGAGAGAGAGAGAGAGAGAGAGAGAGAGAGAGAGAGAGAGAGAGAGAGAGAGAGAGAGAGTATGTATGTATAATTAAACTTTTGTTAGCCAGTTTGTAATTGTGAGTGAGTATATGTGTATGCGAGGGAGTGTGTATTTGTATCTTATTGAGTTGGTGCATAACTGTGAGAGTGTGTAAATGATGTAAGTATGTATGCAGGTATTATGCATATATTTATGCATGTGCGTGTCTGCGTGTCTGGCTGCCTGCCTGTCTCATAACATCGTAAAAAGCATTGTTTACGTTCACAACATTCATTTGACAATGTTTTCTTTTCCTAAGTGCGTGTAACATGCACAATAGATAATTGATGAACAAAAGATGAGTTATTGGAAGGGCCGAATATAAGACGGGCCTGCGTGCCCAAATTGTGACTCCTTGAGAATAAAGTTCCAATCGTTCGTTCGTTCGTTCGTTCGTTCGTTCAATGTTCTTTCGAAGACACTATAGCGTGTCGTGAGGCCACAGTACTTCAGTTTCCGAGAAAAGATATTTCTTATCTCATTTTATCTCATCATGTTCCTCTTGTACCTTGCAGTGTCGAGGTGAAGTATTAGCGGCAGAGTGTCCGATTGTGGGCTTCATGTATCGACATCCCCATGGACTTGACTCTGTTATTCTCTGCGTCCAACGGTTACGTGGTCGGCCTCTTCCTCTGCTTCCCTCTGGTCTGTACATCATTGCTTGTTGTGGTATACTGTTAGTTGGTAACCTACTTGCATGGCCAAACCATTTGACTTGCTGCCTTCTAATAAAATCTAGTGCAGCTATAACCCCCACTTTAGTCCTGATTTCGTCATTTCTGATCGTATCTCTTCTTGATACATTTAGTATTCTTCTCAGGAATCTAATTTCTGTTGTTGTGATTTTTCTTTTCTCTTTTTCTGTCATTGTCCAGGTTTGGCATTGGTAACATAGAGTTGGTAGGAAGATTGTGTTGTAAAGTGCTTTCTTAGTAGTTTGTTCATACATGTTTGTTCTTTAGTATTGGTGCCATTTGTAAAATGAGTTGTTTTGCCATATTGCATCTATTTTCGATCTCTTCTTCTGATTTGCCATTTTATGATATTATACTTCCTAAGTACTTGAAACTCTTTACTTGTTTCAAGGGATGTTCGTTTAGGTGAATTTTTGTTGCTTTTTCTTCTTTGGTTATAGTCATTACCTCTGTTTTACTTGTGCTAATTTTCATGTTATGTTCCCTACACATTTCGTTTAAACTATTCATGTGGTCTTGTAATTCAGCTTCTGATTTTGCTATTAGTGCTTGGTCGTCCGCAAACAGGAGTTCTCTAATGGTTAAATTTGCAGATGGTTCTTCATCTGTGTTCTCGTCATGCGGTGTTCTTGCGGTCTCTGTTTGGCTTCTTTCTTTAAATATGTTGTCTATATATGTTATGAACAAGAGAGGTGACATGAAACAATCTTGTCGTACTCCGGTTCTTATGGTGATGGATTCTGAGTGTCCTCCAGTTGCTCTCACTATGCATTCACTGTTGTTGCATAAGCTTCTACATAGGTTTGTTAGATGTGTACTCACTCCATATTGTTGAAGGATTTCCAACATCTTGTTTATATCCACTCTATCAAATGCCTTTTCTTGGTCGACAAAAGCTAAGTAGATTGTTTCATTGAATTCGATAGATGTTTCTATAAGTTGTCAAAGAGCAAAAATGGCATCTATGCATCCTTTGTATTTCCTAAATCCAAGTTGTGTTTCGCTTAGCTGGGGTTCTGTAGTAGTTCGTAATCTTTTCTCAAGAATTTTGCAAAATATTTTCCCAATATGACTCAAAAGTGAAATGCCTCTGTATTGTGTGCAGTCTCTTTTGCTGCCTTTGTTTTTACAAACTGGGATACTTATGGCGTTTCCCCAGTCTCGTGTTGTTTGTTTTTCTACTCAAACATGGTTGAATAGTCTATGTAGCCATGCTGTTCCTACTTCTCTTGCTGTTTTAATTACTTCATTTGGTATTTCATCTTGTCCTGGTGATTATTTCAATGTGGTTAGTCTGACGGCTTCTATAATTTCTTCTTTTAGTATGTCTGATTCTAGTTCTTCAGTGGCATCTGTGCCGGTTTCTTGAATTCATGTGACATCGGAAGGGATGTTGAGAAGTTATTCGAAGTACTGTTTCCATCTTATTAGGATTTGTTTTTGTTCACTTATTGGTTCTCCTTTTCGCTGTTAATTATTTCGGTTGGGTCAAAGGGTTCTCCTCTGGTTCTCATTGCACTTATCTTTTTTGTAGAAGTTTCTAGTTTCCTCCTTGTAGGTTTTATTTCGGTTTTCTCCATACTCCTCCCAGTCTTTTTGATTTTTTCTCTTTACTATTCTATTCACATGTCTTCTGGTTATTCTATAAGATATATTCTATGTAATTGCGTTCCTGTTTGCTCTTCGACCACTTTTTATATTTTTCCTTTTTGTCTTTTACAGCTTTCTTTTTCTCTCCGTTCCACCAACTTATTTTGTTTATCCGTGTTTTGCGTTTTTTCGTGGGTCCATATGTTATTTTTGCAGTATTTAAAATGCTTGATTTGAACCATTCTTCTCCCTCTGTCTTTCTTTCTGTAGGTAATTTTACAAAGATTTCAGTTAGTTCTTTCTCATAATTTACCCTCACTGCCTCGTCTTTGAGGCTTTTTAAGTTTACTGATTCGCATGGCATGTATTTTCCTGGTCTTTGCTTCCTTCTATGAGGCAGTTTTCTTCGATGGTAAGATCTTGTAGAATCTCAATAGTTTTCTTCATCTTGGTCTATGATATTCTCAGAATTATTCTGTGACATTTAGTTTCAAAATTCCCAATTTGCTTCTTTAGTAATTGCGAAATCGCCCATGACACACAACCGTGTGTGGCCGAAGGAAAGATGCATGTTCGCAAACATTTCACTTGAGCTTGTTTGCCTGTCTTGTGCAATATATTCTTCATACTGTTTAACCTGGACATTGTTATGGTCAGGCTACATCTGGCGTCTTATGGATGCAAACATGCGGACATAAGAAATGTATACTACGCGTCGATATAAAGATACGGCTTTTTTTTTCGCATATCCTTTACAGGACATCGCTGTCAACACCAGCATTTTACCACTGTTGTTGATTACGCTCAGTAATCTGCCATTACTTTCTGAGCGGCCGGCTCAGACCGCTACCAATTCTGACTCGCTGCGTTACCCTACGTGGATAAACGGGATTACGGAGAAAGTCGTTTAACCCTGGGCCAGGAATATGCTATGGACAAAATTCGTTGGCCACATTAAGAAACATATCAATATAATCAAAACCACAATAAAGGAATCGTTGAGGGCAAAAGAGTTAATTACAGACAACATCAAGATATGATTGAGTCAAGGATCGAAATCACAGAAATTCCTATGCGTGCTCCGTTCGCATCTTTAACATGTTGATAAAATGTTAACATATGCATTACACTTGAGTCTGTTTTCCAAATCTTGAGACATATATATATATATATATATATATATATATATATATATATATATATATATATATATATATATATATATATATATATATATATATATATATATATATATATATGTTTAAGTCCCCGCTAATCACTGGTATCATGAAGGCTTATAGACTACAATGGCTGGGGCGTATAGAAAGAATGGAAGATAATAGGGAAACAAAACTCGCTTACACTCAGGAAATAAATGACCGTAGACCCCGAGGTAGACCAAGAAGACGGTGGAGAGATAATATATATACAGACCTACAAGCACTTGGAATCAACGACTGGCAAGAGAACGGTCAACCAGAGAGACGAATGGAGACGGCTTGTATCTGCAGCAAAGAACCTCAATGGCTCGGAACGCTGAAGAAGAGGATATATACATATATATATATATATATATATATATATATATATATATATATATATATATATATATATATATATATATATATATAAGAAGAAGGAAATCTCTCAAAGTATCGACTATAAGAAGAAAATACCACAATGTAATGTAAGTATAAATTATAATATTTTTGAACAAGTGAATCGGTATAACTATCTTGGAACAGTTGTAACATTTGGTGAGGGGTGCCATAAAGAGATTAGAACAAGAATCGCTACGGCAAAGGTAGCGTTTTGCATGTTGGAAAACATACTGGCCAATTGCAATGAGAAAAAGAGTGTTGAAGTGCTACATAGAACCTGTGCTTTTGTTTGGATGTGAAATGTGGACAATGATCAGACAAGCCGAAAAAAAACAACAACATCTAATGGCAGTGGAAATGTGGTTTCTGGGGAAAATGCAAAGAATACCTGGACAGACAGAAGAACCAATGAGTAGTTCCTGCAAGAAGCAAATGAAAACCGTAAACTAATAAGAGAAATTGGGCGTAGACGGTCAAAGTTGTTTGGACACGCTAATCATCATCATCCAGTGCTTCGCCGACTGGCGTGAGTGATCATGCTTCTCCACAAATTACGATCTCCTAGGTCATGGATGAATCTGTGTGTTGACTCCCTTCCGTGCCACCACACAAGACTGTCAATATGCTTTTTCCCGCTGTCTTCCTCTGTCTGTCTTTCAGCAAATCATTCCGGTTATCTTTGCGACTAAACTTCCCTCAAAATGTCCAGATTGTTCATTTTTGCTGTGGAATTAATTTTCAGCATTCTTCTATAAAACCACATATTCAAGGCTTCCAGGGATTTTTTCGCCTGTTTACTAATTGTTCAGGATTCGCAGCCGTATGTTAAAATTGGTTCTATGTAACATGCAAGAACTCTCTTTTTAACTTTCAAGGACAACGACTTACTGTACACAATATTCTTCATCTGACAGAATGCAATTTTTGCTTGTCCTATTCTGTTCTTTATCTCAGCGATGCATCTTCCATCTGATGTTATCCATGTGCCTAGATATCTGAAATGCTGCACTTGCCCCAAAATAACTTCGTTTACTTTAATTGCACATCTAGTTACAATCTGTTTCTTTGATATCACCATGACTTCTGTCTTTCTATTATTCAAACTAAGGCCTATTTTGTCACTTTCAACAACCACTGTATCTATCATTTCCTGCAGTTCCTTCTCACCTGTTGCTATCAAGACGATGTCATCAGCACAAGGTAAGTTATTTATATTATTTCCACCAACCAGGATCCCTGACATATTTTATGTAGGTTTTATTATATATTCACTGTACCTATTGGGAAATACGCCTGTGAGACCTGGACACTTACTAAACAAGCTGAACAGCGCATAAATGCCTTTGAATATAAATGTTATAGACGAGTTCTAAGAATATCTTGGGTAAAGAAAAGAACAAATGCATCCATACTTCAAGAGCTGAATATTGAAGAAGGCTGGCTATTAAAGACGATAAAACAAAATATTTTGGTCACTTGAAACATCACGAAAGTTTGGAGAGAACAATAATGGAGGGGTATATGCCTGGGAAGAGAGGAAGAGGAAGGCCAAAGAGAAGATGGGTGCAGGATGTGGCGGATGATCTCCAGATGGGTGTATCGGACGCAGGACATCTTGCTTATGATCGAGAAGTTTTCCGGAAGGTTGTTATGGGAGCGAGGTTTTGCAAAGGACATGCTACTGAATGAATGAATTACCTATTGGGACCATAAGTCCTCAACCAACGAACGCCAAGCCGACATTTCTGTTGCTATTTCCCCTCCATCCCCTCCCCGGACTATTCATCTCTTTCTGCACTTTTCTTCACAGTGTCTTAGATCTCCCACATTTCCGCTTCCCTCTCTGGTTCCAGACAAGGGCAAATCTAGTTAAACTACCATCTGGTTGTTTCAATGTATATTCTACCTAGGGCCTTTTCATCCCTCGACCCTTCATTTACTAGAATTTGGAAGTCGTCGTGGCCGAAGAGTTTAACGCGTTCGCTCTTACATATCTCAGATTACCGCGGTATATTGTTCGCTCTACATGCCGATCAGTTAAACTAACATCATCATCATCATCATCATCATCATCATCATCATCAGTCAGTGCCTTGCCGACTGGCGTTGACGATCATGTCTCTCCACAAATTACGATCTCCGACGTCAGGATCAATTCGTCAGGAATCTTCTCACGCTGTCTTCCTCTAACTCTCTTTCCGCAAATCTTTCCGGTTGTTACATGTTCAGTTTTATGTCTTCTCATAAAGTGGCCAAAAACGATTACTGCCTGTTTCTGATGTTTCTGATAAGTTGTCTTTGCAAGTCAGATAAACTAATATGCTGACCTAAATTACAAGTACCTCAGAAGTCAGAGTTGGTTCGGCTGATGACGGGGACACTGGCAATAGGGAACGCTAAATTAAACGCAAAAATCAGTACAGTGCACTTCATAGTAGTAGCAATTACTATTAGTGGACGTTTATGAACTACACTCGAGTTTAAAGTGAGAGAAAAACAACCTGCAATTTCTTTAGTTCTGCACATGAGCTTCAACCGGATGACTGTGTCATGCCTTTCCATTCTGCATTACCTTTAAAAATCACACGATGTTTGATGTCATAACTAAACAAGTTACACGAAACACACCCTGATATCCTTAATCTACAAAATTCCACATGGCTTTTAATTGTTTACTTAACAAACATGTGTGTGAGGCAACGGGGCCCCAGCTCACGTTTAAGTGCCGTTCTGTCTAGGGACGTGTCGGCTTTGGGGCCAGGAAATATAAACATTGACGATAATGTCTGGATACGGATCGTCTGCTAGAGAATAAACATAGTTTCAGACAGGAATTTACGGTGTTCTATTCGTGCCAAAAATTGTTATTTCGTTGGTTAGAAAAAAAAATGCTTGATCTGCAAAGTTGCGTTGAGATGAGTTGAGCTAAGAACAGACATAATTGCACTAAGGACATTCCCATACTTTCTCCGTCCCCTCGTTCAACAGCCAGCGAAGAGTTATACTACTAATCGTTCCCACCGCTATCTGATTGAAAGTTCTTCTGCTCTTCCCTCTCAGTTTTGATAATCTCCCAGAACCCTTGCTGATTCCCGGCAATCTCATTCTTTCCAATACGGGTTCTTAACATCTTCTCTCGCCCTCTCCATTTGGCCCCACATCGCACGACCACATCTACCTTGTCAATATGTAATCTACCACAAAGAAGTGCATTCCCTGCCAGCCTATCAGCCTGTTCATCCCCCCTCCCGCTCTCCCGCATGGCCAGGGCAAAATATCCATACAATTCTCACAATCTGTGACCTCTGAAGCCATAATAGTTATTCCACACGAAACATTCATTTATCCACCTTATCCGAAAAGTGTTTATTCTATGTGTATTTAGTTTTCATATTCACCCGTATCTATCTATGGATCAATCGATCCATCGATCAATCTATCAGTCTGTCTGTCTGTTAACTGTAATTAACAAATCTTTTAACAATCTGCATCGTCTGCAGCTACCCCCTGGAGACAACAACAGAATGACTGAAATAACACGAACACAATCTGAAATCGTGTTTATTTCGAGATTCGAAAATACATTTGTCTTAAATCGAATTTGTTCTGACTGTGAATTTGTTAGTCGGTAGAACATCCTCACTGCACATTTTACTCTTAGTCCATAAATGCCAAGAAACCCTCCTCATTACCTCTCTCAGCTGCAGCGTCTGACGACACACGCTCTGTGTTAGATAACACCACTGTGCTTTTTTGGCGGTTATGTCATATGACGGCATTGCGGCGAAGGGCTTACCGAGGCAATTCGTAATCCGCCATAACACGCTCGAAACACAGCTGTGGAAACAGACAGCCTCTCGTGTAATAAAAAATAAATAAAATGGTATAGGTGCCGGTCGTTCAGAAAGCAATGACAAACTACTTAACGTACGTAAACTTGCCACGAAATCACAAACAGCCAAACAATGTTAGGGTTGACTGCGACATCCAGTAAAGGATAAGCAACTAGCAACAACAGAAAATGCCATACGGCCAAGCAGTCCAGGTATGCATCTCGTTGTCTTCGGCTTGCTCTACTCCCATCAAGGTTGCCAGTTGTCACTAATTGTTCAAGTTTATTTCCTCCGTGCAGGTAGGCCTGACAAATGTGATGGGCCTAATAATTCACATACTTATAACAGGTTTCTGCTATGAAACGGTTTGTTTGTTGTTGTTGTTGTCTTAGTATAAAGTCAGTAAAAATAGTTCAGAAAACAATGGCAAACTACTGAACGTTAACATGCCAGGAAATCACAAACAGCCAACAACATGCTGGGGTTGACTGCAACGACCTGTAAAGGATATAAACTAACTTATAAAGTGAGTAAAAGTAACACATGGCTGGGACTAGTGGAGGAGTGGCCAGGGTGCCAGTTTAACCGATGGCAGGTGAACCTCGAGGACCAGTGAGGAGGTGGACCCTCTGATAACGTCATCATCCTGGAGTGCCATGCTGGCAGGTCTGGGCGGTCATAATTCTCCATCTCACACCGTCACCAGAGTCTAGAATTAGGTTTATGTTCTTGTTCCGACCATGCCATGCTGCCAAACCATCAAGGTATTTATCTCACTGTCTTCCTTTTGCTTTCTTCCCGTGGAGCTTGCCAGTTGTGACAACATTTTCAAGACCATTTCTCCTCATAATATATCCCAACAAATCTTGACTGTCCACACCTAATTTCTTAAAAAATCTCTGTCTTTCCGTTGTCTCTTGAAGGACATCCTCGTTTGATTTCCTGATTATGTGGACCCTCTTTAACATTAGGCAATATATTAACAATGTTAATGTCCTTTCAGTAGTTTTGTTTCCTGCCAACCAGAATGTTAAGACCGTTATTCATCATCTTCTTTGCAGAATAATATCACATTTCAAAACCGAAGTGAACCCAACTTTTTTGCCTTCTTGACAATGGATTGACGACATCAAAGACATTGTACAATCACACGGAATGACACTATCCAGTGCCGCCCATCTGGCGCTGGAACGCAAATTATTCCTCCCCACGACGCTTGTCGGCAATAGTGGAAGATGATGATGATGATGATGACAATGAAGGAGTTGTCTTTTAATATTATTTTATAATGTTATGGTTTATTTTCCCTTTAGATCTGTTCGTGTTGTCCCATCCCTGATGAAGATGCATATAATCGAAACGTCCTTTGTTGTGTCCTAGTATACTTAAAAAAAATAAATAAATTATTATTATACATTTTTTGATTGTCTCTTGTTTTGGGGATGTTCGCTCTGTAATTTATGTTCACCTTTATGGAGTCCGTTGTAAGGTATTTACACTGTATCCGTGTTTAGTATGTCTCATCTTTTCGCAGGAGCAACACATATCTAACTGCTTGTATTCCTCTTCTTCGTGCCTCTGTCGAGGAAAGAGTGTTAACCCTAGATATACACCTTACAGATCTGCCTGTCCGACTTCGGTATGTATTTGTGTAAAGTCTGCCTCCTCTAGACATATTCCATCTAAGGTAAGGGGCTCTATCAAACCATGGGTAGGTTTTCTCTCCCAATAATTTGCCAGCTCAGAAGCCTAAAGGCCTGCTCTGTGTGATTTCCAAGTGCCGTTGGATTTTTTAAGTGTGCGAAACGTGCACACGGAACTTCCTACTTTTCGCCATGATCCGAGAGGACCAAGTAGTGTCTGATCTCACTATCCAAGTGTATAAAAAAAAGTTAATTGCATATACTTTACAGGACGTCGCAGTCAACTCCATCGTTTTTATGGCTGTTTGTGATTACTGGGCAAGTTTACGTTCAGTAGTTTGCCATTGTTTTCTGAACGACTGGCACTCATAATACTATATGAAAACAAACATAAGCGGGTCTGTTTGTAAATCACCCGCAGCTGTGTTTCGAACGCGGTATGTGGGATCACAAATTGCACTCGGAGCCTCTTCGCCACAGAACCGGTAAAATTAAATAACATGCCCACATCAGAATGTGTAAACCCTGTGTAGTTCTGGTATACACACGTATGGATCCTCGCTGGTGTTACGAAATGCGTGCACTGTGCTGAGATTCTGTATGTGTTTTCTATGGGAGGAGACTGAAGCACGTAAGGCGATATCGGTGTGCAAAGAAAGCGATATTTTACGAAACACTAGAATATGCATGCTGAAAACGAATTTACGTCAATGATAATTCATCATTTAATCAATCAAATAGGTGTCTTCTCCACAATGAAAGTTGGTTGCAATGGATCTCCAATACTGCCTATCTCTCGCTCTGACTGTACATTCTCTCATATTATTATTTATCCACTTCTTGATGTTATCTTCCCACTTGTATCGTTGTCTACCCTTTGCTTACCTGCTTTCAACCTTGCCCTCCAGTATGGTTTTTATGAGAGTGTTATGTCTTTTAACGTAGCCGAAATATTTCACTTGCCTCGTTTTTATTTCTTTCAGCAACTCTTTTTATTCCCAGTTTTTCTAGAACCTGTGCATTGTAATTGATTGTTTATCATGAAGTAGACAGTAGAAAGCACACTACACAGATATGTATGACTACTTGAACATATTATATATCCTGTAGAATTATGTAAAACTAGAATGCGACTCTACATCGTAATATCTGCGGGTCACATAGAGCTGTTAGTAGATGTGTTCGCGGAGTTGTTAAAAGGTTGCGCTGATAATGACAATGGAAGAGCGGGAGTTTAGATAGAATACCCAAACACTAGAGACTCGGTCTAAGTACCAAAGGGAAAGTACTGCCATATCTATGATGCAGAAATCCAGACAATCAAGACAGTAACAGAGAAATTACTTAATGCCAGAAATAGTACACAGACTGTGGTGATACTGGCAGGAGCAAAATCAGTATTTGAGGCTCCCCTGTCTGGGAAATTGCAAGTGTTACAGACAATATTTTTTTTAAGTAGGCAGCCAGCGTGGATACCTTCTGTCTGTGGACCATCCGGAAACATGAGAGCTGATCAGCTAGCTAAAGAACAAGCAAAAGAAGAACAAACTGAGGTACCCGTTACATACCACAAAAATAATCGAATTAGCAAATCAGCCAGAAAGCTGCCAAGAATGGCTCATAACGATTACCACCTTGTGGACAGATCAGAACAAGTCAGTATTCTGCGCCGCAGAATAGGACACGATAAATTATGCAACCACTTGTATACAGAACTCAAGATTCGCGAATCAACCACTTGCACATGTTGATTAGCGTCGTAGACAGCAGATCAAATACTCCATGACTACCCAAATATACCATATCTAGGCAAACCTTCCGGTCCAGAGAAACAACAGTGGAAGATAAACTAAGGACCACTGAGTGAACAAAATATGTCAGTTAAATTCAAACAAGAGACAACATTCTAGTTATAGACATATTTAAAGCAAACGAAGGGAGAAGAAGACAAAGCTCCATTTAACTCTTGTTTTAATATTCAAAGTAAACAATGTACATGTGACAGCAATAGAAATAGGACACCTGGCTTCTG